>JASDDO010000026.1:98341035-98936937 GCA_030015575.1 Agapanthus africanus | reverse complement strand
TATCCGTATGGACCCGAAGAAGATCGAGGCCGTACAGCTTTGGTCCAGACCTGTATCAGTGGCAGAGGTCCGCAGCTTCTTAGGCTTAGCCGGTTATTACCATTGTTTCGTGCAGGATTTCTCGAGTATCGCTGCACCGCTAACCGGACTGACCCGGAAGGGAGTTCTTTTTCTTTTAGACAGAGGCTTGTGAGCGGAGTTTTCAGCAGTTGAAGACTCTGTTGACGACTGCACCAGTTCTATCCTTGTCTTCTGGATTGGGCGGCTATGTCATTTATTGTGATGCTTCACGAGTGGGGCTCGGTTTCATATTGATGCAACATGATAGAGTTATTGCTTATACTTCTCGGTAATTGAAGAAGCACGAGCAGAACTATCCCACTCATGATCTAGAGATGGTCGCGGTGGTCTTTGCGCTCAAGATTTGGAGACACTACTTGTACGGAGAGTCGTGTCAGATCTTTACAGACCACAAAAGCTTGAAGTACATATTTCAACGGCGGGATCTGAATTTGAGGCAGCGCCGTTGGATAGAGCTTGTGAAGGATTATGATTGTGAAATCCTTTATCACCCGGGCAAGGAGAATGTGTTAGCTGATGCTTTGAGTCGTAGGCCTGGAGGTAGCTTGATCCATTTGAGCGTAGTTCAGAGACAATCTTCTACAGATTGGCAGATCTTGTGCGATAATAGAGTACAGTTCGAGTTCACTTCCACTGGAGGACATCTTGCTCATGTCCTCGCCCGTCCACTTCTACTTGATCGTATGCGTAAGGCGCAGCCCGACGATGCTCGTTTGTCTGAGATTTTAGAGCATTTTCAGCAGGGTAGAGATTCAGAGTTTGTGATTGATGACCAGGGTGTACTACGTTTTGGGACTCGTCTATGTGTACCAGATTCTGAGTGGCCGAGACGTGAGATCCTAAAGAAGGCCACATCAGTCAGCATACAGTGTTCATCCAGGTTCCACCAAGATATATCATGACTTGAGGGATATCTACTGGTGGGGAGGGATGAAGAGAGATTTTTCGGACTTCCTTTCGAGGTGCCTGACTTGTCGGCAAGTCAAGGTTGAGTATCAGAGACTGGCAGGAGAGTTGCAGCGTTTACCCGTTCCGGAGTGGAAATGGGAGCAGATCTCCTTGGATTTCGTTGTGGGTCTACCTAGATCCAGTCGAGGGTATGACTCCATTGGGTGATTGTTGACCGGTTGACAAAAGTGGCTTACTTCCTTCCAGTGAAGACCACTTTCGGTTTTGCTCAGTTATGCTCAGCTGTACATTGATGAGACTGTGCATTTGCACAGCGTTCCTATATGCATTGTATCCGACAAAGGCATCCAGTTTACTAGCCGTCTTTGGGAGTAACTTCAGGAAGCTTTGGGGACCCGATTGAGTTTCAGCACCGCTTTCCATCCGCAGACCGACGGGAAGTCAGAGCAGACTATACGGACTCTCGAGGATATGCTTCGTGCGTGCATGCTTGATATTGGTGGCAGTTGGGATCGTCACTTGTCGTTGATAGAGTTCTCCTACAATAACAGTTTCTAGGAAACGATTCAGATGGCACCTTTTGAGGCTTTGTATGGTAGGAAGTGTCGATCGCCAGTCTGTTGAACCGAACTCAGCAAGAGCAGGATTTCGGGACCACGGCTAGTCCAGGAGACTACAGAGAAGATCCAGTTGATTCAGGACAGGATGAGAGCAGCCCAGTGCAGGAAAAAGTCTTATGACGACCGTCGTCGTCGCAGACTTGAGTTCGCAGTAGGTGATCATGTATTCCTACGGATTTCTTCAATGAAAGGTGTGATGAGATTTGGGAAGAAAGGGGAAACTTAGTCCCATATTTGTGGGTCCTTTAAGATCCTTAAGCGAGTTGGTACCGTTGCCTATCATTTGGAACTTCTGCCCGGTTTTCCAGATGTTCATCCTGTATTTCATGTATCGATATTTTGCAAGTACCTTCAAGACCCTTCTCATGTGATTCAGCACCAGATCATTCAGCTGGAGCATGATTTTTCGTTCACTGAGCAGCCGGTAGTTATATTGGATCAGCAGGTGAAGAAACTTCGGTCAAAGGTCTTGCCATCAGTAAAGGTCCTGTGGCGTGGCCTGAACAGCGAAGAGCTCACATGGGAAGCCGAGAGCGAGATGCGGAAGAAATTTTCCCATCTCTTCGAAAGTACGCATGATAAGATTTTTAAATTCGGGGACCGAATTTCTTTAAGAGGGGAAGATTGTAACACATTAAAATGCGATTAGAGTTAATTAAGCGTTTTAATGCGGCTTTTTTAAAATAAAATTTAACCAATAATTGTTTTCACATATTTTATTATTATTAATTAATATTTTATTTAATTATTTTTATACTTGCACACACATGTGCATGTTAATCTTGGTTAAGAAGGTGTTAACCATGCTTTCTAGCCATGGCACACTTAACCATTTTCCATGTCATGTTATATATATATATATATCAATTTTAATTATAAAAAGGGTTTTGTTTTGAAAAAATAAAAGAAAGAGAAAAGAGAGGGAATGACGAAGCATGGAGTGTGGGGGGAAAAGCATGGAGAGCATTTAATGAAGAGAGAGAGAGGGGGCGTGGCTCACTCTCACCCTCTCACCCTCTCAATTCTTCACCTCACTCTCTCCTTTGCTTGTTCTTATCCTTCAGTTCTTCACATGATCCACTTTTTCCCACAAACCTCTAGCCCGAAGCTTCATCAAACCTCACTAAATCTTACACAAATCATATTTAACCCTCTTGTGGTGACTTGGAGCTTGGAAAGCTAGGGTTTTTCTCAAGTCTTAGTGAGGTATTGATGTTAAACTCTTTGTTAGGCTCTAGGGAAGTTGTTTTTTAAATAGTTTCAGTTGGATACCTTAAAGTTATGATTTTGTGTTAAATATCGTATTTTTGTTAAGTTTTGAGTCTCTGTGAATCTTCTATTATTACGTCGACCTGCTATAAAACCTAACAACACAGTAGATTGATGTTAGAGCCCTGAAGATATCCCAGAAACCCGGACCCAACCCATATTTTTGGCCCGGCGAGATTACTTGTATGGAAGGCACCGTCGGTTTTTTTGAGGCTTGGGATGTTGGTTTTTGGTGGGTAGCTCTCTGTAGGTTATTTATGGTATTTGGTATACCTTGTTTTTCCTTTTATGATCTGTTGACAAAATCTGGGGCCGTTTAGCTAATTCTTGCGTTCCGATATTGTGCGATACGGTGTTATCCGACATTTTTTAGGTGTTCGTACGTTAACAGCCGTAGGTTGGGTTAGGTTGTCGCTGCACTCGTCTAGCCACTAAGCTAACACTTGGTTGCTTGTAAAAGTCGATCCGTTAGTTGCCGTTTGTATTCATGTGTTATCGTAAGTTTACTAATTTCTTGTGTTATGGTTTTGTGTATTATTAGGATCTTTTGCGGGGACTTCGGACACTGCTAGGAAGTGTAAAGAGGTGATCGGATTCACCTAGCCCGAGATCGTCCGGTGAGTAGATTTAACATCTACAGGAGAATCGCCTGTATGGCGTTAAGCGCCGAAAGCTAGATTCGGTGATATAACCATATGCTTATATGTATATATATTGATTGTATATGAGCACCATTTTGCACATCCTATTACCTGTTGTACATTGCCATAGTATTAATTGAACATTGCACCATTACTAATGGTTCATGTTGCACGAGCACTGAATTATATGAAGCGCACACACACACACCGTTAGTAATTGCCATGACACGCTCACTATTACAATTGCCATGACACGCTCACTATAGTATTGCCATGACACACACACTACAGAATTTTCAATGGATAAATATATTGTACTGCATCCGTTATTAACAGTTAGATATTGATTCTTATTCTATTGCGCATTTTGAATTGCATCATACCATACATGCATGCATACATACATACGTTGCTATAGTAATAGTATACTCTCATATGATGTTTTATTTCGATTTCGTGGATTTGGGAAACTGCAAGATACCTTTTGAAACTCGATATATTAATAAGTGTGGTTTTCCCTTGATATCTCACATTACTGTTTCTATGTTGCATACATCGTACTTCATGGATATATGCATTGCGATACTGTTTTCATACGATTTCTGGATTTGAGAACCGCGGATATATTTCAAAGGAAATGATAAATTGTTTTAAAAATGCGGTTTCTCGTGATGTGATTTTGAGGCATCCACAATGAGTTTTCTCGGTTCTGACCTTGTTTTTGATACCCGATTCGAGAAGTTGGATGAACCGTCTACGGATACATGGTAGACCTGGTAAGGTATCCCGGGGCAAGAAGCTCGAGGTGTTGACGATGAGCTTGGAAGGAAGGAATACTACTTACCAGTGATTTTATAGAAACTCGACGGATATCCGGAGGATACTGTTCGGTGTTAAGAGATGAAATGGATATGAGGGCCGATCAGAGTGACGGTGTTTGAGATATTTGGATTTGGGGTATCGTTGATGGACACCGGATTTTCTATGATGATGATTCATTGATGAGGATTATGTTTTATCCCACACTCAGGATTTATTATGATATGCAACGTTTCATGTAGTTGTTGTACCCTAGTGGTGTACTTGATCATGATTTTGTTGCATATCCATACTGCTATATTTTATGCCATCAGATTGCATATTTCGGATTATCGCTTTATCGTGCATGCATGTGATTACCTGTATGATGTTATTTACTTCTCATGAGTTGGAAACGCACCCCCGTTGTGCCACAGTATTTTGCAGGTTTGACCCTCAGTGTAGTCGCGACAGGCTCTTTATCGCATCATTTTCGGGGATACCTCTACTGTTGGATGTGAGAGCCCTTTTGAGTAGGTGGGTTTCGCAAGTATCTGTATGATTTCATTGTATATCTTATTGTATCTAGTACTCTCCTTTTATCACTGACATGTATGTGACTTAGAGGCGAGACTGAGAGATTCGGTATTTGTATCTTATTTGTATTTCTGGTTGTCGTGCTCATGTGAGCCGATCTTTATTTCATGCTGCGATGATGTTTTATCTCTTGTTATGCTGTTTTTACTTCTTATTTGCTTATTTCTTTGCTACGGCGTCGTATATATATATATATCCTATTGTGGTTGTGTTCCGCCTTTTGGCGTGGGTTGCTCCCGTTTGGGGATTCCTTTTTATTCTATATTTTTGTACCCGATTGGGGTTAGTTTTTACAAAGGAGATGCTACCGAAATTTTTAAGAAAAATTAATTTAGTTTTTAAATGTTTTTAACAAATGTTTTAACTGTTTTATCATTCTATCTTTTCATGGTTTAGATTTCTGGGTTTTCGGCTTACTTGAGTTACGTTACGCCTTTAGACGTTGCGTGATTTAAGTGCCGGTCGCGTTCCTAATTCAGGTCATGACAGAAGGCTGTTTCTGACAGGCTGCCAATGAACTGGCGAAGCAACAGTTTATCGCCACCTCTGGTGTTGCCACACAGAGCTTTGAATTGCATGATGTGTTGATGAGGATTGCATGTTCCTTTGTATACATGGAACTTGGGGATCGTATATCCCGGCGTGTATTTGATTTGGTCATACCGGCCTGGATATGGTCACCCGGTTCTGACAATTTAGCCTACGGCTTTATTAGCTTGATGAGCTCTTATTTGTTGAGCAATGTAATCATCAAGGGCGGCCTTGGAGATTGTTTTCTTCTTGGCTGCTGATAAGGCCGGAGGAGGGTTTGATATTTCCCCTCTGTCATCCTCGATGATTATCGGCAGATCTTTGGCCGGGGGTTCTAGCCGGATCATCATTCCAACCATGTCTTAGAACAAGAAATCCATCTACTTTATGTTAGCAGCTTCTTTATCCTTTCTCTCTAGCACCCTTCACAGAAACTCTATATCAGTCTTTAGCTCTTGGCGCTGTTCGGCCCTCTTTGTCCGGAATTTCTTTCTGTCCAGTGAGTGTCGTCATTTTGTTCAGCATTTCTTGGAGCTTCTATTCTTGCTCCTAAGCCTTCATCAGTAACCGAGTTTGCGTTCGATGACTTACCGAAGCACGGCTCCCTTCTTGCCCATTGGTCATATAGACTGTATGAAAGATAATGCCCCCAGACTTTGGGCATTTATATCCATCACCTTTGGAATTTACCGCGGGCGGTAGAGTTTTCTCTAGCCTAGTTCTTTTATGAGAGATTGGAGTTGAAGGAGCCACTGTGGCAGGCGCCGGTTTAGAAAAATTCCCTCGTTGTATGGCGGAGGAGTGGTCTTTTTCTTGTCGGACCATCGATTTCTTTGAATGACAAGAGTAATTTTTTTCAATCACAGAGTTTTGGACTTTTCGCCAGACCCTATGAATTTGCGAGGAAAGTCACTAATAAGGGCGCTCCGACTTTACCTGCACTGTAACTCTTGCAGGTGGGGATGATTTCTTTAGCACCGCCATTAGGGAGTTTTTACGCACCCTCTTAAGCGGTTAAAAACTGTTCCCAGTTGGAACAGCAGTGTCGACCTCCATTATAGGAGCTGGTGGGGTGAGTCCGGAGGAGGAGTTGCCCTCAGATTCTCTCATTCGGCGCCAGTAGCGACGTCGAGCGTGCCTCGCAGAAAGGACCGCCTCAGTTTTGGAAGTGGCTTCATCATTCCCTCGGCTTTGCTGAGGGGTTTCAATCGGCGTCAGCCTGTTGAAGACCATCCTTGATGGATTTTGAGGAGGGCCGGCCAATATTTCAACGACCGACTGCCTAATGGGGTAAGCACCTTTGACAGCTTCAACTGTAGCAGGAGTAGGAAGGGCTAGCCGTTTTGGGGTAGCCCCTTCTGGTATTACAAGCTTCTTGACGGGCCTGTTCGAATTTTTGCTCAGCCTGTTGAAGACTGAGACGCCAAAGTTTGACGGCTTGCTGATGGGGGCCGTCGTGGTTGCTAGCCGATTGAAGACCGACCTTCGAGGAACTTATTCTTGCGATGTTGAGGCACCGAAACTCACAGGTGGGAGCATGGTCCCAAAGAACAGTCTGGTAGTAGCTTGGGTGACCTGCCCCACCGTCATTGAGAAAATAAAAGCCGCGTTGTGCCCATAGGTCACTCCTCCAGTTAGGGTGGAGCGAGAGTTGCTGTTTCATGAGGTGCAGTTGAGGGCCATTGATTTTCTGCACAGGAGCAAGACACCAAGTTTTAGAACCTCGAATCTAGGGGAAACCAATATATAGCGAACCATGATTTTGTTCGCGAAACACGACACACGAAGTGTGGAGTGGAAAGAGGAAAAGGTCCTATCGGGCGTGCCAGAATCTGTTCACCGCCGAAAGACCGGACCGAGACGTTGAGACGTCCGGCCTGAATTTTGGGGTTAGATGCTATTTGGACTTCTCCATCCACCTCTTCGAAGATACTTAGTTGATTTATGGAACCATATATCAGAGGTTTGGACAGATACGACCGTTGTAGCAGACTTCATCAGATCCCCCCTCATTTGTGAGGAGTTTTTTATTGTGGGGACGCTCTTCCCTGCAGGTGTAAGCCACTGTAGTTAATTACATTATCACATTGCGATAATCACTTTCTCCTGCTCCAGTAGTTCACTTCGTGTCGTGTGTTATTTTGTTTGTTCGGCTTGCCCGTGGATTGTATATGGAGACTAGTTTATGTTGTCGCCCGTAGGACACAGATTAGTCCAAATCCATATATTTTAGATTTGGGTTTGGGGTTTGAACTTAGGTTATATTTTCCTTAAGTTCAAGAAGGTTTGGTTTTATTTAAGGACCGTTAATCTAGTTTTAGATTAAGATCAACTTAAATATATGAGCATTTATGCCCAATTTATTTTTAACTAAGGATCCGTTAGTCATATTTGAGATTAAGATCAACTTGGCAACATTTAAGAATCAACATTTTTTTTTAATTTAAGATCCAACAACAAAATATTTGGGCTCAGATGTTAGAAATTTCAGAGAGAGATTTTTGGCCAATTTGGGCTTGGTCTGCTCAGTCTTTTTTCCTTTCTTTTTCTTTTATTCAAAAGTGCTAAGCACTTATTTGGGTTCTGTTTGCTCAGCCCTTTTCCTTTTATGCACAAGTGCTAAGAACTTGTTTTGGGGCTCTGGCGCTCACATGTGTATCATGTGAAGCCATCAGAAATAGGAGATGCCCAATAAGTGCTAAGCACTTTAGTCATTTTGACTAAGTATGAAGTGCTAAGCACTTTTGTATAGCGTCCACATGAAGAGCACGTGCGGCGCTGTCTTATTTTATTTTGTTGGGCGCCCACGTGTTTTTCACATGAGGCGCAGGGCGCTGCCCAATCAGTGCTAAGCTCTTAGTAGTTTTGGTTGTATACATAAAGTGCTAAGCACTTTTACTCAGTGCTCACGTGTATTTCATATGAGGCGCTGTTCTTCTGTTTTGGGAGCTCATGTATTTTTTACATGAGGTGCTTGTTCCTTTGTTTTGGGAATCTATTGGACACTCGCATGTTTTTCACGTGAGGCACTGATTCCTTTTCTTTTTTTTTTAAAGATTGAATCTCTGTTAATGGCATTTTGATCCTTAATGATCACCAAGATCTTTGTTTTGACGATCTGGGATCAAGTTTTCTTTAAAAACTAAGTTCTTATGTTTTTTAGTGTTAAACCCTATTTTCAGAGGAATTAAATTCCCAGAATATAGGTCCTTCTTTTAATCTAATTCTTTCCCCTAGATTTTGAGTTTGAAAGACAAAATCATCCCGATGAGAATTAAATTATCAACTTGTGGTGAGATTTGCTTTTCTTATATTACTGGCTTATACTATGATATGTTACCCTTCTGTGCTATGCCTAATTCATACAGATTAAAAAGGTACGAGCTTGACGAGATTTATATTACTGTGGATATGATGTGATATGATATCAATCCTAAGAGATTGAATATATATAAAGGAATATAAGAAGATAAAGATGATTCAGACACGGTGTATATAGCCGGGTATTCATTATATATATATATATATATATATATATATATATATATATATTTATGTGTGTGATCAATCTATAAGTGATTGAGGCAAGAAGAGATAAGATGTTACCCGGTGATATATATGTGATCAATCCATAAGTGATTGAGGGTAGATAACACATGATATAGATGCCCTGCACTAAGATGGATATTACATTTATATGAGGGATCGATATAGATGCCCTCCAATGAGATGGATATTATATATATATATATATATGAGGGATCGATATAGATGCCTTTTACTTATGAGATATATTATACTATATATAGTAGCCGGGCATGACTGGTCCTCGAGACAGCACCTAAATATTATTTTCATATATCGATATATTCTAAAGAGGTTTTCAAAGGAGCTATAGCCTAACTATTTTCCACATGTCTAGAATCGACACATACTTTTACAAAAGAAAAGACCTTTTTTAAATAAATCATTTTCAAAAGGCGGGATGCATATTTTAAACGAAATGCATACCTTTCTTTACAAAACAACGTTCGCTACATGCGCCGCGATATGTATATCATACGGCTATTTTGAAAAGATTGCATATATATATATATATATATATATATATATATATATACACACACACATACATATATATATATATATATATATATATATCTTCCGGCTACTTTTATATGACTGCATATGGATGGGTGCTATATATGTATTATAAACTTGATTGTGTTATGGTTGGTCGTGAGATATAGATATTGCACTACGGCTATGGTGATCATGATTTGACACTGTTGTATGTATATATGCAGTGAGTTATTGATGATTGATGATTGTTAGTGTTTCATTTCGCAGTATTGTATTTACTTCCGGAACTCACATGCTTTCAGATACTTGTTATGTTGTGCCTGTAGCGGGCCAGATATTGATTACTTTATGTTGACATGATAACCACACATAGATTTATATTTTACATGTTTATATAGCGGTACATGAGTTGTACATGAGGGCTTACTATCACTTTTATTCCATCGCCCGAAGTCTAGTTTCGACGTGTGCTTATCTACCCTCCTTGATGTATACATATATCATGCTTAGTTATTTCACCGCTTATCCATGCAATTTCTAGCTTTTTATATAATTCTACTCATGAGTTAGAAACCCACCCCCGGTGTGCCATAGTTCTTTGCAAGTTTGACCGTTTGGATCCGCAGCGGCTTATTTTAGTACATTTGCTATCTTTTGGGCATGGTTACGCATATTTCGAGTTGGTGTGTTATTTTGTATCGGCATTCGCCTTGTATCTATTTGTATCTAGAAGTACTCCATCAAAGACCAAGTTTAGTATTGTCGAGATCTTAGAGTTGTATATTTTGTTGTTGTCAGACTCGTATGGAGTCAACCTGATGTATATTTATGTTGTTACTTTCCGCTTTGTTGATCCTTCTCCTTTTTGCGTCATATATTACTGCGTGGTTATGATTCCCCCATTTGAACGTTTATTTAGCTCACGTATGTAGGAATGCTTAATATATACTTATCATTGTACCTATTTTATTCAAAATATCTTACGAACCAGCTTTACTTTTTCATAAAAAATTTCTAAAACTTCACCTCTACCGATTATTATCCATTTTCTTATATGTATGGTTTAGATTCCTGGTTTTGGCTTACTTGGGTTGCAATGGGGTCCATTTGACTTCACGTGATCCTTGTGCCGGTCATGTGCACTTTTCGGGTCATGACAAAGTTGGTATCAGAGCACTAGATTTTACCATTGTCGAGTCTAGGTTTAAACATGTAGGGTCTAGGTTATTATGTTTATGAACTTAGGCCTAACATTGCGGAACTTAGACTTGACTTTAGGGTATCAGACCCGAACTTCGTTTTCCTTTGTTAAGTTTAGGTTTGACCATGTGGAGTCTAGGGTATGATCTTCCAAGAGCTAGGCTTAACCTTGCGGAACTTAAAGTTGACATTGGGGGTCTTAAACCCGACCTTTCGACGTATAGACTATCCTTGGTATAATGGAGTAGGTAGATTAAGTAGAGTTGCATACCGTACATATGTTCCACGGCATATTTACGATACGATACTCCGCTTAAGTGACTTTAGGATGTATATTTCATGTTATTCCGGGATTCTCTTTCCTTCTTTCCCGAGCTATTACCATTGCATTGCTATCTCGTTGAGATTCAATGACCGATTGTTGTTTGTTTCTTGTTCCAGTCACCATGTCGTCAGAGACTGTGCAAGCCGAAAGGGCTGCAGTTAGTGATGGGGTCAAGGTAGGCTCGTCTGAAACGAGGACTGACCAGGACGGTAATCCGGTAACGGTAGAACAGGTTGATTTTCCTCTGATTTTATATAGGATTTCTTGTTTGGAGGAGTGCATTCTTAATGTACATCATTCGATTGGGTCGTTAGCTGAGAATATTCGAACCCAGGGGCCTACCATTACATAGCCAGCTCTAGAGATTTTGGTACAGCACGGTACTCAGATATTAGTTATGCCTCCGATGATTGGGGCGTTAGATGTGTCGCTTCCTGAGTTCTTGAGACTAAAGCCTCCGGTGATTACTCAGGTTCCATCCAGTGATCGGACAGGTGGTGGTTATGACGGTCCTGTGCAAAGAAGATAAGGGCTCAGAGTTAGAGGACGTCAGGCCGTGAGCGGTGGGCGAGCGAGAGTTCTTGCTCTGACTGCTCCAGGTGCTCAAGCACTTGTCGACGTTGGAGTAGGTACGCTTCAATTTTAGTTGTTTGATTTGTATTTTTGGTGATCTGGATATCACCCTTTGTCTTGACCTTGATGTTTTGGTGATTCAGGTGTCACACATTCGACGTTGAAGAAGAAATATTTCGATGTCAGTTGTTTTGACTTATGTGTTTTGATGACTTGATTGATACTTTCATGCACAGTAGTTGCACTTGATTTTTGTTTCATGCACACTCGATACACTTGATGTTGTTTCATGTACATACGTTGCACTTGGTTTTGTTTTCATGTACATACGTTGCATATGATTTCATTTTCATGCATCGTACGTAGTATCGTAGCTAGTGCGGTTAGCGTGGTAGGTTTTGGAGTTCTAGTTATCTGGTTCACACTTTCATTCCATATGCATACATATTGTATCATGATATTTTGGGAGTTCGATTGTCGATGATGGGCTCATAGTTTTGATGATATTTTATCGATGAGGATTTCATATCGTGCATGATCTTTTAGGATGCGTTTGTTTTTACTTATACTATATGTATGTTGTTACCACACACTAGGTAGTATTTCTAGCTTGTGTGGGACTTCGGAGTCCCGTTGATTTGGTTTACTGAAATGTTTTAAGATTTGAGATTTAAATTAAAATTCAGGGACCAAATTTATTTAAGGGGGAATATTGTAACATTTAAGAAAATGAGAAATATTATTTTAGAATTTAAATAATAAAATAATATGTTTTGTTATATTAACACCAATTATTGAATTGGGTTATCATAATTTTGTCATGATAAAACTAATAAATATTTTAGGCATGGTCAGCATAGATTAATGTTGACATTTGCATTTCTTTTCTAATTGATATTAGGGTTTCCATTTTAAAATTAGGGCATGACTACCATTTTTTCTATATTTGAATATTGGAGGAGAGAGAAAGGAAAAGGCATAGGTGAGCCTATGTTTAGTCCTATTATTCCCATTCTCCTCTTTCATTCCCTCTCCATTCACTACAACTCATTTCTCTCTCCCTCTCATGGCTTTCCCTTCTCTCTCTCATACTTTCAGCACGCTAATTCTCAACATAACTCAATAATCCAAACAATAACCCTTCACCACTTAAGTCGTCATCAAAATCAAACTCAAATTGATCAAGTAGAAGCCTTCAAACATTCAAGTAGCCACATCCAAGTTGAGATTCATTCTTTGAAATACATTCTAAGGTAAAATATTCATGTTGAATCAAGTCTAGAGTTTCCTTTCCAAGTAAAAGGTTACATAAAAGTGGGGGGGGTCCCTTTGATTTAGATGCTAAAAATGGGTTTTTAAGTATGGTTAATTGTAGTGGTTGTGTAGTGAAGTTTTTTGGTGTATTTCAACTTAGATTTGGGAAGTTTGGGATATCCTAATGCAAAATAGTTTGATTAAATGAAACAAGTTTTACTAAAACCAATGATAGAGTTTTGATGATGTTTTTGATGTTCAATTAAAATCTGGAGTTAATCGAAGTCTCTGGAAAAAATTTGAAGTGTCGTTTTGAGTTAGTTAGGCAATTCTAAGGATGTGCACAGAAAATGAAACACCGATTTCATGGAAAAGAAAGGAATCTCGGCCCAATTGTGGAATTTGTTTCTGGGTTTTGACAGGAGGTTTATGGCTAGATAATTTAACTACTTTTATATATCAAAAATCCCCAAAACACCTATAACAAAATATGGGAGTGTTTCAAGTTGGTTGGTGTAGGGTATTTTTCGTCACCCCAATGAGATGGGAATACGCGCGCACTTGTCAGGCGTACTACAGATTCCCCCTGCCTAGGATAGGCCGGGGTTTAATGATTATGGGGATCCGAATCTCCGGCAGCCGCGGACTAAGCTGCCGTTAATTACCCCCCGCCTTTAGGGCGAGAGAACCTCCGATTAACGAGTTAAACTGGTCATGCGAATTCAATGTGCAGTGTACGTGTGTTTTGTTTTGGAGGGGGGTTTGGATATATCGGGAGCCACATAGAGTTTTTATGGGGGTCCCTCTATCCGGATAGCGGGCTGGGGGCTAAGGGGGCTAGCAGCCCCCTTGCGGGGTGCGGGACAGCGCCCCGTTAGAAATTTTTTTCTAACAGGGACAGTGTCGTGGAGTATGTGTTTATGTACATATGTATACATATGTATATATATACATGTATATATAAATAAAGGGGGGAAAAGACATCCAAAGGATGCGTAGGGCAGCACCTTGGGCGTTGTGCGCCTAGGTGCTATACTCTCAGGCGCTAGAGTGCCACGTGTCGGCACGTGGGCGCTCTACGCTTGAGCGCTGGGCGCTTGAGCGCAAGCGCGCCACGTGTCGGCACGGGGGCGACTTGCGCTTTGAGCGCTTGCGTTTGAGCGTAAGAGCGCCACGTGTCGGCACGGGACGACTTGCGCTTGCGCTGGAGCGCAAGCGCGCCACGTGTCGGCACCGGGGCGACTTGCGCTCCACGTGTCGGCACGTGGGCGCTTTGCGCTTGAGCGCAAGCGCGCCACGTGTCGGCACGCGGGCGCTCTACGCTTGAGCGCCGGCGAGAAAAAGAGGCTTTTAGCCTAAAAAAAATTCTCTGAAGAGAAATCAGAAAGGAATTGGACTCCTGAGTGTGTTCTTTTTTTTTGGGGTTAATGGGAAGGGTTCTTCTTCTTCCTCTTATGTTGGCTGGATCTTGAAGATCAAGAGATATAGGATTTTTTAAAATCTCTCCTTTTTGAGATCTAGTGACAGATCCAAGTTCCCCTTCGTGGGTTTGGTGGTGAAAAACTATTTTGTTTTATAAAAAGAAGAGTAAAACTCTTGATTTAATTCAAGAGAAAGAAGAAGGTTTGGGAACCTTGAAGAAGAAGGAAAGATCTCAGATCTGGAAAATTTTTAGAGAGAGAAAAAATTTGTTGAGATATTTCATTAACTTTGCCTTTATAGGCTATACACTTTACACATAGCCCCTTGGGCTTCACAAAATGGCATTTTGCCTATCTCATGGCTCATGTGCCATTTCTTTTTGCACATAAGCCATGGGCTTTACAAAAATTTCGCTTTATGCCTATTTTTCTTACATTTATCCATAAAATAAAATAAAATAAATGCAACAAAATTATTTATTACAAAATTTTTATCTTGGCATGGGGGGAGGCGGCCGCTTCATGTTCGGGCTCGACCCGGGCATGGGCCCACTGGATCTGGGCTTGGGCCCACTTGGCTTGGGGTTGACTTTGATTTTGACTTGGTCAACCGGGGGGTAAATTTTTACCCCAACAGTTGGCTTCCGATGTTACAAGTTTTCTTAACTTAAAAATGGTTTTCATGATTCCAGACGGTAATTCTTGGTAGTTAGCACACAGATGGCTCACGTTGTCCTAAGTTCTAACCTATGGACGTTCATTCAATGCATCGATACCGATTCGGATTCTTATGTGTGTTTGTGTGGTTATTTTAATTCTAGGTGTGATTGCGGGGACCACCGAGGCGGGGACGAAGCACAAGAAGGTCGCAGGATACAACTAGCTCGATCCGTATTAGTGTGAGTAGATTATATCTATGAGTGGGGAATCGGGTGGATGGCATATAGCACCCCCATGAAACATATTGTTTATTATATCTTTGAATGTGCTTAAGATGCATGCCACACATATTTAGACTTGTTCGTTAATTAGACAATTACGTTAGTATCACTCGGTAAGCTAATTGTAAATACATTTGGTAGAACACTAGCACAAATACTAATAATTGACATGTTGCATGATCACAGACTCACATGTAGAGTACGCATCATCAGTACTGCCATGTCACGTAGAACTTACCTTGCTTATGTATCGTAGTAAGATCGACGTTATAGTAGGATGATGTTATATACGATTTATATTAGGTGTGCGTACGAGACTTGAAGTCCGTACTGGTTGTTAGGTGAGTACGCGAATGGAGGTCCATACTAGTCGCTGTGCGTGTACGTGACACAAGATGTCCGTACCGATTATTAAGCGGGTGCACGAACGAGATATCCGCACCGGTGCTATGTTTGTACGTGACTCGACATCCGTACTGTTAATATTCCATTGCTATGTGCTTACGTATACTTGATGTCCGTACTAGTTACACTATGTGTTTGGGTACGTAGATTAGATATCATGATTATTATGATATGGGATAATAGAATATTTGATGGTTATCGTACGAGACAAGATCCCATACGGGGTGATATGATAAGGATAGATGATGATGATTAGCCGGATATGGATCTATTCAACTTGACTCGCGGTGTTTTACTATTTTACCCGTTTAGGAGATTTTACTGATACGACGGTATTATCCACTTTCTATAAATAATGATTCGTTTCATATTTTTAAAAAGCGATAATGAAATGATGTGCTATTTGGATTTCAAAAGGGGTAAATATATATATTTTAAAAACATTACAGCCTCCTTATTTTCCAATGTTTCATTCTACTTTAAAAACATATGAGTGGGAATATTCGAAGTAATTGCCTATTTACTGTTCTTTTACGCTACGCTTACTTTACATGTCATTCACTCATGCTTATCTTATTATTTATGCTATGCTTTATGATTTTCGCTACGCGTCATATATTGTTGATGTTATACCTCAGTGGTATGGGACACTTATATATATATATATATATATATATATATATATATATATATATAACTGGCTTATGATATGATATGTTAGCCGTCTATGCTATGCCTAGTTCACACAAACTAAAAGAGTATGAGCTTGACGAGATTTATATTATTGTGGATATGATGTGATATGATATCAATCCTAAGAGATTGAATATGTATAAAGGAATATAAGAAGATAAAGATGATTCAGACACAGTGAATATAGCCGGGGATCCATGAAATGTGTGTATGTGTGTGTGATCAATCCTTAAGAGATTGAGGCAGGGAGAGACAAGATGTTGCCTGGTGATATATGTATGATCAATTCATGAGTGATTGAGGGTGGCTGACACATGATATCTCTACGGATATATATGAGGGATTGATATAGATACTCTGCACTGAGATGGATATTATATATATTTGAGGAATCGATATAGATGCCCTGCATTGAGATGTATACTTTATGTGTGTGTGTGTGAGGGATCAATGTAGATGCCCTGCACTGATGAGATATATTATGATATATATACTATCCGGATAGGACTGGTCCATGAGACAGTACCTAAATATTATTTTCATATATCGATGTATTCTAAAGAGGTTTTCAAAGGAGCTATAGTCTCATTATTTTCCACGTTTCTAGGAACGACACAGACTTTTATAAAAGAAAACCCATTTTTAAATAAATCATTTTCAAAAGGCGAGATGTATACTTTAAATGAGATGCATACCTTTTTCACAAAACAGCGTCTACTACATATGCCGTGATATATATATCATACGGCTATTTTGAAAAGATTGCATATTCGGCTACTTTTATATGATTGCATATGGATGGGTGCAATATATGTATTATAGCCTTGATTGTGTTATGATTGGTCATGTGCTATAGATATTTCACTACGGCTACAGTGATCATGATTTGACACCGTTGTATGTATGTATGCAGTGTGTTATTGACGATTGATGATTGTTAGTGTTTCATTTTGCAGTATTGTATTTACTTCCGGAACTCACATGCTTTCAGATACTTGTGGTTATATTGTGCCCGTATCGCACCAGATACTGATTATTTTATGTTGATATGATAACCACGCATAGATTCATATTTTACATGTTTGGATAGCGGTACACGAGTTGTACATGAAGGCTTACTATCACTGTTATTCCATCGCTCGAACTCTAGTTTCGACATGTGCTTATTTACCCTCCTTGATATACACATTTATCATGCTTAGTTGTTTCACCGCTTATCCATGCGACTTCTACCTTATTATATAATTCTACTCACAAGTTAGCTACTCACCTCCGTTATGCCATAGTTCTTTGCAGGTTTGATCGTTTGGATCCGTAGCGGCTTATTTTGGCACGTTTGTTATCTTTTGGGCGTGGCTGCGCATATTGTGAGTTGGTGGGTTATTTTGTATCGGCATTCTCCTTGTATCTGTTTGTATCTGGAAGTACTCTATTAAAGACCAAGTCAAGTATTTTCGAGACCTTAGAGTTGTATATTTTTTTGTTGTCGGACTCGTATGGAGTTGGCTTGATATATATTTAGGTTTTTACTTTCCGCTTTGTTGATCCTTCGCCTTTTGGTGTCATATATTACTGTATGGTTGTGATTCCGCCATTTGGACGTTGATTTAGCTCCCGTATGTGGGAATGCTTAATATATACTTATCATTGCATCTGTTTTATTCAAAATTGTCAAAGGAGATGATGTCCATTTTTCAAAAAACCTTACGAACCAGCTTTACATTTTCACAAAACTTTCTAAAACTCCACCTCTATCAATTATATATATTTTCTTATATATATGGTTTAGATTCCTGGTTTTGGTTTACTTGGGTTACGATGGGGTCCACTTGACTTCACGTGATACTTGTGCCGATCATGTGCCCTTTTCGGGTCATGACAACAATGTATCCCTAATATTTGTGAGAGTCTTCTCTCCTCTTTAAGGAGTGATCTATGAGGGTGAGATTTTATTCTGTATTCTCCATGTAAACTCTCTCATCTGAATTGATGAAAACGATCTCCGCCATACAAGTGGTTTTTCCCGTTTGGGTTTTCCACATAAAATCTTTGTGTCCTTTTTGCGTTGATCTTTTCTATTTTCTGCGATTTGATTTTATCGTTGTTTCTGCGTTTATCTCGATCATCCGTAATAACTTGGCATCAGAGTTAAAGTTGATTCTATTGATCGAGTAAATAGATTCAAGGCATGAGATTTTGATGGCATATGATATCGGCGTTGTCGTTGTTGTGAAAAATAATTTTGTGGACACGTTTTTGTAAAAAGTGATCTTTGACACTCTTGTCGGTGATGATTGTTTGTGCTGTAAAGCCATGCAGAAGCGAACAACGAAGCTGCGAAGCCAGCGGCGCATGTAGCGGTGCCGGAGGTGGCGTAAGTTCTGTCGAGCAAGGAAAAAGGAGGTTGTGCACAAGTTGGTCGCTAGATAATGGTGACGCCTTGGTGGTGACGGCGGTGAGATCTGGGATGTGGAATCATCAATGATGGCCTGCGTATGGCGGCGTCAACATCTTCGACGCTTTTGCATTGATCTTCTCTAAATTATTTTTAGGGCTTTCAATTCCTAAGCTTAGGATTTAGTTATTTCTAACGTATCAACTAAATTTTCGGAATAAAAATCTCAGTTATCCTATTAGCTAACTTGACAACAAAGTTTTTATATTGTTGGAAAAAAATTCGATTTTTGTGGGTTTTAAAATAAGTATGCACATGCAAAATATACATATGAATGCGAAGGTAAAAAGCTTACCGAGCACACCCCCAAACATAAACTTGACAGTGCCCTCACTGTCCGCACCCCCGTTTTTTTCACAAAAGAAAAAGCAAACCAAAAATAAATATACACAAAAAGGTCCCCCCAAACTTCAGTAAAACAGTGTTTCCACTGTTTAGGCGTTAAAGTTCAGAGTTAGGGGAGAAGAAAACAGTATCAATCTATACAGGGCCTTACACAGGCCAAAAGTTAGCACCAACCATTCAAAAATTTTATCGGGATAAAGCCCGGGCTGGTGAAAGAAGGTGTAGAGAAAAGAAATGGAAAATATGCGAGACCGTGTGTGAATGGAAGCGATGTACGGTCTCGGTGGAGGAGAAGAATGGTGGAGGGGAGAAATAAATGAAATACGAACTTGAGGGTGGAAATTGAGTGAATAAATTAGTACAATTTGTAATGACCGATGTGTAAAAAGCGATTGTACTAATCTATCAACCCGTTGAGAAATGGGATCAAACCTCTCAAGATTCGTAAGAAAACATGAGCCGACCGGATTTGGTAAACCAGACACAGGAAATGAAAGTGATACGGTGTCTTGCAAAGTGAGAACGATGGAAAGGATGGAAGGAAGTGATTGAGGAATTGTATCGGTTAAAGATTCAGGATAGTGTACACAGTCAATGAAAGGGACATGATGAATTGGAAAATCCGACTCATCAAGTAAAACTGGTTCATCCTCAATGCCATCCTCAAAAATCTTCTCAAAATTCAACTCATCCATGCATTTATCATCAACAATATCCAGACGCATATGAGGTTCGGGAAAAACAGTTAACAGTTCTAGATGATGTCCATACGGAAATGAAAGGACTTGATGAATTGGTGAGAAAAACTCATCCAAAACTGTGGGTTCACGATCCAAAATATTCCCAGCGTCGATATCCTCAATCAAGTGAAAATCAAATTTCTCAGACACCTCGTCAAAAGCATGGAGTTCAATCAATTGTCGTTCTAGGATGGAGGTGTAGAGGTCAAAGGGATTTGGTGTGGTTTCACTTGACAGGGTCCCTTCATAATCTGGCAAATCAAACACTACAAAGTCACACAACTCATCAAACGTTCTATCTTCAATTTGTGATTCATTTAGGGTACTCGATAGACTTTCGAAACCGGAGTTGTGGAATTCAATTTGCAACGGGTAGGTTTGATTTGGAAGGGTGAACTGCTCACTCTCACTACTCAAATTCGCAAACTGTCCAATCGTCTCATCATACATTGGAAAATTCGGAGCTAGTTGGAAACTAACTGCCGATTCGTACGGTTGTATGAGGGCGGCCATGAACGCATTCAAATCCACCATCTGTTGGCACGACGCTACCCGAAATTCTTACAAAGTTCGCTCAAGACTAGACATAGGTTGTGAAGGGGTTTCAGTAAAAGATTCAAATTCGTTTGGATACGTGAAACTCCCAAAAAGTTGTTCAAAAGCAATGTCTAGGGAAGGTATAAAATTCGGGTAGGATTGATAGAAATCAAATGGTTGGACAGGAGTAGGATCAACATTCTGACAAAAATGTGATTGGAATCGTTGATCAAAAGAATTCGAAGTGGTGAAAGGAGTGAAAGATCGGCTTCGAGATTGTTCCATTCTGTCGGCAATGGACATAGGTCTTGGAGTCGAAACATGACTCTCAAAAGGGGTATCAATGTAAGAGGCTGGGGGAGGTTGAAACGGTTGATACGAAGTGGAGTGTGATGTCCAATTGTTTGTTTTAGATGCGTCTATCCGATCTCTTAACGAAATTTTGGGCATGGACGGATCGTTTGAAGTTTGACCAAAACAAGAACTGTATGAAGAAATGTCTGGTTGTGGATACCAAAGTTGAGCAAGAGTTGATCGTTTTGGGGTACCCATGTTATGAAAAGAGTGGAGGGTAGAAGGTGGGTGAATTTTTATATATTTTTTATTTTTTTTGAGTTTTTGAAATTTTTTGTTTGGTTTTTTTGAAAGAATACGGAATTATAAGACTAAACTTTATGTAAGCACAATCACAATCACAATATGCACAAACAATACCTAAAGCCAGGGTCTTTAAAGTCCAACTAGACCGCTCCTAGACTTCCAAGCGACAAGTTGTAGGATAATCCTTGAATCGCCTCTTCACTGCCAATTGTGGCCAGGTAAGCACAAGTGAGGTAAGGAGGGTTCCGCTCATGAATCATCGTGAGACGGGCCTTTTAAAATTACCTCCTCACTTGTCTAGCCTAGGCACCACAAAGTCAAGTTTAGATAAACGGTCGATTCCCCACAACCTTTACTTGTCCTAAATGAGCGCGACAAGTCCTTATAGGTTTGGTCTAGATAGTTTTTATTAACTCAAGGTAATGCGTATGCTTTTTGTGACTTGTGGGGTCTTAGGAAGGGTGATGAAATCCCCGCCCAATCTTAATTGGTGTTCAAGCCCCTTAATTTCCGTATTATTATATGCAAAGCGTATAAACAAACAAAATCTAAAACAACAAAAATTTATTTGGCGGCAGCACAAATTTGTGCAAAGAAAGCTGCAGAAAAATATAGTTCAGTGAAGTTTATAGAGAGTTTTGGATAATAGAGAGGGGTGGAAAAAAATTTAGGCACAGAAGCCTAATATTGACCGCGGAACCACCACAGATACATAGCTTTGACCTCAGTTCCGCGGCCAAATTAATGAGTTGGGGCTTCAAAATTGGTCCCTACACTACCCTTGTGATTTTCTTCTGTATTAAACCCTCTGTTTCATTACTTGATTATTGTAATTGCTCCAGATAGCCTGCATATTTGCACACAAAATATATTAAAAATAAAAAAATGGTTTTTATTGTATATATATTTTTTTATATAAAAAAATATTAACCTGAATAACAAGAAACAAATACATTACCGTCTCCCCAGCAACGGTACCATTTGATTGTGAGCGGCAGACGCGATACGTTTTATGATATGCGTTCTACTTTCGTTCTCTACTTACCGCAATCAAAACGGTGTCACTTTGCAGCTAGCCGGTTGAGCACGGGTCGATCCACTGGGAGATGGTAGTATGTCTATTCGTGTTTTAGACGAGTTAATTAAAGAATGTATATATGTGTTCAAGTCTATCCTAAGTAGTCGTATTTATGTTCAAGTAAGCTTGTTAGGGTTAAGGTTGGTTAGTAGAGTTAGGATTAGTCTTGTGCCTTTCTTTTGCCATTCTTAAAATGAAGTTGGGATAATAGAAAGTAGCGGGGATTAGGAGGACATAGAAATGGGATTTGCGAGTTTAAGTAAACTTTACAATGCTAAATCCATTTCTAGTTCCTCTTGTCCGTCCGCTACATGCGCTTATTTCCAACCCTAGGCCAAACACTCGCAATCATGTATCCAATTAAGTCACAACTACACGTCACGGTATAGTGCGCCCAAAGGACTTCTCGATTTAGGTCGCGGCTATATGTCACGTATAGCGCGCTTAAGTAAGGGGGTTGCGTTTGTTTGGTCGAGGCTCGTTTCAAGATGTTTGGCAAAGAGAAGTACAAGGGATTTTTCTGTCCCTCATACTAACCTTCCTTAGCCCCTAACAAATGTGGAAATTATTCACACATTTAAATGAAAATAAAAACAAAACAATAAATAAGCAACGAAAGAAAGGAAAAATACGGTTTTACAAAGATACAAGCTAACTACATGGTTCCTCACCTAAGCAAAGAACTCCATCGAGTATCATGGCTTGAAAATACGGATAATAAGAAAAGAAAAAGAGCAAGAAATAATAATAACTACTTAACAACAATAAATAAATGTTAGATTTGGAATTAAAATTACAAGACAAGAAATGAAATTACAATACAAGAAAATTAAAGATACAAGATAAGAAAAATAACCCTCATCTTCATTTCTCTTTCACTCAAGTGCTCTCACTACACTTTAATGGAGGAAAGATGAAGAAGAAGAAGAAATAAAAACTAACCTACACTAAAATCTAACTAACAAGATACCTTCCTATTATGGCTCAAAACTGGAGTATTTATAGGCAGATATCTGAAACCCTAGACCCATATTCTGAGTCCTAATACAATGACCAAAATACCCCAAAAATATCTCCTTTCACTGAGTCAACTCGGCCGCTAAACCGCCGCGGTTCAGCGGCTCTTTGGGGGAATCTTGGGGTGATTTTTCTAGGGCTTCTCCACGTTGCTTTATTCTTCTGTTGTACAGGTCCTAAATTGCAAAATGCTTCCAATATTTATTCAAATTTTCAACAGTCCAAATGGGATTCACTTTTAATTCATATGATCTTTATCTCCCTCGAGCTTCGCGCACCCATTGAATCTTCTGCTGCCCCTCTTATGCTCTGTGCTTGTCCGAGACACAAATAACCATTGTTTTTCGTCTTGTCTCTTGAACTGGTAAGCGGCACTGGACGGATGCGGATGACCGGAACCCGGCTTTTATCTATCTGTGACAGATGTTCTGGATTTTGGCGTAACTGTGGAGATTTTGTATGATTTGCATTATTTTGGTCTAGAAACCTGTAACCTATAAATATGTAGCAAACATGGATCAAAAGTACCTGCCTATAAACAAACGAGCAGAAGAATGGGCGGTATTAAATGCAATATTCTGGTATGAACAAATACCCCCAAACTTAACTTTTGCTCGTCCTGAGCAAAACCAATTATTCATAAAAAGTCCTAAACTCACTTTCGCAGGGAACGCGATTGCACTGAGCTTGTGCAACAAGCCATTAAACCTCTAGGAGTCCCTAGTAGGAGAAGTGTTTTCTCCTGAGGGTTTTTAGCGGATACTACCCACAAAATCCCGTCAAGCTAGTTTCATAAGTTAACGTTGATTCTACTCCTACAGTTTAGTATCTAAGTTAGAAATTCTATCATCCTAAGATAGAAATATTCAACCCTTATTTTTCACGCCTCATATTTATTTAACCAAATATCCTATACGTTTTGACAGTTTAGAAAGATCTCGGTATCTCTTGAATTTTCCTTCTAAAGTGCAGTCTCCAATCCAGGATTTTTATCATCTTTACGGAATACATAAGTCTTATTCTTTATCCCTATCTTTCCTCCAAATATCGATCCTATACCTCTATGTGTGTGTAAAATTTCACCCCTACACTCAAGAATTCAATTCAAGCTATAGTACCCTTGCCTTAATACCTAATACTACTTCTTTTCGTTAATGATGGACAGATTTGCTCACACACCTTTCATGCGACTATTAATGCTTCTTGAAGCACTAACCAGCCGATTACTGAATGTGTGAGCTTAAAGCGTAAATAGCAGTTTCTAGGTCTTGTAATTTATTCTTTTTTTTCGTTTTCTTTATTTTTCTTTTTCAAGACCGGATATATTTTTCAATGATGCTCTTTTGGTGGTTAGCTTTAAATACATTTTTTCTTTCATACTAGGATTTCAGGCAAGAGTATTTCTAGGTATCCTCTACTATCCCAAGTTTCAAAGTGCGTGTATGTGCAGTTTGTAGGGTATATACTTTCTAAATTTGGACTCAAAAATAGAAACTATTTTTCAGATTTATCCTTCAATAAAACTTTCAATATTTTTCCTTCATCTCGACTTAATTCAAGAACTAAACTCAAGATTACCTACTTCTAAAAAAACTGTAAGGATATATATTTACCAAGGTTAAACAGAAGGAGGGTTATTTTTAGGGCTTTCAATTTCTAAGCTTAGGATTTAGTTATTTCTAACGTATCAACTAAATTTTCGGAATAAAAATCTCAGTTACCCTATTAGTTAACTTGACGACAAAGTTTTTATATTTTTGGAAAAAAATTCGATTTTTGTAGGTTTTAAAATAAGTATGCACATGCAAAATATACATATGAATGCGAAGGTAGAAAGCTTACCGAGCACACCCCCAAACTTAAACTTGACAGCGCCCTCACTATCATGCCACACCAAGATGGTCAAAATTGTTGGCGCTCCCCCATTTTTTTTACAAAAGAAGAAGCAAAACAAAAATATATATACATAAAAAGGTCCCCCCAAACTTCAGTAAAACAGTGTTTCCACTGTTTAGGCATTAAAGTTCAGAGTTAGGGGGAAAGAGAACAGTATCAATCTATACAAGGCCTTACACAGGCCATAAGTTAGCACCAACCATTCAAAAAATTTATCGGGATAATGCCCGGTCTGGTGAAAGAAGACGTAGAGAAAAGAAATGAAAAATACGCGAGACCGTGTGTGGATGGAAGCGAAGTACGAACTCGGTGGAGGAGAAGAATGGTGGAGGGGAGAAAGAAATGGAATACGAACTTGAGGGTGGAAATGGAGTGAATAAATTAGTACAATTTATAATGACCGATATGTAAAAAGTGATTGTACTACTCTATCAACCCGTTGAGAAATGAAATCAAACCTCTCTAGATTCGTAAGAAAACATGGACCGACCGGATTTGGTAAACCAGACATAGGAAATGAAAGTGATACGGTGTCTTGCAAAGTGGGAACGATGGAAATGATGGAGGGAAGTGATTAAGGAATTGTATCAGTTAAAGATTCAGGAGAGTGTACACAGTCAATGAAAGGGACAGGATGAATTGGAAAATCCGACTCATCAAGTAAATCCGGTTCATCCTCAATACTATCCTCAAGAATCTCCCCAAAATTCAACTCATCCATGCATTTATCATCAACAATATCCATACACATATGGGGTTCGGTAAAAACAGTTAACAGTTCGGGATGATGCACACACAGAAGTGAAAGGACTTGATGAATTGGTGAGAAAAACTCATCCAAAACTGTGGGTTCATCATCCAAAATATTCCCAGCGTCGATATTCTCAATCAAGTGAAAATTAACTTTCTCAGTCACCACGTCAAAAGCATAGAGTTCAATCAATAGTGGTTCTAGGATGGAGGTGTAGAGGTCAAAGGGATTTGGTGTGGTTTCACTTGACAGGGTCCCTTCACAATCCGGCAAATCAAACACTACAAAGTCGCACAACTCATCAAACGTTCTATCTTCAATTTGTGATTCATTTAGGGTACTCGATAGACTTTCGAAACCGGAGTTGTGAAATTCAATTTGCAACGGGTAGGTTTGATTTGGAAGGGTGTACTGCTCACTCTCACTACTCAAATTCGCAAACTGTCCAATTGTCTCATCATACATTGGAAAATTCGGAGCTAGTTGGAAACTAACTGCTGATTCGTTAGGTTGTATGAGGGCGGCCATGGACGCATTCAAATCCACCATATGTTGGCACGACGCTACCCCGAAATTCTTTCAAAGTTCTCTCAAGACTAGACATGGGTTATGAAGGGGTTTCATTAAAAGATTCAAATTCGTTTGGATACGTGAAACTCCTAAAATGTTGTTCAGAAGCAATGTCTAGGGAAGGTGTAAAAGTCGGGTAGGATTGATAGGAATCGAATGGTTGGACAGGATTATTGTAACGTTTAAAAAAAACGTTTAGGTTAATTGTCCGATAATCGGTAATATAACTTGTGTTTTCCGTAAAAACTAAAATATAATTATTTTTCAATATAGACTTAATTATACATATTTTAGATATGTAATTACTAGTATTTGGTATTTAATTAGTCACTTATAAATTGCTAGTTTACTTAAATATTTTTCCCTAATTAATTATTTTAAATATTATTATAAGTTTTCACTTATACATTTAATTAGTGCTAATTACAAATGAGAATGGGTTAATTGCACATTAGTGCACCATGACAACTTGAAACCTAGTTGTAACATGTTCCTTTTTCTAATTAATTATCTCTATGGTTCTAAAGAACTCTAGGGTTAGTTAGAAAATAAATTAATTAGAAAATGAGTTAATAAAAGAGATATTGGGAGAGTTTTGACATGACACCACACACACACTTACCTCTTTCTCCCCTTCATTGGCCGACCCCACCTGCAGCAGCCCCATCCCCATTTACTCCAACTCTTTTCATTTCAAAAACCCTAATTTTCCATCAAAAATCCATGCAAATTCACATTAAATTATAGTTAAATCCTCACCCAATTTTCCTTGGCCTAAACTAGTTAGGATCTTGAAGCAAGATGGCATTTTGGGAGGCCAAGTTGCATGTTAGATCTCAAAATTTATGAGGTATAAAACTTAACCCTATGGTTAATTTATTGGTTAATTTCTTTAATCTAATTTAATTAGGTATTTATATGGTTCTAATTGCAAGTTTGAAATTTCAAGAGAAGGATTTGGGTTCAAGTTAGGGTTTTTATCACTTGAGTATGGTTGTAATGTGTAGTTTAACATCTTAAGACTTGCAAAATCTAAACTAGTTGTAAGTTTGCTAATTGTTACTTTTAAATTATCGTAATTAATTATTCTTGCAAACTAATTTCGTAATTAATGTAAATAGGTGAGATTAAAAATTTAATTAATATTTGTGTAGCCTAATTAAAATATTAAGTGAACATTATGGCCACTAGATTTGCTAAAACGTCTAGATTTGTACTAAAATGGTAAGTTGTTGTTTACTAGGTTTTTGGAATAAATCGATTTTAAGTAAGTTTGAGGTTGCGATGATCTCTAAACTATATCCTAAAATATTTAGTGTGTTGTGAATGCGCGATTGGTACGATTGAATTCTAGGCTTGGTAGTTTTCATGTATAACGACCCTAGTTGTGGTTTATGGCGTTGTCACAAGAGCGTTTTGTGCACCAAGTGCGTGCGCGTCTAGATAGTGCGCATTGGTCGCCTTGTATCGTTGTGTCCGTGACCATTTATATATCTATCCTCTTATTTTCTTGTGTGTGATTCTAGAATCGGGTGCGAAGGCATTGGACGCGGCGTGGAAAGGCAACGCCATGATTGGATCAGTTTGGCCGAGGCGTCCCTGTGAGTAGATGTACACATCTATGGGGGGTCGTCTGGATGGCGCGAGGCGCCCGATAGTCAGGATTACTAGTAGTGCTTATATTTATATGCGTAGTCTCCTAGTCATTCATCTCATTGCATTGCATCATCTTATATATATATGAAATTATCTCATAGGACACTTGCACCATTACCATTGGTCCATACCGCACGTGCACTATTTTATGTGAGCACACACGCCATTGGTAATTGTTATGTCACGAACATTATAGAGCTTTCTTAGAATCGGTATCTGTGCATTTGCATCATATATGATCTGTAGACTTGTACTTGTATATTCAATTCATTAAGATGGATATGTATGATTGTTGGTCATATATACATACCTCATTGCATCATGATTCATGCATAGTTTCTGGCCGTACTTCGCATGGTATATACTATTGTTCAGTCGAAAATATTACAATATTTAACATAAAAATTTCCTCACTTTTCTAATCATCTAAAGGTTTTTGATATAAATATAACACATATTACAAGTTTGTCTAGAAAATATCAATTACCCTGTGTTAAAAAATATAATCAACACTTTTGAAGGAAATTGTATGTTTATTATTTCATGCATAATATTGTATATCGCTAACACTCTTCATTATGATCTTGTGCAAAAATTAGCCCAGATCAGATATTGGAATCGCAAATTCGCTGATAGAAATGCAGGAAATCAAAGAGTTAAATTCTGGCAGTGATTCAGTAGAGAGAAAAAGATTCCAGATATCAAATATAAACCCAGAGATCAATACCAGAAGATCACAGAAATTTGAAGCACTGAAAACACTAATCGGTCGCGGTACCGCAGCCGAGTCAGCCTGAGTAGCCGCGGATCTGCGGTCGATTCAAGGAGACGGTGGTAATAATTCTTCCAAAACTTCATCTCAACTTCCTAGCTTGCTGAAAATACTTCGTTGTAACAATCTTGTTCTGGAAACTTCTCTATAATATCCTAGCTTGTTGAGAAAACTTGATAACTACCTAGCTTATTCTAGAAGCCTCCTTATAACAACCTAGCTTATGGGGGAAGCTTGATCAAGGACTATAAAAAGGGACCTATGCCTACATTAATTGGTTGTTGAATTTTAGTAGACACTTTTGATCCAAAAACCAAACTAAATCAAGATCCAATTCCAAATCAAAATCCAAAATCAAGAATCGTGAGAAATTCATCGAGCGAGATCAATCAAGATCCTTTACGCAAAGCCGATCATCATCAACGAGCACGTGATCCTCGATAGATCCAAGACTCACGGTGATCGAGTGAAGCGAAGATCGACAGAGAAATTACCTCTTCAAGGGAGTGATCGAGAGCGAATTTTCTTGTAATCTCGGATTGAAGAAGTTGTAATTTGATATTGAATAATAAAGGTGATCATTACTTTTAGTCTTGCTTTCTTTAAATCTCTGCATTTATAAAATCTTTAATTATTGATTCGTCTATTTTCATTATGTATGAGTAAAATCTCCGCTTGCTAAGGATTCGAAGGAATTTGGTAGATCTAATAGTGAAAGAATTCTATATTCATCTTAAGTCTTATAGAGATTATAAACTTTAGCAAAAGGAATCATTAATGTCCAAATTGTGAGTGAGATCAATCTATTGAGAATTTCATCACAATTTGGGGATTAGATTGATGATCTTTCTTGCTAAAGGCTAGATAAGATTGGCAGTTAATGAAAGGACAAGGGGCAATGAAGAGGAAACCCTAGTTTCTTCAAAGGATCACTAATTCTCATTATTAGCCATCGATATAGTTTTAATTCTACCAATAGATAAGATGAATAATCTTGAATAATCATCATTGGCTACTAATTCCATTCGAATCCTACAAGCCTTCTACAATTTTCTTAATAACTAAATCTTGAACATTATCTTGAATTCTCTTTCTTGAAAACGATTTCTTAAACTTCTTGAAAAAATGAATTCAACTCAATCTTGAACTACTTCTTGAATTTTCTTTACTATTTCTTTCGACTCAACTAAAGTAAGAATTGACGAGTTCCACGAATCCCAGAGGACGACCCGTACTCACTAACGCTCGCTACACGCGACACCGTTATTGATTGCGGTTACTAAATTGAAAAACATTTCATCACTTCTTTACTACATATTTTTTTTCTTTCAAAACAAAGAAGCGAAGATTTCGTTCAATCAAGTATCGTATCATAGACTTCCATCATCATCGACATGTTTACCTATTGTGATTCTTCTTGAGGATTTCAATACTTATGAGATTTCTGGATTTTGGGGTAAACCGCAAGAATTTTATAAACCTATTATCATTTTAAAAAGAGAAATTGTGGTTTTCTCGTGATATGATGGATGTGGCGTCCACCATGAGTTTTCTCGGTTCTTGAGTTGTATCAAATACCCGATTCGAGGAGGGAGATGCACCGTCTGCGGGTACATGGTGGACCCGGTGCGGTACCTCGGGGCAAGAAGATCGCATAGATGGCGTTGAGCCCGGTAGGGGAGCACTACCGACCTGTTATTATTGACGCGGCGAATATCCGGAGTATACCGGCGTAGTCGTGAAATTTGATGATATGGGTCGATCCGGACTAACGAAGCCCGAGATATTGAGATATTGAGATATTAAGACATTGAGATATTGAGATATTGAGACATTGAGATATTGGGATATATATATTGTGTCGATGCTTGACATGGATTTTCTATTGATTTCATTGGTGATACTTCAGTTTATTGCACAGAGGTTTTTCTAAGATAAGAATGAAGATTTTCTCATACCAGACTTGTTCAGGTTTCGTATTTGATTATGCATTCATATTGCATTCATGTTAGTACATCGTATCATATCTGTCACGCCCCGCTTCCCAAAATACGGAATACAAGGGTGATAAGGCCAGCCATGCTCCTACGATCAAGGAAGAATCATGTCATAGTCACATATCGGCTTCTAGGATTATATGGTAATCAGTAAATATAACACAGAAATAAAGGAAACGCAATACTAGTTTATTACACCAACTTTAATTGTTCACAGTTTACAATAGAATGAAATAAAAGAAACTACTAACCAAGTGCGAATACAAGGTTGATTTATGGAAAACAGTAAAAGTATTGAGGGCACGACCGTTTAGATCTCTGCGAGCTCGAAGGGTAGGTCTGACTCCTAGATCCGGTCCTCTTCAATCTCTGAGCATGCATACTCAGGTCGTCAGGGCGACGTAATAGAATTTTATAATAATCATAAAAGACAAGAAAATAAAGCAATAGCGGTGGAGGTAATAAATGCAGACAATCATATGTCGTGAACTGATGTAAGGTATGCTCTGTGTCCCTATCTGTCTCTAAGTCATTTTGAAATCGAGATATGGAAAGGAGTGATCATGTTTAACGAGAGTCTCGTACATACCCGAGACTACGGCCCACGATGCCCGGGACATAACCCTGTCAGCCGGACCGCTAGGTCCAACTTAATATATAAGAGTCGCTGTTCGAATGATCATCCTCTAAAACACTGATCTCGCTAAATACAATTTCCTTTCCACTGTGATTTCCCCTTTTTTCCCAGGTTTCACTATTTATGAGTATAGGCTAGTTGTGTACACGTACGCACCAATAACGCGGTTTTATTCACTGTTCACTGTATTGTCACTATCACAAACCATTCACTTTTCACTGGCGTACTTGACAATCCTAGACCGATACCATTCACGCTCGACAATGCATGGTACACTGGAACTTAATAATGAAGCGCACTATCACTAGAGGTATTACGGCCGGGTATAATATGTGCATTTATGCCACTAAACATTCATGTGCAATGAAAGTTATTATGCATCTTATGAACTCATAAAATCACATTAAATCATACGTTCAAAATTAAATAAAATGATACAAAAGAGGTAACAAGTAAACTCAATCGGCAGTTCAACGAGATTTATTCCAAGTCGATCGGGTTTCAGGTTCGCAAATTACATTCGTTTCATTTTAAGTGTTCGCTCCTGGAAATTCAGTTCCTGAACTAAATGTCCATTTCGCAACACAGTTTTCATCCTATTGAGATCAAAATTAGACGACACTATAGTTGAACAATATTTAGAGTTATCAGTTATGTTTCCAACTCAATTGGAGGATCAGTAATATCCTATTTCAAAGGGGAGTTATGGTCAGGTTAAGTTCAATGTATAAAATCTTTCACTGCAGAATTCAACAGAACACATCGTCGTTATAAAATGTGTTAAAAATATCATACAGTTAAGGAATCCAGTAAAACTAGTGGGGTAAGAAAGCTAACTCAATTTTCTATGTAACGATATAGTGTTCCGTATATTTTCGCAATTGAGCAATGTTATACAGTGATTTCAAAACAAGGGTGAACTGGGATTACTGCTCTGGACTGCAGTCCAGGGTCGTAATTCTCCCCAGTATTCTCTATCATAACTAGTTCAAATTTAGAAATAAATTATAAAGTACTGTAGGTCAATTTGTTATCTTCAATATGAGCCATGGAATGCTCAAATCCAGTTTGTAAAAGATTTATCGTGAATTTAACGGTCTAGCGTGTTCAGGAAAATTTTGATTCCAATGGTTATCGGGATAACACTTTATGGGTGAAACAATATTGATTTTCAATCAAATTTCTGCAGTACCTATGTAAATAGTAATCGGGTTTAACGAACATAAGTTCCGCCATTTACAGATAGGTTTTCACGTAAAGTTTAGTATCAACTACTTGTTTAAATGTATGGCAATCAGAGCTTTTGTTTCGTTTAATCGGTCAATATATCTTCGTAACATGGTTAGGGCCGAATAAAAGGCTCGACTTATAAACTTTGCTAATCTATGTATAACAGGGGACTGTAAGACTTATCCAAAATCCATGATTTTCTAATTAACTTGATTGTTAAATACAATATATATAACTATGTGAGAAGAAAACTAATAGCATGTGAAGCAAGTGATGATCACTTGCCTGAAGACGATGATGGCGGCAACAGCTACGGCGGTGATACCCACGGTGACAGAGGCGACGCTGTCAACGGTGACAAAGGCAATGGCGACGGCGATTGTATCGGCTGCAAGGTGTGCTCGGTCCTAGAAAGGAGGGGGTGAAGGCTCGGCGTTGTGCAGCGGGGAGTTCGACGTTGGTGGTTGCGCTGGTGGACTGCCGGATCTTGCAGGCGATGGTCGCTGGAATTTGCAGGGAGCTCGGTCGCAGTTAGGTGTCGCGGCTGTGAATGGAGGAAGGAGTCGGGAGAAGTGGTGGGTCGTCGACGGTGGTGGGTGCGTCGGGGAAGTCGCACGGTGGTCGTAGGTGGCAAGCGAGGTGGAGGGGAGCTCGGCGGTGGTTGGAACAATGGTGATGAGGGAGGTCGGGTCGGGTGTGCAGGCGAGGTGGGGAGGAGGTGAAGTGGGGCTCAATAAAATTTAAAAGAAAATTGTGGGATTTAGATATGGACTTGGGCTTAGGGTTGGGTTCATAGGAAGGCAAAATAATTATAAATTAATATAAAACGTAAAATGGGTAAAATATTTTGTTTTGAATACAGGTATTGGCGTAGATGAAGAACGGGTATTACATCATACCACCCTTAAAAAAAATTTCGTCCTCGAAATTAAAGGAATGAAAAGAAAACGTCGATACAAAACGGTCACTCGAAAAGATATGGGAATCGTGAACAGATATCCTCCTCACGTTCCCAGGTAGATTCCCCCGGGGAACGGCCACCCCAAGACACTCGAACTAATGGAATGACTTTATTCTTCAGTACCTTCTCTCTACGGTCGAGTATAGTAGTGGGCTGCTCCACATAAGTCAAATCAGCACCCAAGGTCAATTCAAAATGATTGAGAACATGACCATCGTCTCGGACGTAGCGCCGCAACTGTGACACATGAAATGTGTTGTGTACACCCGCTAATGAAAGGGGTAAAGCAAGTCTGTAAGCCACTTCTTCGACCCGTTCCAAAACTTCGAATGGTCCGATGAATCGGGGACTGAGTTTCCCGCGACTTCCAAACCTGATAACACCGCGGGTAGGAGAAATCTTCAGAAACATATGATCTCCGACCTCGAATTCTAGTGCTCTTCTGCTAGCATCCGCCCAACTCTTCTGTCGGTCCTGAGCCGTCTTAATGCACTGTCTGATCATCTGAACCTTATTTACCGTCTGAATAATAAGTTCGGGACCCAATAGTCTTCGCTCACCCGCGTCATCCCAACAAACAGGAGATCGACATTTCCGTCCGTACAGTGCTTTGAATGGGGCCATTTGGATCCTTGCTTAGAAACTGTTGTTATAAGAAAACTCCACTAGATGGAGGTGATCCTCTCAAGAACCTTGAAAGTCAAGCATGCACGCCCTCAACATGTCCTCGAGCGTCTGAATAGTACGCTCGGACTGTCCGTCCGTCTATGGATGGTAAGCCATGCTGAACTTGAGACGTGTACCAAGACTCTCCTGTAAGCTCTTCCAAAAGTGCGAAATGAATCTGGTGTCCCGATCTGATACTATACTTACCGGAACCCCGTGTAGTCGCACTACCTCTTGCATGTATTTCTCCGCAAGCGACTCTGTCGATTGCCCCACCCGGAAGGGTATAAAGTGTGCTGCTTTCGTAAGTCGGTCTACGATAACCCAAACGACGTTGTTGCCTCGTGGACTCCACGGTAAAGCGGTCACAAAATCCATAGTGATGTGCTCCCATTTCCATTCCGGTATTGGAAGTGGTTGCAGTAGTCCAGCCATTCTCTGATGTTCAGCCTTTACTTGCTGACACACTAAGCACTTGGATACAAACCGTGCAATCTCTCGCTTCATCCCGTTCCACCAATAATGCTGCCTCAGATCTCGATACATCTTCGTGCCTCCCGGATGTACAGAATAAGCTGAGCTGTGAGCCTCAGCTAGTACTTCTTCTCTAATATCTCCCTTGGGAATGCAGAGTCTGTTACCGAATCTCAAAGAACCGTCTCGATGTATAAGTAAGTCTGTCCTCAGCCCGGCTTCCACCTGCTCTCTAAACTTCTGCAGTCGAGGATCGTCAGCTTGTGCAGCCTTAATATGATCTACAAGGGAAGATTGCACCTATAACTGCCAAAACTGTTTGATTGCACTCGGTGTAACAATTTCTAGTTCAAGCTTCTGAAAATCCTCAATGATTCTCCTCTGCCTGGTTAACATCATGACCGCTGGCTTGCAACTGAGGGCATCGGGTACGACATTTACCTTTCCCGGATGATACTGTAAGTCCAAGTCGTAGTCCGCCATTAGTTCTAGCCATCGGCGTTGTCTCATATTCAGTTCTCTTTGAGTGAACACGTATTTCAGACTCTTGTGATCCGTGTACACCTCCACCTTTTCGCCCAGTAGGTAATGTCTCCAAATCTTCAATGCGAAAACTACTGCGGCTAACTCCAAGTCGTGTGTTGGGTAGTTCTTCTCGTGATTCTTTAGCTGTCGTGAGGCATAAGCAATTACCCGACCGTGCTGCATCAGAATGCAGCCTAAGCCTTTTTCCTGAAGCATCGCTGTGTATCACTAAACCACTTGAATTATCTGGCACGGTAAGAATAGGTGCCGTGGTCAACTTCTGCTTCAGTACTTCAAAAGCCCGAGTATATTCGTCCGTCCATACATACGGTACTTCCTTCCGTGTCAGTTTTGTCAGAGGTTCAGCGACTCGTGCAAAATCCTGAACGAACCGCCGATAATATCCCACTAAACCCAGGAAGCTTCTGATCTCGGCCACTGACTTCGGTGTCGGTCAATCTCTAACGGATTCTATCTTTGCTGGATCCACTGAGATGCCTTTGCCCGAAACAACGTGTCCCAAAAATTGCATTTTGTCGAGCCAGAACTCACACTTGCTCAATTTCGCGTATAGCTTCTCTTCCCGAAGAATTTGTAGTACCGTTCGCAAGTGTTCGACGTGTTCCTCTCGAGTCTTAGAGTAGACTAGTATGTCGTCGATGAATACCACGACAAAAGTGTCCAAATATTTTGCAAACACTCTATTCATCAGATCCATAAATATAGCTGGGGCATTGGTGACGCCGAACGGCATCACCAGAAACTCATAGTGTCCATATCGGGTCCTGAAAGCCGTCTTGCATATATCTTCGGCCGTTACTCTGATCTGTTGATAACCCGAATGAAGATCCAGCTTCGAAAATACCTTGGCACCACCCAACTGATCAAATAAATCGTCGATGCGTGGAATGGGGTATTTATTCTTTATCGTTACTCTGTTCAGCTCCCGGTAGTCTATGCACATTCGTAATGATCCATCTTTTTTCTTCACCAACAAGACTGGTGCACCCCATGGCAAAGCGCTTGGGTGAATAAATCCTTTCTCCATGAGTTCTTCAATTTTTTCTTCAATTTAGCTAACTCCACTGGTGCCATTCTGTACGGTGCCTTGGAAACTAGAGATGTACCTGGGATCAAATCTATCGAGAATCCCAAAACGCATGGAGGTGGTAGGCCAGGTAAATCTTCAGGAAACACGTCAAGAAAATCCTGAACGATTTCTGGTGCGGGGCCTTCATCAACCTCCATAGTCGTCAATACTTTCGATTTGGCTCTATACTTAGCTGGCTCCAAAGACTCGCTCCCTCCTTCAAAGACAAATTCCGGGTGATTGGGAATGTGGAAAGTCACATTCCTGGCCCGGCAATCAATAATCGCGTGGAATGTACTCATCCAATTCATCCCGAGAATTGCGTCATAACTGCCAGTTCCGATTAAAAGGAAATTCGCGTAGAATTCCCTGCCACAAACTACTACTGGAAAAGATCTACATTCTCGACTGGATACTATAATACCATTACCCGTATGTATTTCCCATCCCTTGGTTAATGGCTCGTGTGGTATGGAGTGCGTATCGACAAAATGTGCAGATATGAAACAGTGTGATGCTCCAGAATCAAATAGTACTCTAGCTGGCATATAATGTACGAGTAGAATACCTGTAACAACTTCTCCTGAGGCCTCTGCCTGCTCAGCGGTCAGGGTGAAAGCCCTCCCTTGACCACGGCCTGTGTTGGTTTGCCTCTGCTCTAGTGACCTCTGCTGTTGCGGTCCAGGCCCTCCCTATAGCTCTGCTCGCTGAGGACACCCACTCACCCGGTGCTGGTTGGATCCGCAAATTAAACACTGTCCTTTGGCGCGGCGACAGTCCTTCAGCGTATGTCCATCCCTATGGCAGTAGCCGTAGACTAAGGCATTACTCTATGAACGATACTGAGGTATGAAGGGACGCTTCATCTGTGTCATTCCTGGCCTATGAACTGGTATAACCCCTCGAGACGGTGTGTGAGTCCGTGCCGGGACAACTGGGTGCCTCCTATCACTTGGGCTGGGCCCCCTGAATTTACTGATTAGCTTCTCCTGAATTCGTGCAGCGTTGAGCACCTGCGTGAATGTCTGCAACTCGAGTGACGCAATCAACTGTTGCAGCTCAAAGTCAAGTCCCTGTAAGAAATACCTGGCCCTGGTGGCCTCTGAAGTGACCATATATGAAGCAAATCGGCTTAGCCGGTTGAATTCTGCTGCATACACGTCAACAGGACGGCTGTTCTGCTTCAGTAAGATAAATTTCTCTTCCATCTCTGCCTTGGTGGTGGGGGGAAAGTAGTGGTCTAAGAAGCACTCTTTGAACTTGCTCCACTCGATCGGCCCATCGAGTCTGCTCTCTTCGACGGAGCACCAAATACGGGCTTCGCCCTCTAGCTGAATCTTTATTACATTCACCTTCTCTTCATCAGGTACCCGTGCGGCCGTAAGTAGGTTCTCCACATTGACTAGCCATTGTTCGGCCTCCAGTAGTTCGGCTAGACTCGTAAATACAGCTGGGTGTAACCTCCGAAAATCCGACACTGTGCCAGTCCTGGCAGGAAAAACTGGTGTAACGGTGCCCTCGGGAGCAGTAATGAGAGCGGTGGATCCCCTTAATGCGGTAATCGCCTTGAGTCCTTCGGTAAGTAGGTCCGTCTTTCTCTCTTGGGCTTCCGCAAGAGTCGTTAGTGCATTCAGGATCCTTTCTGTGCGATCCTGAGAACTAGAGTCCGAGGAGAGATCGTTCGGTGAAGTCATATCGCTGAAAATAGATGAACGGATATGATTAGATTCGAGGATGAAAGCGAGAAGTGGTGAAGTGAGCATATAATAAAGCGTAGTTAATGTTATCCTTTAATATTAAGCCTGGCTCTGATACCATCTAAACCATGTCACGCCCCGCTTCCCAAAATACGGAATACAATGGTGACAAGGCCAGCCATGCACCTACGATCAAGGAAGAATCCTGTCATAGTCACATATCGGCTTCTAGGATTATATGGTAATCAGTAAATACAGCACAGAAATAAAGGAAACACAATACTAGTTTATTACACCAACTTTAATTGTTTACAGTTTACAATAGGATGAAATAAAAGAAACTACTAACCAAGTGCGAATACAAGGTTGATTTATGGAAAACAGTAAAAGTACTGAGGGCACGACCATCTAGATCTCTGCGAGCTCGAAGGGTAGGTCTGACTCCTGGATCCGGTCCTCTTCAATCTCTGAGCATGCATACTCAGGTCGTCAGGGCGACGCAATAGAATTTTATAATAATCATAAAAGACAAGAAAATAAAGCAATAACGGTGGAGGTAATAAATTCAGACAATCAATATGTCGTGAACTGATGTAAGGTATGATCTGTGTCCCTATCTGTCTCTAAGTCATTTTGAAATCGAGATGCGGAAAAGAGTGATCATGTTTAACGAGGGTCTTGTACATACTCGAGACTACGGCCCACGATGCCCGGGACATAACCCTGTCAGCCGGACCGCTAGGTCCAACCTAATATATAAGAGTCGTTGTTCGAATGATCATCCTCTAAAACACTGATCTCGCCATATACAATTTCCTTTCCATTGCGATTTCCCCTTTTTCCCCATGTTTCACTATTTATGAGTATAGGCTAGTTGTGTACACGTACGCACCAATAACGCGGTTTTATTCATTGTTCACTGTATTGTCACTATCACGAACCATTCATTTTTCACTGGCGTACTTGACAATCCTAGACCGATACCATTCACTCTCGACAATGCACGGTACACTGGAACTTAATAATGAAGCGCACTATCACTAGAGGTATTACGGCCGAGTATAATATGTGCATTTATGCCACTAAACATTCATGTGCAATGAAAGTTATTATGCATCATATGAACTCATAAAATCACATTAAATCATACGATCAAAATTAAATAAAATGATATAAAAGCGGTAACAAGTAAACTCAGTCGGCAGTTCAACGAGATTTATTCCAAGTCGATCGGGTTTCGGGTTCGCAAATTACATTCGTTTCATTTTAAGTGTTCGCTACTGGAAATTCAGTTCCTGAACTGAATGTCCATTTCGCAACACAGTTTTCACCCTGTTGGGATCAAAATTAGATGACACTAAAGTCGAACAATATTAAGAGTTATCAGTTAAGTTTCCAACGCAATTGGCGGATCAGTAATATCCTATTTCAACAGGGAGTTATGGTCAGGTTAAGTTCAATGTGTAAAATCTGCCACTGCAGAATTCAGCAGAACACATCGGCGTTATAAAATGTGTTAAAAATATCATACAGTTAAGGAATCCAGTGAAACTAGTGGGGTAAGAAAGATAACTCAATTTTATACGTAACAATATAGGGTTCCGCACATTTTCGCAATTGAGCAATGTTATACAGTGATTTCAAAACGAGGGTGAACTAGGATTACTGCTCTGGACTGCAGTCCAGGGTCGTAATTCTCCACAGTTTTCTCTATCATAACTAGTTCAAATTTAGAAATAAATTATAGAGTACTGTAGGTTAATTTGTTATATTCAATACGAGCCATGGAACGCTCAAATCGAATTTGTAAATGATTTATCGTGAATTTAACGGTCTAGCGTGTTCAGGAAAATTCTGATTCCGCAATGGTTATCGGGGTAACACTTTATGGGTGAAACAATATTGATTTTCAACCAAATTTCTGAAGTACCTATGTAAATAGTAATCGGGTTTAACGAACACAAGTTCCGCCATTTACAGATAGGTTTTCACGTAAAGTTTAGTATCAACTACTTGTTTAAATATATGGCAATCAGAGCTTTTGTTTTGTTTAATCGGTCAATATATCTTCGTAACGTGGTTAGGGCCGAAGAAAAGGCTCGACTTATAAACTTTGCTAATCTATGTATAACAGGGGACTGTAAGACTTATCCAAAATCCATGATTTTCTAATTAACTTGATTGTTAAATACAATATATATAACTATGTGAGAAGAAAACTAATAGCATGTGAAGCAAGTGATGATCACTTGCCTGAAGACGATGATGGCGGCAACAGCTACGGTGGTGATACCCACGGTGACAGAGGCGACTCTGTCAACGGCGACAAAGGCAATGGCGACGGCGATTGTAATGGCTGCAAGGTGTGCTCGGTCCCAGAAAGGAGGGGGTGAAGGCTCGGCGTTGTGCAGCGGGGAGTTCGACGTTGGTGGTTGCGCTGGTGGACGGCCGGAGCTTGCAGGTGATGGTCGCCGGAATTTGCAGGGAGCTCAGTCGTAGTTAGGTGTCGCGGCTGTGAATGGAAGAAAGAGTGGGGAGAAGTGGTGGGTCGTCGACGGTGGTGGGTGCGTCGGGAAAGTCGCACGGTGGTCGGAGGTGGCAAGCGAGGTGGAGGGGAGCTCGGCGGTGGTTGGAACAATGGTGATGAGAGAGGTCGGGTCGGGTGTGCAGGTGAGGTGGGGAGGAGGTGAAGTGGGGCTCAATAAAATTTAAAAGAAAAGTGTGGGATTTAGATATGGACTTGGGCTTAGGGTTGGGTTCATAGGAAGGCAAAATAATTATAAATTAATATAAAACATAAAATGGGTACAATATTTTGTTTTGAATACAGGTATTGGCGTAGATGAAGAACGGATATTACAATATCGATATGCGTAGGTTGAGACGCATTCGCGTGCATGCTTACGATAGCCTTATTAGATGTTACTTACTACTCACGAGTTGGCACTCACCCCCGTTGTGCCACAGTATCTTGCAGGTTCAACCCGTCAGCGCAGTAGCGGCAGGCGTACTTCCTCTTTTTGCTTCATTGCATCGATTTGGAGCTTTTCTCATAGGTGAGTTGCGAGGATACTTTTTTTCCATCTTGTATTATTATTTGTATCTAGTATACTCCATCTACCCTTGTATATTGGACTATACGGTGAGACTCGTGAGGCTTGTACTTATGGTATTTGGTGTCGATGCTCACTTAAGTCGACGTGGTGTTTCTCATTTCTTGCTTTCAGTTGCTTATTTCGCACGTTTGATATACATATTGCATGTAGTTGTGATTCTTCCATTGGCGAAAAGCTAGCTCCAGCTTGGGGATGCCTTTATTCATTACTTATATGTATTCTTATTTTGTGCCCGTTTGAGGCCAGTATTTACAAAGGAGACTCTGCCGAAATTTTCAGGAAAATTTAATGTTTTAAAATGCTTTAATGTGACTTTATTTTACTACATCTACTTTTTAAGCTAAGTCTTCCTTCACTCTATTTCTTTAAATGGTTTGGATTTTTGGGCTTTTGCTTACTTAGATTAGGTACGCCTTGAGACGTTTCATAATTTAAGTGACAGTCACGTTCCGTACCTTCGGGTCGTGACAAAGTTGGTATCAAAATGATAGGTTTTACCTTTCTGAGTGTAGGATGACCCTCGGTAGATAGAGTAGGTGACATAAGCAGAGTGATGTAGCGTGTGTATGTTCCGCGGCATACTTACGATACGATACTCCGCCTAAGTGACCTTAGGATATATATTTGCTTGTATTTCCTTTCTTGATTCTATATGTCCTTTTGTTTCAATCGCAATATTCCTATCAATCATGTTTCTTGTTCCAGCCACTATGCCGCCGGAGACTATGAGGGCCAGAGAGCTGCCGCCAGAGATGAGATTAGAGTAGGCTTGTTTGAGACGAGGACCGATCAGGGCGGTACGCCTACCCCTTGGGGACAAAGTGATCCTCCTTCTCCAGGACGGATGGCTAGGCTGAAGTCGAGTATTTAGGACTTATGACAGATGGTTGGATTGTTAGTTGAGGCTGGCCGAGCTCCGAGAGTTGATGATGTCCTTCCTACTGCAGGGACTGCGATTGTACCTGCAGCTCAGTCAGCTGTTTCTGGTTTTACCGAGATTATTTCCGTATCTTTATAAGAGTTTTTGAGGCTGAAGCCTCCAGTTTTACCGGCATAGGTGCAGCAGAGGATCCGTAGACAATCCTCGACAGGATGGCTAGGATTCGTCATTCACAAAGATGTTCTGACGAGATATGGGTTGAGCTTGGGAATTTTTGTCTAGAGGATCTTGCTCAGACATGGTGCGAGTCGGTCAAGAGAGGTCGAGCTGCAGATCTACCTCCTATGACTTGGGATGAGTTCACAGCTGTATTTCTCGCTCGTTTCCTTCCGGAGAGCGTTCGAGATGCCCGAGCTCATAGTTTTGATTCTTTGCGCAAGACTTCAGAGATGACAGTGTCCGAGTACGACATTCGGTTTACTTAGTGGTCTGATATGCTCCTTACCTGGTGGAAACTGAAGAGAAACGCATAAAGAGGGTCGTGCAAGGACTAGACACACAGTTATTTCTTGCTATTGGTGCCCAACCTTTTGACACTTACACCGCTGCTATGGACGTGGCCTTTCTGCAGGAAGAGCGCATTTCTGAGATTTTGGTCGTTTCTAGGATCAAAGCGGATTTGTACTGGTATGCCAGCTCGGAGGCGGTTAGGTAGATGCCGTGACAGGTTCTTTCTGGAAGACGGTGGTGGCAGAGGAAGAGGACAGACGGCTATTAGTGGGGAATAGGCCGAGTGTTTGCTTCGACTCCTCTGGATGCACAGGTATAGGTATTCTTTCGGTGTTTTCTTCTGATGTGTAATTCTTTCTGGTGTTGTTTGAAATGGTATCCATATATTTTGTATCGAAGTTTAGCCGATATGTTTTTCGTTCGTATTTGTTTTGTTAGTATCAGAGATAGGGATTCTTCTGTCAATTTGATTCTTCTCGATATTTTAGACCTTGACGTTCTTCTGTGCATGGATTGGTTAGCCACGTGTTATGCATTCGTGGACTGTCGTAAGAAGCCAGTCATATTTAGTTTTCCGGGTAAGCCAGTTCTTGTTTTTCAGGGGGACCGTAGCATCACCCTTCCTTGTTTGAATTCTTATCTTCGAGCTACTCCGTTCTTGAGAAAAGGATATCAGGAATTCTTGGTGTATGTTTATGATGTTAGAGCCGCAGAGGTCCCGTTGGACCAGGTCCCGATTGTGATGGAATTTCAAGATGTCTTTCCTGACAAGTTGTTTGGTTTGTCTCCAAAGCGCGATAATGGGTTCGGCTTTGACTTGATTCCCGACACGGAGCCTTTTTCTATACCGTCATATCGGATGGACCCGGCGGAGCGTAAAGAACTGAAGGATCAACTGCAAGATTTGTTGGATAAAGGGCTTATTCGTCCGAGTGCGTCACCTTGGGGAGCTCCTGTCCTATTCGTCAAGAAGAAAGACGAAAGTTTGTGTTAGTGCATCGATTATCGTCAGTTGAATCGGGTTACTGTGCGAAACAAATATCACTTACCTCGCGTCGACGATTTATTTGATTAGCTCCAGGGTGCGGGACATTTCTCGAAGATTGACTTGCAATCAGGTTACCATCAGTTGTGGGTTCGGAAGGATGATATTCCGAAGACTGATTTTCACACACATTACAGGCATTATGAGTCTTGGTGATGTCGCTCGAGCTCACCTATGCCCCAGCAGCATTTATGGATTGGATGAACCATATATTTAGGTCGTTTCTTGATCAGTTATTATCATGTTCGTTGATGACATTTTAGTACACTTTTGGAGCCGAGGGGAGCCTGGGTAGCATTTGAGGATTTTGTTACAAACTTTGAGGGAACACCAGCTATTCGATAAATTATCTAAGTGTGTTTTCTGGTTGGATAGTGTTGACTTCTTGGGTCACGTAGTTACGAGAGATGGTAAGTATTGAACTGAAAAAGATCGAGGCCGTTAAGCACTGGCCCAGACCTGTATCAGTGACGGAGGTTCGTAGCAATTTGGGTTTGGATGGATACTATCGACGTTTCATACGGGATTTTTCTCATATAGCTGCAACATTGACCGGGTTGACCCGAAAGAGAGTTCCTTTTCTTTGGACCAAGGCATGCTAGTAGAGCTTTCAGTAGTTAAAGACTCATTTGACTACGGCGCCAATATTATTTTTGCCTTCAGGAGTAGGCGGTTTTGTTGGTTATTGTGATACTTCTCGACAGTTGAAGAAGCGCGTAAAGAACTATTCCACGCATGACTTAGAGATGGTTGCGGTGATTTTTACACTTTAGATATGGAGACACTACAACTTTCAGCAGCGAGATTTGAATTTGTGACAGCCGAGTACAGTTTGAGTTTACGTCAACCAGGGGACAACTTGTCCGTGTCCGTGCACATCCACAGTTATTTGATCATATCCGTGAGGCATAGTCCGATGACGTTTGCTTATTAGAGATCATGGGGCAGGTTCGATAGGGCAGAGATTCAGAGTTCGTGATTGATGATCAGGGAATACTACGATTTGGGACCCGATTATGTGTGCCAGATTCCGAGGGACTGAGACGCGAGATTTTAGAGGAGGCATACCAGTCGACATATAGTGTTCATACGGGTTTTACCAAGATGTATTATGATTCGAGAGAAGTCTACTAGTGTGAAGGGATGAAGAGAGATCTCATGGATTTTGTTTTGGGATGCTGACTTGTCAGCAAGTCAAGGCTGAGCATCAAAGGCCAGCAGGAGAGTTACAACCTTTGCCCATTCTGAAGTGGAAATAGGAGCAGATCTCTATGGATTTTATCGTAGGTCTACTTAAGACCAGTCGAGGATATGACTCTATTTGGGTGATCGTAGATCGATTGACGGAAGCAGCTCACTTCTGCCTATAAGGACCATTTTCGAATTCGTTCAGTATGCTCATATATATGTTGATGAGATTGTGCGACTACACGGCGTTCCGACTTGTATTATGTCCAAAGAGGCACCCAATTCACCAGCCGACTATTGTAGAAAGTTTAAGAGACTTTGGACATCTGATTGAGTTTCAGTGCAACTTCTATCCATAGACCATTGGTCAATCAGAGCGGACCATTCAGATTCTTGAGGATATGCTCTGAGCTTGCGTTCTAGTTTTCGGTGGCAGTTGGGATCGTCATTTGCCCTTCATAGAGTTTTCCTATAATAACAGCTTCTAAGAGACGATTCAGATGACACCCTTCGATGCGTAATTTGGTAAGAGATGTCGATTGCCCGTTTGTTGGACAGAGCTCAGTGAGAGCAGTATTTTGGGGCCACGGATTGTGCAGGAGACGGCCGAAAAGATTCGGTTGATTCGGGATAGGATGAGAGCGGCCCCGAGCAGACAGAAATCTATTGCTGATAGACGTCGTCGCAGACTTGAATTCGCTAAAGGTGATCATGTTTTCTTGAGGATTTCTCTTATAAGAGGCATGTTGAGATTCGGAAAGGAAGGAAGGCTTAGTTCCAGATATGTGGGTTCTTTCGAGATTCTCGAGCGTATCGGCACGGTTGCTTATCGTTTGTCTCTTCCGCCTAGCTTCCCAGATGTTCACCCCGTGTTTCATGTATCAATACTCCGCAAGTACCTTCATGACCCCTCTCATGCCATACAGCATCAGACGACCCAGCTGGAGCGCAAACCTTCTTTCACCGAGTAGCCGATAGTCATTCTAGAACGGAAGGTGAAGAAACCGAGGTCCGAGAACATATCGACCGTAATGGTTCTTTGGCGTAGCCCGAGTGGCGAAAAAGGTCACGTAGGAAGCCGAGGACGAGATGCGGAAAAAAATTTCCCATCTTTTAGAAGGGTACGCGTAGTTAGATTTTAAATTCGGGGACCGAATTTCTTTAAGGGGGGAGATTGTAACGTTTTAAAAATAAAAAAATAAAAAAATCGTTTAGGTTAATTATCCAATAATCGGTAATATAACTTGTTTTTTCCGTAAAAACCAAGATATAATTATTTTTCAACATAGACTTAATTATACCTATTTTAGCTATATAATTGCTAGTATTTGGTATTTAATTAGTCACTTATAAATTACTAGTTTACTTAAATATTTTTCCCTAATTAATTATTTTTAATATTATTATAAACTTTCACTTATACATTTAATTAGTGCTAACTACAAATGAGAATGGGTTAATTGCATATTAGTGCACCATGACAACTTGAAACCTAGTTGTAACATGTTCCTTTTTCTAAATTAATTATCTCTATGGTTCTAGAGAACTCTAGGGTTATTTAGAAAATAAATTAATTAGAAAATGAGTTAATAAAAGAGATATTGCGAGAGTTTTGACATGACACCACACACACACTTACCTCTTTCTCCCCTTCATTGGCCGAGCCCCAACCTGCAGCAGCCACATCCTCATTTTCTCCATCTCTTTTCATTTCAAAAACCCCAATTTTCCATCAAAAATCCATGCAAATCCACATTAAATTATAGTTAAATCCTCATCCAATTTTCCTTGGCCTAAACTAGTTAGGATCTTGAAGCAAGATGGCATTTTGGGAGGCCAAGTTGCATGTTAGATCTCAAAATTTATGAGGTACAAAACATAACCCTATGGTTAATTTGTTAGTTAATTTCTTTATTCTAATTTAATTAGGTATTTATATGGTTCTAATTGCAAGTTTCAAATTTCAAGAGAAGAATTTGGGTTCAGGTTAGGGTTTTTATCACTTGAGTATGGTTGTAATGTGTAGTTTAATATCTTAAGACTTGCAAAATCTAAACTAGTTGTAAGTTTGTTAATTGTTACTTTTAAATTATCGTAATTAATTATTCTTAAAAACTAATTTCGTAATTAATGTAAATAGGTGAGATTAAAAATTTAATTAATATTTGTGTAGTATAATTAAGATATTAAGTGAATATTGTGGCCACTATATTTGCTAAAACGTCTAGATTTGTACTAAAATGGTAAGTTGTTGCTTACTAGGTTTTTGGAATAAATCGATTTTAAGTAAGTTTTAGGTTGCGATGATCTCTAAACTATTTCCTAAAATATTTAGTGTGTTGTGAATGCGCGATTGGTACGATTGGGTTCTAGACTTGGTAGTTTTCATGTATAGCGACCCTAGTTGTGGTTTGTGGCGTTGTCGCGAGCACGTTTTGTGCACCAAGTGCGTGCGCGTCTAGATAGTGCGCGTTGGTCTCCTTGTATCGTTGTGTCCGCAACCATTTATATATCTATCCTCTTATTTTCTAGTGTGCGATTCTAGGATCGGGTGCGGAGGCGTTGGACGCGGTGCGGAAAGGCAAGGCCATGATTGGATCAGTTTGGCTGAGGCGTCCTTGTGAGTAGATGTACACATCTATGGGGGGATCGTCTGGATAGCGCGAGGCGCCCGATAGTCAGGATTACTAGTAGTGCTTATATTTATATGCGTAGTCTCCTAATCATTCATCTAATTACATTGCATCATCTTATATATATATATATATATATATATATATATATATATATAATATTATCTCATAGGACACTTGCACCATTACCATTGGTCCATGCCGCACGTGCACTATTTTATGTGAACACACATGCCATTGGTAATTGCTATGTCACGAACACTATAGAGCTTGCTTAGAATAAGTATCTGTGCATTTGCATCATATATGATTTGTAGACTGGTACTTGTATATTCATTTCATTAAGATGGATACGTATGATTGTTGGTCATATATACATACCTCATTGCATCATGATTCACGCATAGTTTCTGGCCGTATTTCGCATGGTATATACTATCGTATCATAAACTTCCATCATCATCAACATGTTTACCTATTGCGATTCTTCTTGAGGATTTCAATACTTATGAGATTTTTGGATTTTGGGGAAAACCGCAAGAATTTTATAAACCTATTATCATTTTAAAAAGAGAAATTGCGGTTTTCTCGTGATATGATAGGTGTAGCGTCCACCATGAGTTTTCTCGGTTCTTGAGTTGTAGCATATACCCGATTCGAGGAGGGAGATACACCATCTATGGGTACATGGTGGACCCGGTGCGGTACCTCGGAGCAAGAAGATCGTATAGATGGCGTTGAGCCCGGCAGGGGAGCACTACCGACCGGTTATTATTGATGCGGCGGATATCCGAAGGATACCGACGTAGTCGTGAGATTTGATGATAAGGGTCGATCCGGACTGAAGAAGCCCGAGATATTGAGATATTGAGACATTGAGACATTGAGATATTTAGATATTGAGACATTGAGATATAGAGATATTGAGACATTGAGATATTGGGATATATATATTGTGTCCATACTTGACACGGATTTTCTGTTGATTTCATTAGTGATACTTCAGTTTATTGCACAGAGGTTTTTCTAAGATAAGAATAAAGATTTTCTCATACCAGACTTATTCATGTTTCGTGTTTGATTATGCACTCATGTTGCATTCATGCTAGTACATCATATCATATCGATATGCGTAGGTTGAGATGCATTCGCGTCCATACTTACGATAGCCTTATTAAATGTTACTTACTAATCACGAGTTGGTAATTCACCCTCGTTGTGCCACAGTATCTTGAGGTGGGTTGCGAGGATACTTTTATTCCATCTTGTATTATTATTTGTATCTAGTATACTCCATCTACCCTTGTATATTGGACTATACGGTGAGACTCGTGAGACTTGTACTTGTGGTATTTGTTGTCGATGCTCACTTGAGCTGACGTGGTGTTTCTCATTTCTTACTTTCAGATACTTATTTCGCACGTTTGATATACATATTGCATGTGGTTGTGATTCCGCCATTAGAGAAGAGCTAGCTCCCGCTTGGGAATGCCTTTATTCATTACTTATATGTATTCTTGTTTTGTACCCGTTTGGGGCCAGTATTTACAAAGGAGACTCTACCGAAATTTTCAGGAAAATTTGTTGTTTTAAAATGCTTTAATGTGACTTTATTTTACTACATTTCCTTTTTAAGCTAAGTCTTCCTTGACTCTATTTCTTTAAATGGTTTAGAGTTCTGGGCTTTGGCTTACTTAGATTATGTACGCCTTGATACGTTTCGTAATTTAAGTGCTAGTCACATTCCGTACCTGTAACACCCTAGTTCATTTTTACCAATTCTATTTCGAGTATTTCTTTAATTATGGTATTTTCCTGATTTATTGTGTTTTGGGTGCGAATAGTTTATTTGATATCTGTATTTGCATCCGACCCGACCCGCTTACTGGAAACCCGTCTTGATTCCTGTTTATGATTTATCCTGGCTTGTTATATGGATCCGTGCACTTTCATTTTATTTTATACATTGCATACTGGCACTATATCTGACATTTGCATTTTTTTAATATAACATTCACATAAAATATTTTAAAAATACATTGCATGGCCTGCATGATACCCCTAACCCTGTCATAGCATCCGCGCACCTTGTTCTCGTCCCGTTCAGTGTAACGGACTTGTTTGGATGGCTGCGTGCATGGGCGTGCATCCGTTCTTGGGGGTATGCATTTTCGTTACCCGGATATCCAATTTTTGTTTTGGTCGACACGTATATTCTCCGTATTTTAAAACTGGATTTTTAGACCCGACCCAGGCATATTTTGGACTATTTTCGTATTAGCCTAAAATCTAAAAATATACAATATTATATTCTAATATATATTATAACAGTTATACTAAAATCTAACTACAATTTCTTTAAACCTAAGAATATTTTTAAATTTATCCTAGGATCCCCACGTCCTTGTCCTTCTCTCTCTCCATTAATATTTTATATATTAATATTTTTTTTCCTAACCTTATAATCTCAACAGTTTCTCTCTCTTTCTCTCTCTCTCTCTCTATCTTCCTCTCTCTCTCATCCCGCGAACACTATTCCTCCACGAGATCCCGTCACCTCCTCTACGCTACGCTCACCTCCCTCCTTCATTTCTTTCTTTTTCTTTGTTTCTTCTTCTTTAAAAATCCCCGCGACAGAAACCCTAACCCCCTAGCCGCCTCCTCTCATCTTCCCTTGACCTCACTCCTCAACCCCTCGTCATCATCACCTCCTCCTTCTCCTCTCTATTTCTTTTCTCTCCTCAACCCAAGAACCCTGCACACCCACCGCGATAACCCAAGAAACCCATCACCTCCGTCGTCGCCTCCGTCGCCTTCATCTCCACACCTCCCCTTCGCCTCCTCCTTAACCACCTTTGCACCTTCTCCTCTTATCCTCCGCCTCTTCCCATCACCACAATCACCATCACTCTCAACCCAAACCGAGCCTGGCCTCACCTGCACACCCATCGCCGGAGCTCCGATAACCCTGATGACCCATCCCTCATCATCATCTCATTCTCCTCCTCTTCCTCCACTCCCTTCTCCTCAACACCAGAGCCTCCCCTGCATACTACAAACCCTACCCTAATAGCCTCCACTGCACACAACTTGCTTCGTCGGAAAACCCACCGTCGATGCCCCCCTCTACCCGTCTCTGTCCCCGTACACCAGAGAACCCCTTTGAACCAACCCCAGAGCACCCTTCTTTCTTCTTCCTCTTCTTCTTCTTCTTTCTTCTTTCATTTCTTGATCTTATTTCTTTTCCGGTGATCACCCGCCGGAGCCGTGCTGCTGTTGACGATCCGAGTAGTCCAGTGAACGTCTCCTACCTGCGTGGTTATCCTCTTGCCTTTCCTGGACCCGTCCAGTATGCGCGTGTGGTTTTGCGACGTTTACCCAATGTCGGACGTGCCGTGCGTATCCGTCGCGTAATCAATCGAGGCAAGTTAATCTTGCTACATACTATACTACTATATTCTATATTCATTTGAATAATAACATCACATAATAATTAGTTATGCATCCAACATTATCATTTTCGCATGTTTCACCGTTTTCGGATATCCGTGTGCATCCGTCCAGCTTATTTCATATCTAGTGCATGCAAATTTATCTTGATACATGCTAGAATACAATATACTTGTAAGTCCACGTTGCCAACCCCTTGCGGAGAGGCGGAAACGGTATAAAAATCAAATTTTTAGCGCATTAGGCAACATGGACTAACAAAAGTCGGGATCTTTTCTAAACTAAACTAGCTACCATGCTAAAGAGAGTTAGCTACTCGGAAAAGATGTTATACCTAGCTTGAACTCCTTCTTCTTGAAACCTTTGTAAAGGTAGGATGGTTCTTTCCTCGTCGCCTTCTTCCATCAAAGATGGATCCACCTGAGGGTTCAACCTTCGGGCTCCTTTCTCGAACTTTGAGAGAACTAGGGTCTTTGGCTTGCTAGACCTCCAACCCTAGAGTGAGTAGAGAGTGGTTTTGGGGTGTTTTTATCTCAAGGAGGGGGTTTCTCAACACATGAGAGTGAGTCTCCTTGAACTAGAGGAGGAGGAAGAAGAAGAGAGGAGAGAGGAATGTTATGATAGAAAATGAAACCTTTTTACAACCATAACATAATATGAAATGAATTATCAAATTAATAATAATAATCTAAACGAAATAGTTGATGGATGGTTTGGAATGACAATTATCATTACACACATTAAATGGTTTTGCTAGAATCAAAGAGTATCTTTGATATGTAATGATAATAGTCAAAGTTTCAACCATGGTCAACAAGTCAACAAACCCAACCATGACACAATTTCATTTAATTAATATTATTAATTGATATATCATAAATTCATTAGGGTTTGGAAAAAGACGACTGTCAACTGTGCATACACACCCGTTCCGAAACCCTAATGAAAATCCTTTTCCTCCTCCTCAATCAACTGTGCATACATACCCGCATTCTTGTTCCGAGGAACATGAATACTATGAGATAAAACCAACCCCAAAACATATACCAGTATCTGGCTCAAACCAGAGCCCGCTAGTAATATCCGTCCGGACTCCAAACGTGCACAAGTGCGCGGATGAGAACGAACCCTGTCGCAAAACCATGCGACCTCTACTCTGTTTTGCCCAAAGGCGAATAGCCCTCTGTGTGGGATTCTAAAGACTCGACACTACGCTGGCAGTGGGTTTAACCACAGACCGCAAGCGGCACTAGCTGTGCGTAACGGTCCCCAGGTAGATGCCGATAAGAAGACTGACGAGGTGAACCCCATCTGAACTCCTACTGAGTCTGAATGTGACAGTCTCCGTACAATCCGGTCTGTTCGTCTGATACATCGCATGGCGGGCCTAGGGGGCGGTAAACGTCAGTCCCCTAATAGCGGTACAAGTCGTGTCGGAGTGAAGCCCAAAACACCCTGAGATAATACTGGAAGCCTACCAGTATATCTCGCTTGCCCTAGCCAGGGACTACTCGTGTAATGGCTCTCCTAGACACAGCGCGATGTCAACCCCCAATGCTGGGAGAGACGAATCATGTCTAACCGTCACTGCCTCCAAGTGCTTCGGGACTGCACCCAACTACTACCTGTTTGCACGACTCCTTTGAGCCGTGGTAGGGTAGTAATCAAAGTACAGTGGGAACACATTCGAGGCGAAGTGCCAGTATCAAGTCAGCGGACTAAGCTGTACTCATGTCACCTGGGAACTGATAACTGACGATAGGTATAAAACCAACTAATCAGTTCCCGACGAGTCCTGTCCAGTGTACTCGTAACCTAACGAGCACCCGCATACTATCTCAAGTACGACGTACTGACGGCTGTGGGACAGACCGTCTCCCACACTGGGATGAGAAGCGCATGCACTAGTCTACTCCGGAGTATCGATACCCTGTCTCGATAGTCCTGCGACTAGGGACCTGCGTAAGGATGTTCTTATAGATTACCCAACCCCCACTAGTGTGACTGCCATCACAACGCTGGTAATCAAGCAAAGATCCTAAGGGCTCCACTAATGTGTATAGGTGATATACTAAAATAAACACATGTACACATTGAAGTAGAAACAAACCAAGTAGCATACTACTATTTTGAGCAAGATTGTATATACAAGGTGAATATCCCAAGCTTTCATTAAGTAATATACAAACCAGTATGATACAGTAATGGCCTCTAGGGCATATACACTAACAATACTGCACCCAATTGAATATTTACATTTCATATTATTTAGTTGTACATCACGCATTTACCAGTTTATCATTTTACTGTCATACGATGTCCGTACACATCAATATCATTATTTACATATCTAGTCGCATGCTAATTCATCTTGCTACATGCTGGGTATAGTAATATGCATCCATATGAGTAAAATGTTACCCGTTTATCACATTATACATCCATACTAAAAGTTTTACCGTTTTCGGATATCCGTTTACATCCATATCATTTAATATACATATAGCTGCATCTACAGATCACATTATTACATATTATTGTTATATTGACACCCCATGCTTGATAATGTGCATCCTACATAGTATTGGAACTGTAAATGTAACCCTAATCGATATTGTGCATCCATACCATTAATTCTATATCAATTCGCATACCATGTCACATTATTTCATTTACAGTTATATTAGTACCCCATACTTGATCATGTGCATCCTACATAGTCATGATGTAACCCCTAATAAATAATTGTGCATCCATACTTTTATTTGTGCACCCGTACTTGCTACAGTTTGATTATGAGCACCCGCTTGATACAAGTGCACTATTGACATGACCTGATACACCACTCCTTGACATGACTTGATACATGTACACTACCTGACATGACCCAATATATCACTACTTAACATGTTACCTGATCCTGTTTCTAATGCCGACAATCCTGACATGTTGTCCCGATGGACATATCCTGTTGTCTGTATAGACAAACATGTTCCTGCTTTATCCCGTGTTGGCAGTTACTTCAGATTTATCAATACCTGACTTGAACACATAACTTGGGGGTATGGGGAAATCAAGAATGTAACCGAACGTAACTCAAAGGGCTATCACATTGTTTGCCGTTTTTCCGGGCGTTACGGAATACCTATTGTTTGTCGTTTTTCCGGGCGTTACGGAATACCTATTGTTTGCCATTTTTTCGGGCGTTACGGAATAATCACCTATGGGTTACGATGAGGATTATATTAATTGATTTCGAAGACTTTAGAATAGATAACCCGGTAGCACAGTTTAGATTGATCACTGCACGTCACTTATACTGATATACTTCACTATTATATATTCCTGTTGACTTGTTACTGTTCATACTCGTGCCTGCATGTCCTGCTACCCCTTGATTATATTATTGTTGATATTATGACGCACTGACGTCTGGGTTTTGCATGGCCCAGATGCTCTATCTCTGTCACAAGCCGTTCAGGAGTATCTCAGTCAACAGGCCGAGCAGTGAAGATTTGTTAGTATTCTAGTTTAGTTTCCTTTCAGCATTGTTTTATTTCCTGATGTGAGCCCGTATTTGGGACGTACTTTCCAGATTGTTAGTGTTACTTGGATCTATTGCTTCCGCATATTATTTCTTGACTCGTTTATTCTGGCTCATGGACATGTACTAGATAGTTTATTTTATTTCTACCGTTCTTGATATCTCTAGACAGCCGTAATGTGACTGAGGAGGGATGTTTCCTATCCATAGGTAGCATGGTTGGCTCTGTGCCGATCTTAGCGCACTCTGGGAAGCGGGGTGTGATAGGGTTTGTTTGGTATCAGAGCCATAGGATTTAGGTTAATCGGGTTTGATTCTTTTGTAGTTGGGTATTGGACTCAATACACGAATCAGAAAACTCATAATTAGGAACATGTCCTACTACATTGTTATCGTGATTCTTGAATCATATCTTTCTCTTGACCCTTGTCTTGACGATATGCAAACAACTTTGCATCTCGGCTTGAAACCTTTTGGTTCCCTATTGTTTATCTCTATTTTGATACTAGAATTTGGATGACTTGAACGGAGTTTTGTGATTGTAACTATGAACTGCAGCATAGTTACAATGCGGTACTCTATTTAAGCAACTTGGAGTCCTAGTCTTGATTCATTTCCTTGATTTATGGTCATGATATTATCTTTCTTCTCTCGATTTCATTGCTTTCCGGTTCATGTTTTATCGCAAGCTTGATTCCTGTTTATCGTGCTAATCTTCTACAGCATCTTGGCTTTAGATGAAGTCATTTCAGTATCCTTCTTGTTCATGTTTTTCCTACATTAGTATTATTCAATTCTGGTGCATCCCATTGTTTGATGTTGTCTTGGGAATGGACTTTCTCGACACTTTCCACGCTCACATTGATTGTAGGGCAAAGAAAGTGATTTTTTCCAGATTCCCGGACATCCGGAGTTTGTTTTGCTGGAGGTAGCATTTCTGTTGGGCCAGTCGAGTTTAGGGCTAAGCCAACAAACAATATTCTTTCGTCGATGGAAGTTGATAAGGAGGAAGCGCCAGCTGTAGTTCGAGAGTTCATGGACCTGTTCGAGGACATCTCGGGTTTACCGCCAAAATGAGATGTGGAGTTCGCGATCGATCTTATTCCTGGTGCAGCGCCAATCTCAAAGGCGTACTATCTGATGGCCCCAGTGGAGTTAGAAGAAGTAAAGAAGCAGGTTATCGAATTGCTAGAGAAGGGTTGGATTCATAGCAGCAATTCACCTTGGGGAGCTCCAGTTCTTCTAATCAAGAAGAAAGATAGCACAATGAGGATGTGTATCGATTATCAATAATTAAACCGGGTGACTATTAAGAACAAGTACCCGATCTCTCGCATTGGCGAATTATTCGAGCAACTCAGTGGCGCGAGGGTATTCTCGAAGCTGGATTTGCGATCTGGATATCATCAGGTCCGAGTTAAATCAGAGGATATTTGCAGGACTGCGTTCCGAACTCGGTATGGACATTACGAGTATTTATTGATGCCATTCGGAGTCACGAATGCACCGGCGGTATTTATGGACTTGATGAGCCGAATCTTTTCGCCGTTCTTGGACCAGTTTATAGTGGTGTTCATCGATGATATTCTGGTCTACTCGAGGACCCTAGAGGAGCATGCAGAACACTTGAAGATCGCACTGCAGACATTGAGGCAAGAAAGATTATATGCGAAGATAAGAAAGTGCGAGTTTTGGCTTGAAGAAATGAAGTTTTTGGGGCATGTCGTATCCGGAGATGGAATCGCCGTTGATCCCGAGAAGATTGCAGCAGTTCAAGATTGGCCGATTCCGAAGAACGTAGCAGAGATCAGAAGTTTTCTTGGACTTGCCGGATATTATAGAAGGTTTGTGGAGAATTTTGCTCGTTTGGCTGAGCCCTTGACCAAGCTTACGCGGAAGGAAGTACCGTTCATGTGGACGGATAGTTGTGCGTAAGCTTTTGAGGCGTTGAAGCAAAGGTTGATAACCGCTCCTATTTTTACCGTACCAGACGGTTCCGGAGGATTGGTGATTCACAGCGACGCATCTGGGAAAGGTTTGCGATGTGTTCTGATGCAGCATGGGAAGGTCATAACTTACGCATCGAGACAGTTGAAGACCCATGAGAAGAATTACCCAACTCATAATTTGGAGCTTGCAGCAGTAATTTTCGCTTTGAAGATTTGGAGACACTACTTATTGGGCGAAAGGGTCGAAGTATTCACCGATCACAAAAGCTTAAAGTATGTGTTCACGCAGAAAGAACTCAACATGAGGCAGCGTAGATGGTTGGAGCTGATGGCTGACTATGATCTTGATCTCAAATACCATCTGGGGAAAGTTAATGTAGTGCCGGATGCGCTTAGTCAGTTGCCAACAATTCGGATGTTGACTGCACAGAAGAAGCTTATCGAAGACTTTCGGAGATTCGAGTTGGAGATCGTGCTACCGCATTCTTCGGGACAGTTGATGCAGCTGCAAGTACAGTCGTCGTTAATCGATAATATTAAGGCAGCGTAGTCACAGGATCCAAGATTGCAGAAGTTTCGAGAATAGGTTGAAGCTGGACTTCGAACGGACTTGTTGATTCATAAGGATGGTTCGTTGCGATTTGGTAGCCATTTGTGTGTGCCGAAAGGAAACATTCGTGAAGAAGTGATGAAAGAGGCACACAGTTCCGCATATTCCGTACATCCAGGAGGCATGAAGATGTACCATGATCTATGACAGCATTTTTGGTGGGAAGGCATGGAAAGGGAGATTGCCCGCTTTATTGCGAAGTGCTTGGTGTGTCAGCAAGTTAAGGCTGAACATCAAAGGGTAGCTGGTTTATTGCAACCACTTCCGGTTCCTCAGTGGAAGTGGGAATATATAACCATGGATTTCGTGACAGCTTTACCACGGAGTCCAAAGGGCAAAAATGCAGTTTGGGTGATTGTTGATCGTTTGACCAAGGCAGTTCATTCCATACCTTTTCGAGTTGGCTAATCAATGGAAGCGTTAGCAAAACGGTACATGCAGGAGATTGTGAGATTGCATGGAGTACCTGTGAGCATCATTTCTGATCGTGAAACCCGATTCTTATCGCACTTCTGGAGGAGCTTAAAGGAAAGTTTGGAGACGCGATTGAAGTTTAGCACTACTTATCATTCTCAGACAGATGGCCAGTCGGAGAGAACGATCCAAACTCTTAAAGACATGTTGTGAGCTTGCATGTTAGACTTCAAGGGTTCATGGGAGGATCATCTACACTTGGTGGAGTTTTCGTACAATAACAGCTTTCAGGCGACTATTCAGATGTCTCCATTCGAAGCGTTATATGGTCGCAGTGTCGTTCACCTGTTTGTTGGGATGATGTTGAAGAACGAAGATTGTTGGGACCGGATTTGATCGTGCAAACAGAAGAGAAAGTTAATACTATCCAGAATCATATGAAAGCAGCGCAGGATCGGCAGAAGAGTTGGGCCGACACATCGAGAAGACCTCTAGAGTTCGCTATTGGTGATCTTGTGTTTTTGAAGATATCACCGACTAGAGGAGTGATTCGTTTTGGGAGTCGAGGTAAGCTTAGTCATCGATTCGTGTGGCCTTTCGAAATTATGGAGCATGTTGGAGAAGTGGCTTATCGATTGGCGTTACCACCATCTTTGGTGAATGTTTATGACGTGTTTGTTGGAGATAGTACCCTCAGAGTCAATTATTGAATCACAGGCACGTGATTGCAATGATTGAGGGAGGACCTATCCCGGGACGACAGTCTTACTCGAGATGATAGTATGCTATCTGGTTTATCTTTATCATCGTGTACTGCTTTAGGTGACCTGACAGGTCGCTATTGCACGTTGATAGAGCCCCTAGGATTCTTGCTTGACTGCCAGCAGTATGAGGGCGATCATATAAGTGAGAGCTGGAGTCTATAAGCACATCCTTAAAAGGTCCCTAGTCGTGGGAGTTTCGAGACAGGGCATCGATTCTCCAGAGTAGACTAGTGTATACAGTCGAGACCCCGACGAGGGGCGGTGGCCGGTCTCACAAGCCACTGGTGTCAGTTGTTTCACCTAAGAAGTATACAGGTGCTCATTGGGTTATGAGTACACCGGACAGGACTCGCCGGGAACATGCTAGTTGGTCTTATACCTGACGTCAGATAGCAGTTCCCTGGTGACATGTGTACAGGTTAGTTCATCGACCTGGGGATCGTCATTTGTCTCGTGTGAGTTCCCACTGTACTTTGATTACTACCCTACCACGGCTCAAAGGAGTCGTGCAAACAGGTTTTAGTTGGGTACAGTCTCGAGCCACATGGAGGCAGTGAGCGGATCTTCGGGGGTTCGTCTCTCCCGGTATTGGGGGTGAGGTCGCGCTGTGTCTAGGAGAGCCATTACACGAAGTCCTTGGCCAAGGCAGGAGATTTACTGGTAGGTATTCCAGTAGTATCTCAGGGTGTTCTGGGCTACACTCCGACACGACTTGTACCGCTTTTGGGGGTCTGACTTTTACCAACCCCCTAGGCCCGCCATGCGATGCTCTTAGATGAACGGACCGGACTGTACGGATGTTGTCACTGACAGGCTCAGTAGGGTGTCAGGATGAGTTCGCTCATCGACGTCCCTTTTAGTCAATAGCTGGTGGCCCGTTACGTATTGGCTTATACCTCTGACGTGCTAGTGGTTAAGTCCACAGCCATAGTATTGACGAGTCTTTAGAGTCCACCACACTTTCAGTTACTCAGCTTTCGGGCGAAACGCTGTAGAGGCCGTATGGAGATATGGCAGGGTCCGATCAGATACGTGCGGTATTGCACGGGTCAGGATCGAACAGTTTGTACTAGTGGCCGTATGGTTATATGGCAGGGTTCGATCAGATACGTGCGGTATTGCACGGATCATGATCGGATGGATATTACTAGCCGGTTTTAGTTTAAGCCGGATCCTAGTTTGGTACAGTATAGATTTTGTCTCATTGCATTTGTATCCGGACGGAATACAGATGCGGGTGTGTATGCACAGTATCGGGGTTTTCCTGTAATTTATTACGGGACCAGTTTTCTGGAGTTGCCAGTTTGCATTCCGTTCCGGCCGGTTTTCCTTTGTTCTTTCCCGGCCGGACTTTTCCGATGGAGGGTGTTATTTGCAAGTTTGCAAATAACACATTGTGGAGGGTTTTCTTGCATATGGATTAATTATGAAAGCATCTTTTGATACCATTCTTATCTATCATCATCACTTGCTTTTTGTTGATTTGAGGTGATTAGTAGTTGATGTGAGCTAGTTATGATGATGTTTGGATATGGTCACCCTCTCTCTTTTCCTACACTCACCTCCCTCTTGCTTATGTATTCTTTTCCTCCACCCTTTTCTCATATGAGATGGTTGAACACATTTGAGAGAAGAAGATGAGAGCTTCATCTTTGAGTGTGTAGCATTTTGATCTCTTTTCATGTGAAGAAAAATGCAAGCACCATTTTTCTTATCTTGATTCCTCCATCATCTTCAAAGGCAACAAACCCCAAGTGAGACATAGCCTCTACACTACACATTCTACAGCAAATCTTGGACGCGTCGGCCAGCCAACTTCGCGCCCGAGTTGCCTCGGTATTGAGGTGGGAGCCCGTAAAAGATGCAGACGATGTGGTGCCCTTCCGGCAAGGATGCGACGACCGGAGTTTCCGCGGGAGATCGGGACGATGACGAGAAGACTGGAGGACTCGGATCACTCGGTATATCTCTTCCCCTTCTTGTAGTTAGCTTAGACTAGTTAATGGTTCGATCCGGGTGTTTAGTGCGCGGTGGTGCCGGTTTGCTAAGTTCGCAAAATTAAAGTTTATCACCGCTTCCGCATTTGGCCGTCGGATTGACGGCCGGGGCGCCGCCGTGCACTTACAGTGGTATCAGAGCCTCGCCATTAACTTCGTCTAGTTTCGTTTGATGTGTTTTACATTTCCGATCGACCAAAATTCCAAAACTTGCATTTTTGTTCACATCAGTTTTCTGTCGAATTTTTTCGGTCTCTAAAAATTTTTCAGGTTGTAGAAAATTGATGTACTAGAAGTTCTAAGAGTTCTGGGAAAATTCTAGACATTGATCCTTCAGGAAGAGCGCGGAACCGCGGCAAAACCCCCCTTGTTGCCGCGGTTCCGCCGCAGGTTAGAATGGTCAATGTGTCAAACTTCTCCAGTGGGCTTCTGGGCTGATTTTAGGGGTTTTGGAATATTAATATTGGGCCCAGAATTTCTGTGAGTACTACAGTATTGCTTGGGGGCCCACTTGTTAATTTTTGATCGATCGGATATTTTAAACACATTATTTCACAGTATTTACATTATATCTGCGACCGTGAATGTCACTCGATCGGTAAATCCGGTCTAATTGCTATAGCCCGGTTAGACGGATTTACGAACGTGACTTTCACGTTGATGTTCTGTGTTTTTGCTGTGATGTTGCGTATCGGTCGTGGGGGATAGCCTGAATGCAATGCTAGTACAGTTTCTGTTGTCTTATGTACATTTGATATTGCGAGGCGAGCGTCCGACATGTGGACTGCCGTCACTGCCTGTTTGTATTATTATTTTGGGGCACGACCTGGTTGCGGTCGATGTACCCGTTGTATGTATATTTTACTTTCTGTACTAGGGTTACCCCGTGGAGGGGTGCACGGATAGCCGGGTCCTAGAAGGCAACAAGCCCGCATCTCATGGCATTGGGACGGAGGGGGCTTCACTCCAGGATTGGCGGGCTATTCGCCGCACTCGTAGGGGGTACAGGTTGACCCAGGAGGGGTGCCCAAGTTACCGGATTCCGTAAAGTGCTGGGTGGTCCATTCACGGTGCTGAAGGAGGCTTCCTCGCTTCAGGTTTTGGCGGGTAACTTGCCGCGCCCGTAGGGGTCTAGGTTTTCATTGCACAGGCTATCCACACGACCAGGGGAATGTCGGGTTTCAGTAGTGGCTCTGTGAAACCCGGGGATCCCAGATATCTGTTTTGTTCTGTGATGCTGTACATTTCTGTGATGTTGCATTTTATTCATGCCTTGAGCGAAATATAATATATTGGTATATATATTAGTAGATGTTGTATATGTTTTTTCATCCGCGCTAGTCCAGTCCCCGCTCTGCCGTTAGTTAGCTAACCTAACGGGTGATGACGGGACCCAGTGGCGAATGCGGATGGCATATACGTACGTCAGTATATTTTCGTTCTTTGTGGTGTGATCAATTGATGGGACTGCATTGATTCGGATCAATGCAATATAAACAAACCTATTCTGATGTTGTTGGAACACTTTTCAAAAAGCTGTTATTGCAAGGACGTTCGCTTTTGTTTTGCATCGTGGTATTCATTTGGAATATCCTGCTCCTCAGTCGACGAGGCAAGGGCCGAGATCCCTTCACCGGGAGTGACCCCTTGGACAGAAGTTTGCGTCAGGGCATTAACTTCACTATAGCCGATTACTTTTTCTTTGCATCGTGGTATTCATTTGGAATATCCTGCACCCCATTCTACGGGGAAAGAGCCGAGATCCCTTCACCGGGAGTGACCTCTTTAGTAAAGGTTTTCGTCATTATATTTTCTAAAAAGCTATCCGTTCCTTCAACGATATCAAGTTCATTACGTTAAAGGTTTTCGTCAGAAACCATTCGTAGCCCTCCGTCGTTTCATATGGGTAGTCAATAGTATTCAAGCTGTGTATGTTGGCCAAAGTCAAGGCACAGTGTTTGGTAGCTGTTGGTTATTCATATGCAGCATAGATAGATGTGTTGGTTTAGGGCAGTCGTACTACCATTTTGGCCAAAGTCAAGGGTATGTACGGGTGGGCTCAAATTAACCTGGAGAATGACGGGTTGAACTTGACATGTGACTTATGATATGTTGGCCAAAGTCAAGGTCATAAGAGCATGGGGTAAAAATCACATCGGGAGTTTCAAAAGAACTGAAACTTGCCAGATATGCGCATACCTTCTGGAGTGTGACACCATGAGCGGATTTCGTCACGTTATCATGCGATGATAGTTGGATCCCGATTCCCACTGATGAGTTAGTTTACTCCTCGGGTGACCCCGACTAATTCTTCTTTCAGATTTGGAGGAGAATTTGAGGTACAGAGGGAGGTTTCCAGATTAGATAAAGGGATAACCATTCTGATCTAGGTTAGAGTGCACGCTGAGTGTTTCTTTTCTCTCTCTCTCTGGCAGCGACCATTGACCCGACCCTAGACTTTGACTCAGTGACCAAGTTGACCGAACCTTCTTAACACTGGCTTTTGGATTGTCAGAGTTGCAGACCTCATTGCCACTCCTACTTTTACCCTTTTCTCCAGGACACCCCGTATTACTACGAACGTCCACTTCCATTGGACAAAACCATCGTATGGTTAGATACGAACTCGAAGGAATTCGAGGATGGTTTCCGGTTCTGGAGAAAACGGATAGGATTATTCAGTTGTCTTTTCCCTTTTACCTTCTCTCAAGTTGTGAGTACTCCTTGGTTTAGGAGATAGTACACCTATTATGCAAATTGGATAGTCTTCTTCCAAACCTTAGGCTGGTGCCAACCGGTAGGGAATGAAGAAAACCAATTAGCCTAAACGGTGTACAGAAGGTATTAAGATTAAGACAAAGCAAGGGATTAGTAAGAGGGCAAAGTAAATTGCGACTGATATTCACGACCAAACCAAGTATTTCTTCGCCAATCCTAAATCACCTTTGTATTTCTCCAGGACACTCCATATCACTACGAAGATCCACAGTTTATTGGATACTCCATCGTATGGTTATATACGAACTCGAAAGGAACTTGTTCCAGTTCGGGGATGGATTCTGGTCCAGGAGAAATAGGAATAAGGTTTATTCGGTTATCTTTTATCTTCACCTTCTCTCGCATTGCGAGTGCTCCTAGGATTAGGACAGTACACCCATTATGCTTATTGGATAGTCTTCTTCCAAACCATAGGCTGGTGCCGAACGGTAGGGAAGGAAGAAATCCATTTGGCCTAAGGGGTGTGCAGAAGATAACGACTAAAGACATATAAAGGGATTTGGAGAGGTGGCAAAGAATTATACGGTTATAGTTGTGAATCTGGATAATGGTAGAGGCATTACTAGGAATACCAGGATACCCTGTCGAAACATTTCAATGTTTCAGTTTAACTGTGTACTGTTAAAAGAAAACTGATTTCCTGATTAGACACTTGCTCCAGGGTATGTATTTACCAGGTTTGATTCTCACATCTGTATGGTTTTACAGATGATGAGTGGGAGTAAGTTGTTGGGAATAGGGTGATCATCCTCATTATATCGGGATTCGTTGTAATCGGTGATATTTGAGGAAATCACCTGGGCTGTTTGCCGGTCGGCAAATATTTGGTTTTGAATATCCGCTGTTGTGCACCAATTTCAAATTGATATATCTGTACGTCTATTTTCATAGAGTGAGATATACCTTTTGATATTATGTCGATGACATTTACCTATATCAGTGGATGGTTAGGTAAGGAGCATTAAACAGCGGTGTAATACTTCTTAACCATAAGTATAGTTTTCAACCTACGACACACAGTGAAAGAGTTGTTAGACTCGGCGGACTTATACAGAGTATTGTATGTTGTCCAGTGTCCATTAGGACAGAGGGGTTGGTCCTCATACTATATTCTGTTTACTTTTAACTTCTCTAGTTCTTAGACATGTGTTTCGTAGAAACACAGGGTCTAAGTTTTGAGGAGTTATAGGTATTTGAATAGAGTAAAGAACCAGGTGTAGCAAGTATCGGGATTCTTCAAAGTGATCGAAGATGTAGATACTTGTGTATGGTATTCAATTGATAGTAATGATAAAGAGAAATTGCTTCTCTTTCAGGTTACTCATAATTGGAAGCATTCCTAAGTTGAGTAACGCTGATCGGCCTCTCTCCATTTAGTTGACATGCACTGGAGACAGCTGCATGATTTGAATCTGGTTCAATTAAATCAGTGCCTCTGGTTCTATATTGGATATAGTACAGTTCATATCTTAACATTGTTAAGGTACGGGGAGTTGTCCGGCTTATGATTAAAACCAGACTCTGGATAACTCAAGGCACGTTTCTGTAATGGCTGTTTGTGGGTTGACCCAGGCTATGACGAGGGTTGACTTTCTACCATAAGAAAGATCAATAGTGATATTGTTCTTGACTCGCCACAGTTTTAATAAAAATGTTTTTTTTTCAAAAACAGTAGTGGGAGTATGGTAGAACTGGAAGTGATTCCAGAACCGCAAACGATTACTGAAGATTTGATAAGGAACCTAAAGATTCAATATGATTTGACATTCCATTGGCCACTCCGCAGATAAGGTGGGTAACTTCAGGCACCCGAGAGGTACTCCGGTAGCCTCAAGGACGGTGACAGGGAAGTTCTTGTTTACCCACACTTGCCATTGTTGTTGTTCCAGGCTGCGAGACCCGGCAGGAGGATGAGTATAGCGTCGTTCTAAACTAGCTTTAGAAGTGCACATCTATATGACTCTGCCAGAGGGTTGTCGTAGTCAGTGGGAGCAGCGGAAGCATTGGTGGACATCAGGCTTATGTCTATTCATAGACTAAAGCAGATATAGCGGAGATAGATCATCTATTTCTGATGTGACAGTCATGGGTTTGACGTCATCAGAATAGGGGATGGATCTGTTGAGAAGGTACTAGAGTGTGATATCCGGGTTTTGGATGACATACACAAAGTAGGAAGTGACATTCCTATACTACGATCGGTTATACTTTGGTCGTCACACAGTGGTTTCTCCACAAGGGACTTGGACGTTATATCAGACATACTGGTTACTAGATCTATGGTTTTAGATCTAGATTTGGGTGGTTTCCCAATCAGGGTACTTAGACATCATTCTATGAGTATTTAGAATGGTTGACTCCTGGCACGGTAGTATACCTGCAGGTGATGGAGTCACCCTCTCTAAAGGTGTCTTATAGACTAAAGTAGAGAGGGATGTGCATGATTGACAGATCACTTGCTTAGGCAATTGAGTCAATCATGAGATGTCAAGTACCACACCGGATGTTGTTCTTGCACTAGATGCAATAAGTTGACATTGATCCAATCCTGGAGAAACAGTCGGAAGCAGTTTTAGAACATAAGTGGATGTTCTAGGGATATGATAACGGCAGCCTCTTTTAGGAGACGGTTATCACTCCAGGCTTCCAAGGTGACATGGACGACAAGAAAGTTGTCAGAGTTATATTTTTCCCTCTGACGAGGGACAGTATTCTGGACAGGTGATCCAGGCAGATACTGAGGGAGGCATGGCGCAGGATACTGATTAAGTTCAGTTGACGATACAGTCTAAGAAGTTTGGATTTGGAGTTCATTTATGAACTAGGTCCCATCAGACATCCAGACATTCCAAGACAGGTATTGCTCATTTCGGGAGATGGTTTTCTCCGCGAACTTGAGATATAGAGAGACATAGAAAGAAACATCTAGGCGAATCCGCTCACTGAGGCCTTTCCTCGAACACAATAGTTTCGCAAACAGGCTTTGTGCGACTGACTAGTAGAGAAGTTGGGTGTTCGGTATCACACGGGCTGTGAGTATGCGACATCGCAATAATTAGCCTTGAGTGCAAGTGGGAGATTGTTGGAGATAGTGCCCTCAGAGTCAATTATTGGATCACAGGCACGTGATTGCAATGATTGAGGGAGGACCTATCCCGGGACGACAGTCTTACTCGAGATGATAGTACGCTATCTGGTTTACCTTTATCATCGTGTACTGCTTTAGGTGACCTGACAGGTCGCTATTGCACGTTGATAAAGCCCCTAGGATTCTTGCTTGACTGCCAGCAGTATGAGGGCGATCATATAAGTGAGAGCTGGAGTCTATAAGCACATCCTTAAAAGGTCCCTAGTCGTGGGAGTTTCGAGACAGGGCATCGATTCTCCAGAGTAGACTAGTGTATATAGTCGAGACCCCGACGAGGGGCGGTGGCCGGTCTCACAAGCCACTGGTGTCAGTTGCTTCACCTAAGATGTATACAGGTGCTCATTGGGTTATGAGTACACCGGACAGGACTCGCCGGGAACATGCTAGTTGGTCTTATACCTGACGTCAGATAGCAGTTCCCTGGTGACATGTGTACAGATTAGTTCATCGACCTGGGGATCGTCATTTGTCTCGTGTGAGTTCCCACTGTACTTTGATTACTACCCTACCACGGCTCAAAGGAGTCGTGCAAACAGGTTTTAGTTGGGTACAGTCCCGAGCCACATGGAGGCAGTGAGCGGATCTTCGGGGGTTCGTCTCTCCCGGTATTGGGGGTGAGGTCGCGCTGTGTCTAGGAGAGCCATTACACGAAGTCCTTGGCCAAGGCAGGAGATTTACTGGTAGGTATTCCAGTAGTATCTCAGGGTGTTCTGGGCTACACTCCAACACGACTTGTACCGCTTTTGGGGGTCTGACTTTTACCAACCCCCTAGGCCCGCCATGCGATGCTCTTAGACGAACGGACCGGACTGTACGGATGTTGTCACTGACAGGCTCAGTAGGGTGTCAGGATGAGTTCGCTCATCGACGTCCCTTTTAGTCAATAGCTGGTGGCCCGTTACGTATTGGCTTATACCTCTGACGTGCTAGTGGTTAAGTCCACAGCCATAGTATTGACGAGTCTTTAGAGTCCACCACACTTTCAGTTACTCAGCTTTCGGGCGAAACGCTGTAGAGGCCGTATGGAGATATGGCAGGGTCCGATCAGATACGTGCGGTATTGCACGGGTCAGGATCGAACAGTTTGTACTAGTGGCCGTATGGTTATATGGCAGGGTTCGATCAGATACGTACGGTATTGCACGGATCATGATCGGATGGATATTACTAGCCGGTTTTAGTTTAAGCCGGATCCTAGTTTGATACAGTATAGATTTTGTCTCATTGCATTTGTATCCGGACGGAATACAGATGCGGGTGTATATGCACAGTATCGGGGTTTTCCTGTAATTTATTACGGGACCAGTTTTCTGGAGTTGCCAGTTTGCATTCCGTTCCGGCCGGTTTTCCTTTGTTCTTTCCCGGCCGGACTTTTCCGATGGAGGGTGTTATTTGCAAGTTTACAAATAACACATTGTGGAGGGTTTTCTTGCATATGGATTAATTATGAAAGCATCTTTTGATACCATTCTTATCTATCATCATCACTTGCTTTTTGTTGATTTGAGGTGATTAGTAGTTGATGTGAGTTAGTTATGATGATGTTTGGATATGGTCACCCTCTCTCTTTTCCTACACTCACCTCCCTCTTGCTTATGTATTCTTTTCCTCCACCCTTTTCTCATATGAGATGGTTGAACACATTTGAGAGAAGAAGATGAGAGCTTCATCTTTGAGTGTGTAGCATTTTGATCTCTTTTCATGTTAAGAAAAATGCAAGCACCATTTTTCTTATCTTGATTCCTCCATCATCTTCAAAGGCAACAAACCCCAAGTGAGACATAGCCTCTACACTACACATTCTACAGCAAATCTTGGACGCGTCGGCCAGCCAACTTCGCGCCCGAGTTGCCTCGGTATTGAGGTGGGAGCCCGTAAAAGATGCAGACGATGTGGTGCCCTTCCGGCAAGGATGCGACGACCGGAGTTTCCGCGGGAGATCGGGACGATGACGAGAAGACTGGAGGACTCGGATCACTCGGTATATCTCTTCCCCTTCTTGTAGTTAGCTTAGACTAGTTAATGGTTCGATCCGGGTGTTTAGTGCGCGGTGGTGCCGGTTTGCTAAGTTCGCAAAATTAAAGTTTATCACCGCTTCCGCATTTGGCCGTCGGATTGACGGCCGGGGCGCCGCCGTGCACTTACAGTGTTTCATATATCTCAACTCTGTAAGTATGTTCGAAATGAAACACACGTGCTGGATCATTCAGAGCTGACTGTAAGTGAGGACTTGATATTTAAGGAACGACCGATATCGATTGTTGATCGAAGAGAAAAGGTCCTTAAGAATAAGGTTATCCCTCTCGTACTTGTTTCTTGGGGAAATCACTCGCACGGAGATTCGACTTGGGAACGAGAAGACGAGATTCGACAGAATTTTCCAGATCTCTTCCTGTAGTTTCTGTTTGTTTATCTTTTCTTGTTTTACGAATTTCGAGGACAAAATTCTTTTTGTAATTAGGTATAATGTAACACCCTAGTTCATTTATACCAATTCTATTTCGAGTATTTCTTTAATTATGGTATTTTCCTGATTTATTGTGTTTTGAGTGCGAATAGTGTATTTGACATCTGTATTTGCATCCGACCCGACCCGCTTGCTGGAAACCCGTCTTGATTCCTGTTTATGATTTATCCTGGCTTGTTATATGGATCCGTGCACTTTCATTTTATTTTATACATTGCATACTGGCATTATATCTGGCATCTGCATTTTTTTAATATAACATTTAAAGTCACATAAAATATTTTAAAAATATATTGCATGGCCTGCATGATACCCCTAACCCTGTCGTAGCATCCGCGCAGCTTGTTCTTGTCCCGTTCAGTGTAACGGACTCATTGTGATGGCTGCATGCACGGGCGTGCATCCTTTTTTGGGGGTATGCATTTTCGTTGCCCAAATATCCAATTTTTGTTTTAGTCGACACGTATATTCTCCGTATTTTAAAACTGGATTTTTAGACCCGACCCAGGCATGTTTTGAACTATTTTCGTATTAGCCTAAAATCTAAAACTATACAATATTATATTATAATATATATTATAAAAGTTATACTAAAATCTAACTACAATTTTTTAAACCTAAGAATATTTTTAAATTTATCCTAACACACCTAGGATCCCCACGTCCCTGTCCATCTCTCTCTCCATTAATATTTTATATATTAATATTTTTTTCCTAACCTTATAATCTCAACAGTTTCTCTCTCTTCTCTCTCTCTCTCCCTCTCTTCCTCACTCTCTCATCTCGCGAACACTATTCCTTCGCGAGATCCCGTCACCTCCTCTACGCTATGCTCACCTCCCTCCTTCATTTCTTTCTTCTTCTTCGTTTCTTCTTCTTTAAAAAACCCCGCGACTGAAACCCTAACCCCCTAGCCGCCTCCTCTCATCTTCCCTCGACCTCGCTCCTCAACCCCTCGTCATCATCACCTCCTCCTTCTCCTCTCCACTTTCTTTCTCTCCTCAACCCAAGAACACAGCACACCCACCGCGACAACCCAAGAAACTCATCACCTCCGTCGTCGCCTCCATCGCCTTCATCTCCACGCCTCCTCTTCGCCTCCTCCTCAACCACCTCTGCACCTTCTCCTCTTTTCCTCCGCCTCCTCCCTTCACCACAACCACCATCACTCTCAACCCAAACCGAGCCCGGCCTCACCTGCACACCCATCGCCGGAGCTCCGATAACCCCGACGACCCTTCCCTCATCATCATCTCCTTCTCCTCCTCTTCCTCCACTCCCTTCTCCTCAACACCAGAGCCTCCCCTGCACACTACAAACCCTACCCTAAGAGCCTCCACTGCACACACCTTGCTTCGCCGGAAAACCCACAGTCGATGTCCCCCTCTGCCCGTCTCTGTCCCCGTACTCCAGAGAACCCCTTTGAACCAACCCCAGAGCACCCTCCTCTCTTCTTCTTCTTCTTCTTCTTTCTTCTTTCATTTCTTGATCTTTTCCGGTGATCACCCGCCGGAGCCGTGCCGCTGCCAATGATCTGAGTAGTCCAGTGAATGTCCCCTACCTGCGTGGTTATCCTCTTGCCTTTCCTGGACCCGTTCCGTGCGCGCGTGTGGTTTTGCGATGTTTACCCGACGTCGGACATGCCGTGCGTATGCGTCATGTAATCAATCGAGGCAAGTTAATCTTGCTACATACTATACTACTATATTCTATATTCATTTGAATAATAACATCACATAATGATTAGTTATGCATCCCACATTATCATTTTTGCATGTTTCACCATTTTCGGATATCCGTGTGCATCCGTGCAAGTAATTTCATATCTAGTGCATGCAAATTTATCTTGATACATTCTAGACTACAATATACTGCACCTAATTGAATATTTACATTTCATATTGTTTAGTTGTACATCCCGCATTTACCAGTTTATCATTTTACTGTCATACGACGTCCGTACACATCAATATCATTATTTACATATCTAGTCGCATGCTAATTCATCTTGCTACATGCTAGGTATAGTAATATGCATCCATATGAGTAAAATGTTACCCGTTTATCACATTATACATCCATACTAAAATTTTTACCATTTTCGGATACCCGTTTACATCCATATCATTTAATATACATATAGCTGCATCTACAGATCACATTATTACATATTATTATTATATTGACACCTCATGCGTGATAATGTGCATCCTACATAGTATTGGAACTGTAAATGTAACCCTAATCGATATTGTGCATCCATACCATTAATTCTATATCTATTCGCATACCATGTCACATTATTTCATTTACAGTTACATTAGTACCCCATACTTGATCTTGTGCATCCTACATAGTCATGATGTGACCCCTGATAAATAATTATGCATCCATGCTTTTATTGGTGCACATGTACTTGCTACAGTTTGATTATGAGCACCCGCTTGATACAAGTGCACTATTGACATGACCTGATACACCACTCCTTGACATGACTTGATACATGTACACTACCTGACATGACCTGATATCTCACTATTTGACATGTTACCTGATCCTGTTTCTAATGCCGACAATCCTGATATGTTGTCCCGATGGACATATCATGTTGTCTGTATAGACAAATTTGTTCCTGCTTGATCCCGTATTGGCATTAGCTTCAGATTTATCAATACCTGACTTGAATACATAACTTGGGGGTATGGGGAAATCAAGAATGTAACCGAACGTAACTCAAAGGGCTATCACATTGTTTGTCGTTTTTCCGGGCGTTACGGAATACCTATTGTTTGTCGTTTTTCCGGACGCTACGGAATAATCACCGATGGGTTACGATGAGGATTACATTAATTGATTTGGAAGACTTTAGAATAGATAACCCAGTAGCACAGTTTTGATTGATCACTGCACATCACTTATACCGATATACTTCACTGTTATATATTCCTGTTGACTTGTTACTGTTCATACTCGTGCCTGCATGTCCTGCTACCTCTTGATTATATTATTATTGATATTATGATGCACTGACGTCTGGGTTTTGCATGGGCCAGATCCTCTATCTCTGTCACAAGCCGTTCAGGAGTATCTTAGTCAACAGGCCGAGCAGTAAAGACTTGTTAGTATTCTAGTTTAGTTTCCTTTCAGCATTGTTTTATTTCCTGATGTGAGCCCGTATTTGGGACGTACTTTCTAGATTATTATTGTTACTTGGATCTATTGCTTCCGTATATTATTTCTTGACTCGTTTATTCTGGCTTATAGACATGTACTAGACAGTTTATTTTATTTCTACTGTTCTTAATATCTCTAGACAGCCGTAATGTGACAGTGGAGGGATGTTTCCTATCCACAAGTAGCATGGTTGGCTCTGTCACGTGCCGATCTTAGCGCACTCTGGGAAGCGGGGCGTGACAGGGTTTGTTTGGTATCAGAGCCATAGGATTTAGGTTAATCGGGTTTGATTTTTTTGTAGTTGGGTATTGGACCAAATACACGAATCAGAAAACTCATAATTAGGAACATGTCCTGCCACATTGTTATCGTAATTTTTGAATCATATTTTTCTCTTGACCCTTGTCTTAACGATATGCAAACAACTTTGCATCTCGGCTTGAAACCTTTTGGTTCCCTATTGTTTCTCTCTATTTTGATACTAGGATTTGGGCGACTTGAACGGAGTTATGTGATTATAACTTTGAACTGCAGTATGGTTGTAGGGTTGTATAGCACGACAACAAGGTTTAGCAAGGCATCACACATGCCATTTTATAAAAATTTGGGGTGCTATGTAACCCTAACCAAGATCTTTACTAGAGATTAGGCAAAACAATGAGCATGTAAACAACTTTATATCTAAGAGAAAGGGATTACAACCTTTGTAGTCCGTTCCTTCGCTTCATAAGCTCCGAGTAGTAGTCCCTTCGCTGCGATCCATGAACTCCCGGACTCTAGAGAGGCTCCACAAGTCGAATGATCCATACTTGCTAGAAGTCTTCCTTTTCGAAGATGATCTACCTTGAAGAAACTCAAACCCAAGCTCTTGCTTCACTAATCAAGTATTAGCAAAGCAAACACCCTAATCTAAGTGGCTAGAATAGATGAGGATGATGAAATGGGAATTTAGCTCTCTTTTGTTTTCAATTTCTCACTCATTATCATCACTTGTCAAAAACCTAATCAAGGTTTTCATGCAAGAAGAAAGAAGAAGATGAAGCAAAACCTTTTGTGATGAATAATGAAAAATCATTGTCATGGTTACAAATTAACCATGGGTTAAGAATGAAGGCTTAACCCTTGTAGAAAATTAACTAGGGTAAAGGGTTTGGGTTGGGTTAAAAAAATATCTACAAAATATCAAAGGTCAAAGTAAAATCTTTAAGAAGCTTCATGAAAGCTTCAACCATGCTTAACCCTAATCCAAACCCTAACCATGTTTAAACGCCACAAAACATGTTGCATTTGTAACCCTAACTTGTTACAATATTATATATCACATATACAATATTTATTATAACAAAATAAAATAATACCATTAACATATATCACATATATATCAATGTATTATCCAAGTGAGAAAAAGAATCTTTAAGTGAGCTAATATTAGTTAATGTAATATAATATATCAAATATATAATTATACATTAAATTATCGAATCAACACTTGATCCGATAATCCGACTATTTCACAAATAACCGACTAATATAATCTGTATCAGTTCATCGAATCAACACTTGATATGATGACCCGGCTATATCACATATACCCGGCCGATATCAGATATCGCGAGAATCTAATACGGTATCGCATACACGTATTATTCTCAGTCCCGCACATATCACATATATGCTCCTACTCCGTTTTGCCTGAGCCAGGAAACCTCTGTGTAGGACTCTAAAGAATCGTCAATACGCCGGCAGTAGGTGATGATCATATCAAACACCCATAAGCTGCAAGTGGTCAGCTAAACGTAACAGCTACCCACGTATTGATCGATCAGAAGATCAACAAGCAAGCATGTACATTCTTCTGCGAATCCAATCAGTAACACTCTCGTACAGTCCGGTCTCTTCGCCTGATATGTCGCATATCCAGTCTAGGGGTGGTAAACGTCAAACCCCAGTAACCAATAAGTCGTGTCGATGTGAGGTCCATAACAGTTCGAGAAACTACTGATAACACTTACCAGTAAATCTCAGCAACCCTGGCCAGGGATTTCCAGTTATAGCCAATCGAATACTGCGCAACATCAACTCCCTATACCGGGAGAGACGAAACCCCTCTTATCGCTCATTGCCTCCATGTGATTCGGGACTGTACCCAAAAGCCACCATTCTGCTCGCCCTCTTGAACGTGGTATGATGGAAATCAAAGCAAAGTGGGAATCACACAAGACTCTATGACGATCTCGGGTCTACAGACTAACCTGTACCAGTGTCACCAGAGAACTGCCATCTGACGTGAGGTATAATACCATCTGGGAGTTCTCGGCGAGTCCGTTCAGTACACCCAGTCTCCACTGAGCACCCGTATACCTTCTCTGATGTCAAACACCAATGGATATGGGATCATCCATCGCCCATCATATGGGTCAAGAAGCACATACGCTAGTCTACTCTGGAGTACCGATGCCCTGTCTCGATACTCCTACGACTAGGAACATTTGAAGGATGTACTTATCGACTATCCTGTCCCCACTAGTATGATCTGCATCATAATCCTGGTAGTCAAGTACTCATCCTAAAGGCTTTATCAACATGTAATATAGAGACAATCAGTGTACATGTTAAGATAAAGGGCAACCAGATAGCATACTATCATGTCGAGCAAGAAAGTCCTATCTATATATGTCCAAGCATCCACTACAATATACATCGTATGTACAGTAATGGCCTCTAGGGCATACATATAACTAACAATCTCCCACTTGCACTAGGGCTATCTGTCGTAGTATCCCATACTCAACAATCAGCTGTGGTTGAAATATCTTATACTCAACCATCCCATAAAAGTCTCTACTGGAAAATAGGCCTTTGTCAGTGGATCCGCGCTGTTGTCCTCTGTGTCTACTCTCCTAACCTTGATCTCCCTGGAGATCAACCATCTCCATGATCAGGTAATACTGCCTTAGAATATGTCTGGATTACAGATAGGACGGGGTTTCCTTGACAAAAGCCAAAATTCCATTGTCACACAATGGTAGGAACGAAGTTCATCTCATGAACCAGTGTATATCCAGACTATTTCTTTGGTAGTATCCTTGGTGGTGATTTATCTTGCCTTTAATCGTCTAGTATGTCACGGTATCTAGCTTGGAACTCTTCCAACATACCGTCCCTCCACTGAGGGTAAAGACAATGCCTGTGACTAACATTCAGTCGTCCTTATCACCCTGGAACCTTTCCAGTGATTCTCCCCAGGATCGATTGATATAATCTCACTACAACTAGTGAGAATCCTAATATTCAGATAGATCTATCTCATAGATATAAAACCTAGATTTTAGGAGGTATCACTTTGATCCTTATATGGAGAATCCTTGTGATAAGAGGAGATTGACCGAGCGTAGCATAGGAAACTGCTTCCCTATCAAGAGTATGTCATCCACGTACAATACGAGGATCATCACCATACTCTCTACTACCTTTTTGTATATACAAGGTTCATCTACCATTTTGATGAAGTCAAACTCTTTGACTACCACATCAAAACAGACGTTCTTTCTCCGCGATGCCTGCTTTATCCTATAAAGCAACTTGCACACATTTCCGCTGCTCCCACTGTCTACGAAGCCCTCTGGCTGTGTGCTTATAGATGCTCTCTTCTAAATCGCTATTTAGAAAAGGAGTCATGACACCCAACCGCCAGATATCGTAGTCATGGTATGTAGCAATGGCAAGTAGGATCTGGATGGACTTAAGCATAGCTTTGAAAGTCTTAACTTTTCCATGTACACCAAGTAATCTTCTCAAGATATACTTTCTTCTGATTGGGATTTAACCCTTCAGATAAAGCAACCAAAGTCCATACTTTGTTGGTGTATAAGGATTCCATGTCAGATCGCTAAGCATCCAGCTATTCTTACAGAGTCCGCACTCCTGATGGCCTGCTCGAAACTAGTTGGGTCATCATCTCATAATGCAATCCTCGCTCCCACTGTCATAGAGAAACCAAAGTATCTCTCAAGTGGATGAGGAACCCTACCAGATCGGCGGAGAGGCTGAGGTTCGTTGGTTACTATTGAATCCTTCGGTTCTACCAAATCATCTCCAGCAGTTTGTATAGCTGGAACTCCTTCCAGTTCTATACAACTGACCTTGCCTCGAGCTTGTCCGGATTTTGGTTTTAGACATAGGCCGGAAAACCCCAAAACTTAACATCCTTAAGATATGGGCTCTTCCCATACCATATCACATATGGAGTGGTAGGCATCTGATTTGATTGGAACCCTATTCTATAGGTATGCAGCTTCACAAGTGCATAACAGCCAAAAGGAAATAGGTAACTCAGTAGTACTCATTATAGAGCATACCATATCTTATAGGGTGCGATTGCTCCTCCCCGATACACTGACGTGCTGTGGTGTATATGGAGGAGTAATGCTGAGAGAGAATCTCATTCTCCTTTAGAATAGTCCAGGATCTCCGTGCTCAAGTATTATCCTCCCTGATCTCATCAAAGGACATAATACTTATACCTATTTTTGTCCTCTACTTTTGACTTATATTCATTGAATTTCTCAAAAGGTTCAGACTTGTGTTTCAACAGGAACATATGTCCGAATTTTGAGAGATAATCAGTGAATGTAATGAAGTATAAAGAACCAGTCCTAGTATGTGTAGACTAGGGACCTTACATACATCATCATGCATCAATCCCAAAAATTCACTAACTCTTTCTCTGTTTCCAATAAACAGATCTGAGGTCATTTTATCTTTGTGACATGACTGGAAAGTTTCACAAGATATAAATTCAAACTAATTTGAATATGCATCTCAATGTAACTTAGCTAGTCGGGTCGCATTGATATGACCTAGTCTACAATACTACAAGAAGGAATTGTTCATTTCTGAACTCTTCCTCTTGTGTGTGTTCTTTACGTTAAGAACTGTAGTTTGATTTAGAACGTATTTGCTTTTAGATAACGTGCCTGAACCAATCAACTCTTGATATAGGAAATGTTCAAAACATTATCCAACAATACAAAATTATATCCTTCTTTAATAAGTAAAGAGACTGATATGATGTTGTATATCAGGTTCGGTATCTAATAACATTCGTTCAGAATCAATGTATTCTGTAAATACAGGGTGATAACTGCCAACTGCTTGGCTGCAACACTTGCACCAATTTTAACTCATGAAACTTATCACCCGTTCTCAGTTCTCTACCTATCTGTAGCCCATGTAACATATTAAATATATGGGACCCTGATCCGGTATCTCATACCCAAGACATAAAGGATACAGAGAAACAGTTCTCTGTAATGAACACACCCGAAGAAGATGCATCAACATGTACTTTCTTCGGTTGGACGGCACGGGAATTCTGGTAATCCCTTTAATTCTTGCTCAGTCTTATAACAATTATAAGTTAGAGCGGGACTAACGTTCCCTAGCGCGGTATAACAAGCGGGTTCGGTCAATACATCCGTATTATTATCTTGGTTAAGGTGTGACATGGTAGCTACCTGGAGAGAGAGAGAGAACAAAACACTCAGCGTATGCTCTTGCAAGATTAGATTGGTTATTAATATATCTAATCAGGATGTCTCCCACTGTTTTAGTCAAATCTTCCTTCAAACCCTAAAAGGTAAGACTAGCCGGGATTAATTACACCCTACAAGTTCGCCAATCTTTCAGTCAGGCCAGTGCCGGTACTTTGAGGGAGGTTCCCCATGCTTTCGCACGGACCTAATTAAAATAAACCTCGTTTTCCTATGGGCGTAACCCTGTTAACACCTTGCTAGACACCTACTCGATCGGCTAATTGTAATGTATAAAACTCTCCCAGGAGTAACTCTTACTCGCAGTGGGTATCGGGATCCAACTATCTCATAGAAGGTATGCAATCTCATTGCAAATTTCAACACTTGAAATTCCCGATAATATTTTGCCCCTAGTACTTATGACCTTAACTATGGTCAACATATCATAAGCACTAGTCAAGTTCTACCCATCATTTCATAATTAATTAGACCCACCCACATGACCCTCAACTATGGTCGACATAATCACATGACTGTCCTAACTAATCGCATAATATGCTGTGTAGGAAGACATCACTTAGCTACCGTACACTACGCATCAACTATAGTCGACATACGCAGCACGAATACTAAGTACTCTACTTCCTAAAATGACGGAGGGCTACGACAGGTTTTTAAGAAAACCTTTTGCGTAATGAACTTGATATCGTTGTAGAATCGAGTGATTTTTGAAAAGGAGTGTTTTTAGGCTTTTACTAGTTTTACTAAAGAGGTCACTCCCGGTGAAGGGACCGTCGGCTCTTTCCTTATCGAATAAGGTGCAGGATATTTTATAAATACCACTATGCAAAGAAAAAACTATAGAAGCAATTAAAAGACAAACCGTGTGTGTAGCATCTGCTAGTTTCGCTAAAGAGGTCACTCCCGGTGAAGGGATCTCGGCTCTTTCCTTATCGAATAAGGTGCTGGATATTCTACAAGGAATACCACTATGCAAAGCAAGAACTAGAGCTACCAGTTTTTAAGACAAGTTTCTACAATATCTTTAGGTTTCTTTTAGTTTCATTAATCTCATTAATGAAGTCATATTTTATTATGCTTCACAAGCATCAGATATGAAACGAAATCAATAATATATAATATATATCACATATATATAATATAAACATTCATCTCAGGCATTAATATGATCTCATCACAGAACTTTGCAGCAAAAGAACATATATGAAATATTGGATATAGTAGGAGGTGTAAGTGCACGGCGGCGCCCCGGCCGTCAATCCGACGCCGGAATGCGGAAGCGGTGAATAACTTAAAATTTTGCGGACTTTGCAAAACGGCATCACCGCGCACTTTAACCGGATCGGACCATTAACTAGTCTAAGCTATCTACAAGAATGGGAATAGAGATATACCGACGATCCAAGTCCTCCGGTCTTCATCTCCACTCCGATCTCCTCGCGGGATCTCCGTCCACATCGTCGCCTCCTCGCCGGAAAGGGCACCACATCGCCTTCGTCTTTTACGGGCTCCCGCCTCAATACCGAGGCAACTCGAGCATGAAGCCGGCAACTCGACATGCTCAAGATGTGCTGTAGAATGTGTAGTAGATTGTCTCAATGGGGTTTTGTTGCCATGATGGAGGAAGGAGGACAAGGAAAATATGGTGCTTTCATTTTTCCTTGCAAGAAAGCAAGATCAAGAAGGAAACTCTCAAGAATGAAGCTCTCTCTTTTTCTTCTCACTTTCTTGAAAGACTTATCATCAAGTGAGAATGAGAAGGGTGGAGGAATGATAATATGATAGCAAGAGGGAGGTGAGTGTAGGAGCAAGAGAGGGGTGACCACACCAAGGGACAAAGAAACATGCACCATGCTTGCACTTTTTCAAACCATACCCTCATCAAATCACAAGTCAAAGCAAGTTATGGTGCAAAGAAAAGAAAGCTATCATAATCAATATATATTCAAGAAACCCCCTCCACAAATGTTATTTGCACAATTGCAAATAACCCCCTCCATTGGAAAAGTCTGGCCGGGAAAGAACAAAGGAAAACCGGCCAGAACGGAATGCAAACTGGCAACTCCAGAATACTGGTCCCGTAATAAATTACAGGAAAACCCCAATACTGTGCATACACACCCGCATCTGTATTCCGTCCGGATACAAATGCAATGAGACAAAATCTACACTGTACTAAACTAGGACCGGCTTAAACCAAAGCCGGCTAGTAAAAACCGTTCGATCCTGATCCGTGCAATACCGCACGTATCTGATCGAACCCTGCCATATACCTATACGGCTACTAGTACAAACCGTCCGATCCTGATCCGTGCAATACCGCACGTATCTGATCGGACCCTGCCATATCTCCATACGGCCTCTACAGCGTTTCGCCCGAAAGCTGAGTAACTGAAAGTGTGGTAGACTCTAAAGACTCGTCAATACTATGGCTGTGGATTTAACCACTAGCCCGTCAGAGGTATAAGCCAATACGTAACGGGCCACCAGCTATTGACTAAAAGGGACGTCGATGAGCGAACTCATCCTGACACCCTACTGAGCCTGTCAGTGACAATATCCGTGCAGTCCGGTCCGTTCGTCTATGAGTATCGCATGGCGGGCCTAGGGGGTTGGTAAAAGTCAGACCCCCAAAAGCGGTACAAGTCGTGTCGGAGTGTAGCCCAGAACACCCTGAGATACTACTGGAATACCTACCAGTAAATCTCCTTGCCTTGGCCAAGGACTTTGTGTAATGGCTCTCCTAGACACAGCACGACCTCACCCCCAATACCGGGAGAGACGAACCCCTGAAGATACGCTCACTGCCTCCATGTGGCTCGGGACTGTACCCAACTAAAACCTGTTTGCACGACTCCTTTGAGCCGTGGTAGGGTAGTAATCAAAGTACAGTGGGAACTCACACGAGACAAATGACGATCCCCAGGTCGATGAACTAACCTGCACACATGTCACCAGGGAACTGCCATCTGACGTCTGGTATATGACCAACTAGCATGTTCCCGGCGAGTCCTGTCCGGTGTACTCATAACCCAATGAGCACCTGTATACATCTTAGGTGATCCAACTGACACCAGTGGCTTGTGAGACCGGCCACCGCCCCTCGTCGGGGTCTCGACTGTATACACTAGTCTACTAATGGAGTATCGATGCCCAGTCTCGAAACTCCCACGACTAGGGACCTTTTAAGGATAAGCTTATAGACCCCCAGCTCCCACTTATATGATCGCCCTCATACTGCTGGTGGTCAAGCAAGAATCCTAGGGGCTCTATCAACGTGTAATAGTGACGTGTCATGTCACCTAAAGCAGTACACGATGATAAAGGTAAACCAGATAGCATACTATCATCTCGAGTAAGACTGTCCTACCGGGATAGGTCCTCCCTCAATCATTACAATCACGTACCTGTGACCTAATAATTGACTCTGAGGGCACTATCTCCAACAATCTCCCACTTGCACTCAAGGCTAATTATTGCGATGTCGCATACTCACAGCCCGTGTGATACCGAACACCCAACTCCTCTACTAGTCAGTCTCACAAAGCTCGTTTGCGAAACTATTGCGTTCGAGGAATAGCCTCAGTGAGTGGATCCGCTTTGTTGTTTCTTTCTATGTCTCTCTATATCTCAAGTTCGCGGAGAAAGCCATCTCCCGAAATGAGCAATACCTGTCTTAGAATGTGTCTGGATGTCTGATGGGACATAGCTCATAAATGAACTCCAAATCCAAACTTCTTAGACTGTATCGTCAGTATCCTGCGCGCCATGCCTCCCTCAGTATTGCCTTGGATCACCTGTCCAAAATACTGCACCTCGTCAGAGGGAAAACTATAACTCTGACAACCTCCTTGTCGTCCATGTCACCTTGGAAGCCTGGAATGATAACTGTCTCCCGAATGAGGCTGTCGTAATCATATCCCTAGAACATCCACTTATGTTCTAAAACTGCTTCCGACTGTTTCTCCAGGATTTGATCAATATCAACTTATTGCATCTAGTGCAAGAACAACATCTGGTGTGGTACTTGACATCTCATGATTGACTCAATTGCCTAAGCAAGTGATCTGCCAATCATGCACGTCCCTCTCCCCTTTAGTCTGTAAGACACCTTTGGAGAGGGTGACTCCATCACCTGCAGGTATACTACCGTGCTAGGAGTCGTCCATTCTAAATACTCTTAGAATGCTGTCAAGTACCCTGATTGGGAAACCACCCAAATCTAGATCTAAAACCATAGATCTAGTAACCAGTATGTCTGATATAAAATCCATGTCCTTTGTGGAGAAACCACTGTGTGACGACCAAAGTATAACCGATCGTAGTAAAGGAATATCATTTCCTACTACCTTCTCAACAGATCCATCCCCTATTCTGATGACGTCAAACCTATGACTGTCACATCAGAAATAGATGATCTATCTCCGCTACATCTGCTTTAGTCTATAAATAGACATAAGCCTGATGTCCACCAATGCTTCCGCTGCTCCCACTGACTACGACAACCCTCTGGCAGAGTCATATAGACGTGCACTTCTAAAGCTAGTTTAGAACGACGCTATATTCATCCTCCCGCCGGGTCTCGCAGCCTGGAACAACAGCAATGGTAATTGTGGGTAAACAAGAACTTCCCCGTCACCGTCCTTGAGGCTACCGTAGTACCTCTCGGGTGCCTGAAGTTACCCACCATATCTGCGGAGTGGCCAATGGAATGTCAATCCAGATTGAATCTTTAGGTTCCTTATCAAATCTTCAGTAATCGTTTGTGGTTCTGGAATCACTTCCAGTTCTACCATACTCCCACTACTGTTTTCTGAAAAAATCCATTTTTAATAAAACTGTGGCGAGTCTAGAACAATATCGCTATTGTTCATCCAGATGGTAGAAAGTCAACCCTCGTCATAGCCTGGGTCAACCCACAAACAGCCATTACAGAAACGTGCCTTGAGTTGTCCAGTGTCTGGTTTTAATCATAAACCGGACAACTCCCCGTACCTTAACATCGTTAAGATATGAACTGTTCTATATCCAATATAGAAACAGAGGCACTGATTTAATTGAACCAGATTCAAATCATGCAGCTGTCCCCAGCGCATGTCAACTAAATGGAAGGAGGCCGATCAGCTTTACTCAACTTAGGAATACTTCCAATTATGAGTAACCTGAAAGAGAAGCAAGATCTCTTCATGATTACTATCAACTGAATACCATACACAAGTATCTACATCTTCGATCTCTTTGAAGAATCCCGATACTTGCTATACCTGGTTCTCTACTCTATTCAAATACCTATAACTTCTCAAAATTCGGACCCTGTGTTTCCACGAAACACCGGTCTAAAAACTAGAGAAGTCATAAGTAAACCGAATATAGTACGAGGACGTACCCCTCTGTCCTGATGGACCCTGGACAACATACAATACTCTGTATAAGTCCCTTGAGTCTGATAACTCATTCACTGTGTGCCGTAGGTTGAAAACTGTACTTATGGTTAAGAAGAATTACACCGCTGTTTAATGCTCCTTACCTAACCATCCACTGATATAGGTAAATGTCGTAGACATAATTTCAGAAAGGTATATCTCACTCTATGAAAATAGACGTACAGATATATCAATTTGAAATTGGTGCATAACAGCGGATATTCAAAACCAAATATTTGCCGACCGGCAAACAGCCCAGGTGATTTCCTCAAATATCACCGATTACAACGAATCCCGATATAATGAGGATGATCACCCAATTCCCAATAACCTACTCCCACTCATCATCTGTAAAACCATACAGATGTGAGAATCATACCTGGTAAATACATACCCTGGAGTAAGTATCTAATCGGGAAATCAGTTTTCTTTTAACAGTACAAAGTGAAACTGAAACATTGAAATGTTTCGGTGGGGTATCCCGGTATTCTTAGTAATGCCTCTTCCATTATCCAGATTCACAACTATAACCGTATAATTCTTTGCCACCTCTCCAAATCCCTTCATATGTCTTTAGTCATTACCTTCCGCACACCCCTTTAGGCCAATTGGTTTTCTTCCTTCCCTACCGTTCGGCACCAGCCTATGGTTTGGAAGAAGACTATCCAATAAGCATAAAGGGTGTACTGTCCTAATCCTAGGAGCACTCGCAACGCGAGAGAAGGTGAAGATAAAAGACACCTGAATGTACTTTATTCCTATTTCTCCTGGACCAGAATCCATCCCCGAACTGGAACAAGTTCCATTCGAGTTCGTATATAACCATACGATGGAGTATCCAAATAAACTGTGGATCTTCGTAGTGATACGGAGTGTCCTGGAGAAATACAAAGGTGATGTGGGAGTGGTAACGAAATATTTGGTTTGGTCGTGAATATCTGTTGCAATTTACTTTGCCCTCTTACTAATCCCTTGCTTTGTCTGAACTTAATACCTTCTGCACACCATCGTTATGCTAATTGGTTTTCTTCATTCCCTACCGGTCGGCACCAGCCTAAGGTTTGGAAGAAGACAATCCAATTTGCGTAATAGGTGTACTACCCCTAAACCAAGGAGTACTCGTAACCTGAGAGAGGGTAAAAGGAAAAGACAACTGAATAATCCTATCCGTTTTCTCCAGAACCTGAAACCATCCTCGAATAAATTCCTTCGAGTTCGTATCTAACCATACGATGGTTTTGTCCAATGGAAGTGGACGTTCGTAGCAATACGGGGTGTCCTGGAGAAAAGGGTAAAAGTAGGAGTGGCAATGAGGTCTGCAACTCTGACAATCCAAAAGCCGGTGTTTAAGAAGGTTCGGTTAACTTGGTCACTGAGTCAAAGTCTTAGGGTCGGGTCAATGGTCGCTGCCAAAGAGAGAGAGAAAAGAAACACTCAGCGTGCACTCTAACCTAGATCAGAATGGTTACCAATTTATCTAATCTGGAAACCTCCCACTGTACCTCAAATTCTCCTCCAAACCTGAAAGAAGAATTAGTCGGGGTCACCCGAGGAGTAAACTAACTCATCAGTGGGAATCGGGATCCAACTCTCATCGCATGACAACGTGACGGAATCCGCTCACGTCATCACACTCCAGAAGGTATGCGCATATCTGGCAAGTTTCAGTTCTTTTGAAACTCCCGATGTGATTTCTGCCCCATGCTCTTATGACCTTGACTAAGGCCAACAAATCATAAGTCACATGTCAAGTTCTACCCGTCATTGTCCAGGTTGATTTGAACCCACCCGTACAAGCCCTTGACTAAGGCCAACAAGGCTATACGACTGTCCCAAACCAACGCATCTATCTATGCAACATATGAATACCCAACAGCTACCAAACACTGTGCCTTGACTAAGGCCAACAAACACAGCTTGAATACTATTGACTACCCATATGAAACGACGGAGGGCTACGAATGGTTTCTGGCGAAAACCTTTAACGTAGTGAACTTGATATCGTTGAAGGAACGGATAGCTTTTTGAAAATATAGTGACGAAGACCGTTGCTAAAGAGGTCACTCCCGGTGAAGGGATCTCGGCTCTTTCCCCGTAGAATGGGGTGCAGGATATTCCAAATGAATACCGCGATGCAAAGCAAAAGCAATCGGCTATAGTGAAGTTAATGCCCTGACGCAAACTTTTTGTCCAAGGGGTCACTCCCGGTGAAGGGATCTCGGCCCTTGCCTCGTCGACTGAGGAGCAGGATATTCTAAATGAATACCACGATGCAAAACAAAAGTAAACGTCCTTGCAATAACAGCTTTTTTTTGAAAAAGTGTTCCAACAACATCAGATTAAGGTTTGTTTTTAACTTTGCATTGATCCGAATCAATGCAGTCCCATCAATTGATCACACCAAAAAGAACGAAAATATACTGATGTACGTATATGCCATCCGCATTCGCCACTGGGTCCCGTCATTACCCGTTAGGTTAGCTAACTAACGACAGAGCGGGGACTGGACTAGCGCGGATGTAAAACATATACAACATCTACTAATATATATACCAATATATTATATTTCGCTCAAGGCGTGAATAAAATGCAACATCACAGAGAATGAACAGCATCACAGAAACAATACAGATATCTGGGATCCCCGGGTTTCACAGAGCCGCTGAAACCCGACGTTCCCCTGGTCGTGTGGATAGCCTGTGCAATGAAATCCTAGACCCCTACGGGCGCGGCAAGTTACCCGCCAAAACCTGAAGCGAGGCAGCCCCCTTCAGCACCGTGAATGGACCACCCAGCACTCCACGGAATCCGGCAACTTGGGCACCCCTCCTGGGTCAACCTGTACCCCCTACGAGTGCGGCGAATAGCCCGCCAATCCCAGAGTGAAGCCCCCTCCGTCTCAATGCCATGAGATGCGGGCTTGTTGCCCTCCAGAACCCGGCTATCCGTGCACCCCTCCGCGGGGCAATCCTAGTACAGAAAGTAAAATATACATACACCGGGTACATCGACCGCAACCAGGTCGTGCCCCAAAAGAATAATACAAGCAGGCAGTGACGGCAGTCCACATGTCGGACGCTCGCCCCGCAATATCAAATGTACATAATACAACAAAACTGTACTAGCATTGCACCCAGGCTATCCCCCACGACCGATCCGCAACATCACAGCAAATACATAGAACATCAACGTGAAAATCACGTTCGCAAATCCGTCTAACCGGGCTATAGCAGTTAGACAGGATTTACCGATCGAGGGACATTCACGGTCGCAGATATAATGTAAATACTGTGAAAAATGTGTTTAAAATTTTCCGATTGATCAAACATTAACAAGTGGGCCCCCAAACAAAACTGTAGCAACCACAGAAAACCTGGGCCCAAATTTAATATTCCAGAAACCACATTTCTTACTCAGGAACACACTACAAAAATTTGGATTGGTGAACAGATAAATCCGCGGCGGAAGCGCGGCCAAACCAAGGGTTTGGCCGCCCTTCCGCGGCGGTATGAGGAGATCGTTGAACCAAATTTTTACAGTGACCTTATAATTCCCTGCACATCACTCTGAGACAACCTGAAAAATTTTTGGACTCAAAAAAAATTCGACAGAAACTGATGTGCAAAAAATACGGGTTTTCGGGATTTTGTTCGATCGGAAACGTTAAACACATTACACAAAAGCTAGACGAAGTTAATGGCGAGGCTCTGATACCACTGTAAGTGCACGGCGGCGCCCCGGCCGTCAATCCGACGCCGGAATGCGGAAGCGGTGAATAACTTAAAATTTTGCGGACTTTGCAAAACGGCATCACCGCGCACTTTAACCGGATCGGACCATTAACTAGTCTAAGCTATCTACAAGAATGGGAATAGAGATATACCGACGATCCAAGTCCTCCGGTCTTCATCTCCACTCCGATCTCCTCGCGGGATCTCCGTCCACATCGTCGCCTCCTCGCCGGAAAGGGCACCACATCGCCTTCGTCTTTTACGGGCTCCCGCCTCAATACCGAGGCAACTCGAGCATGAAGCCGGCAACTCGACATGCTCAAGATGTGCTGTAGAATGTGTAGTAGATTGTCTCAATGGGGTTTTGTTGCCATGATGGAGGAAGGAGGACAAGGAAAATATGGTGCTTTCATTTTTCCTTGCAAGAAAGCAAGATCAAGAAGGAAACTCTCAAGAATGAAGCTCTCTCTTTTTCTTCTCACTTTCTTGAAAGACTTATCATCAAGTGAGAATGAGAAGGGTGGAGGAATGATAATATGATAGCAAGAGGGAGGTGAGTGTAGGAGCAAGAGAGGGGTGACCACACCAAGGGACAAAGAAACATGCACCATGCTTGCACTTTTTCAAACCATACCCTCATCAAATCACAAGTCAAAGCAAGTTATGGTGCAAAGAAAAGAAAGCTATCATAATCAATATATATTCAAGAAACCCCCTCCACAAATGTTATTTGCACAATTGCAAATAACCCCCTCCATTGGAAAAGTCTGGCCGGGAAAGAACAAAGGAAAACCGGCCAGAACGGAATGCAAACTGGCAACTCCAGAATACTGGTCCCGTAATAAATTACAGGAAAACCCCAATACTGTGCATACACACCCGCATCTGTATTCCGTCCGGATACAAATGCAATGAGACAAAATCTACACTGTACTAAACTAGGACCGGCTTAAACCAAAGCCGGCTAGTAAAAACCGTTCGATCCTGATCCGTGCAATACCGCACGTATCTGATCGAACCCTGCCATATACCTATACGGCTACTAGTACAAACCGTCCGATCCTGATCCGTGCAATACCGCACGTATCTGATCGGACCCTGCCATATCTCCATACGGCCTCTACAGCGTTTCGCCCGAAAGCTGAGTAACTGAAAGTGTGGTAGACTCTAAAGACTCGTCAATACTATGGCTGTGGATTTAACCACTAGCCCGTCAGAGGTATAAGCCAATACGTAACGGGCCACCAGCTATTGACTAAAAGGGACGTCGATGAGCGAACTCATCCTGACACCCTACTGAGCCTGTCAGTGACAATATCCGTGCAGTCCGGTCCGTTCGTCTATGAGTATCGCATGGCGGGCCTAGGGGGTTGGTAAAAGTCAGACCCCCAAAAGCGGTACAAGTCGTGTCGGAGTGTAGCCCAGAACACCCTGAGATACTACTGGAATACCTACCAGTAAATCTCCTTGCCTTGGCCAAGGACTTTGTGTAATGGCTCTCCTAGACACAGCACGACCTCACCCCCAATACCGGGAGAGACGAACCCCTGAAGATACGCTCACTGCCTCCATGTGGCTCGGGACTGTACCCAACTAAAACCTGTTTGCACGACTCCTTTGAGCCGTGGTAGGGTAGTAATCAAAGTACAGTGGGAACTCACACGAGACAAATGACGATCCCCAGGTCGATGAACTAACCTGCACACATGTCACCAGGGAACTGCCATCTGACGTCTGGTATATGACCAACTAGCATGTTCCCGGCGAGTCCTGTCCGGTGTACTCATAACCCAATGAGCACCTGTATACATCTTAGGTGATCCAACTGACACCAGTGGCTTGTGAGACCGGCCACCGCCCCTTGTCGGGGTCTCGACTGTATACACTAGTCTACTAATGGAGTATCGATGCCCAGTCTCGAAACTCCCACGACTAGGGACCTTTTAAGGATAAGCTTATAGACCCCCAGCTCCCACTTATATGATCGCCCTCATACTGCTGGTGGTCAAGCAAGAATCCTAGGGGCTCTATCAACGTGTAATAGTGACGTGTCATGTCACCTAAAGCAGTACACGATGATAAAGGTAAACCAGATAGCATACTATCATCTCGAGTAAGACTGTCCTACCGGGATAGGTCCTCCCTCAATCATTACAATCACGTACCTGTGACCTAATAATTGACTCTGAGGGCACTATCTCCAACAGGAGGTCCGTGTTTTAATACGAGCCTGTATAAAACACGGATTCCACGGTCGTGATGAATAGCCAATCCCACACCCCTAGACCCCTACGAGAGCGGCAAGAAATCCTGCCAGTTCTAGAGTTAGGAGACCCGGTCTCAACTCCTCGAGATAGTCTTCCACTGGACGCTAGAACCCGGTTACTTGTGCTCCCCGCCTTGGGTCTATCCTAATGCGGAAAAGTAAATAATATACCATGATGACATCATCCTCAGCCCGAAAGTGCCCCAATAAAAGAATATTACATACAATGAATTTTACATGAATGAAAAAGAAAAAATCTCATCTCACATAAAAACCCCGACTATTCAAACACGACGATCCAATATAACATATCACAGTAACACATAATATCACATATCATAAACGTAAGTAAATATGCGTATCCCAGTTGTCGTTGATGTATAGCAACGAAACCGGCGATACACCACATATTACACTTACGGTCGCAGAAAAGAAAGTGTAAAACTACAACAGTTGGAATTCGCAACCACCTTAGACATCGCATGCCTAACCAAATGAATTCCTTAGACATCACATGCCTAACAATTATAAACCCCGTATTTTAGTCTCGCTATCGAAAACACTTTTCAATATTTAGTCGGGCAATTCAACAAGATTCCCGACATCTTGATTGAATGCTCCTCGAAAACTTTAGTAGACGGTCGCACCCCCGATGCCATCGACGAAGTGCACCAAGGCGAAACACCGCTGCCACGAGCACCCGAACGGATGCTTTTGGCGACGGGGTTCTCCTACAGTCACTTGGTCGGGGCTATGGGGCATGGCTATCTATTAAGTTTACCCGGCAAGTATCCACGTACGCTACTAGATTGCGACGGACTTTTGATCGCATCAAAATCTCGTGGCAACCGATCATCGGATACTAAACTGTTAGATTTATAACATTCAAATTAGTTATCTCATAACTACATGTGGATTCCAAATATTATAACACATTCCAGATAAATAGACAATGTTAAACTTTTCGATCGAATAATCAAACACCCAAGATTTCCCAAATAGCTCAACACTTGAGCGGAGTTCAAAAATCCCAGAACATGTCACAGCCCCAATGAACTAGCCGTAGAAGGGTCCGCCTCACATGTGACAACGCTAAACTACCACAAACCCTAGGGTTCAGTGGCAGTTTTGACGGTCACATAATCGAGTTAAGGTTACATTCTTCTAGAGGGTCTACAGATACACTCGCATGATTTTCCCGAAAGTTTCAAACTCGTGGAAAAATCCAACACTTGAAAGTTTTCCGTGTCGGGAAAAAGTGAGTTATTGATATCCGTTCGAACTTTTTAACACGTTCTAAATTACCCGAAAAACTAAAAGATGTTAAACTTTCCGATCGAATCAACGAATTCTAAAGATCTCCAGAAAACTCAACACTTGATTAATATTAAAAATTCCTAGAAGCATGATGTAATACCTACGGAACACCTGTTGAAGTAAGATTCCTCAATCCTATTTCTCTGCCGCGGAACTGCAGCCAATAACTTGGTTTGGCCACGGTTCCACGGTGTCTTGGAGGAATCAGGGAGTCATACTTCACAGATATCCATAAAATCACCTGCTTATTTTTCTGAGTATTTTTAATACGGAAAAAAACAACTTTTTAGAAAATTTCCAGAGAGGGGGTCAAAATCGATATTTCGGGGTTCGATCGGACTTTTAACTTCGTCTAGACAACGCCTAAAGCTCTAGCTTGTCTCTGTAACACTGTAGGGTTGTATAGCATGACAACAAGGTTTAGCAAGGCATCACACATGCCATTTTATAAAAATTTGGGGTGCTATGTAACCCCAACCAAGATCTTCACTAAAGATTAGGCAAAACAATGAGCATGTAAACAACTTTACATCTAAGAGAAAGGAATTACAGCCTTTGTAGTCCATTCTTTCGCTTCATAAGCTCCGAGTAGTATTCTCTTCACCGCGATCCATGAACTCCCGGACTCTAGAGAGTCTCCACAAGCCGAATGATACATGCTTGCAAGAAGTCTTCCTTTTTGAAGATGATCTACCTTGAAGAAACTCAAACCCAAGCTCTTGCTTCACTAATCAAGTATTAGCAAAGCAAACACCCTAATCTAAGTGGCTAGAATAGGTGAGGATGATGAAATAAGAATTTAGCTCTCTTTTGTTTTCAATTTCTCACTCATTATCATCACTTGTCAAAAACCTAGTCAAGGTTTTCATGCAAGAAGAAAGAAGAAGATGAAGCAAAACCTTTTATGATGAATAATGAAAAATCATTGTCATGGTTACAAATCAACCATGGGTTAAGAATGAAGGCTCAACCCTTGCAGAGAATTAACTAGGGTAAAGGGTTTGGGTTGGGTTAAAGAAATATTTACAAAATATCAAAGGTCAAAGTCAAAGCTTCAACCAAACTTAACCCTAATCCAAACCCTAACCATGTTTAACTCCACAAAACATGTTGCATTTGTAACCCTAACTTGTTACAATATTATATATCCCATATACAATATTTATTGTAACAAAATAAAATAATACCATTAACATATATCACATATATATCAATGTATTATCTAAGTGAGAAAAAGAATCTTTAAGTGAGCTAATATTAGTTGATGTAATATAATATATCAAATATATAATTATACATTAAATTATCGAATCAATACTTGATCCGATAATCCGGCTATTTCACAAATAACCGACTAATATAATCTGTATCACTTCATCGCATCAACACTTGATCCGATGACCCGGCTATATCACATATACCCGGCAGATATCACATATCGCGAGAATCTAATACGTTATCACATACACGTATTATTCTCGGTCCCGCACATATCACATATGTGCTCCTACTCCGTTTTGCCTGAGCCAGGAAACCTCTGTGTAGGACTCTAAAGAATCGTCAATACGCCGGCAGTAGGTGATGATCATATCAAACACCCACAAGCTGCAAGCGGTCAGCTAAACGTAACATCTACCCAGGTATTGAGAGATCAGAAGATCAACAAGCAAGCATGTACATTCTTCTGTGAATCCAATCAGTAACACTCCCGTACAGTCCGGTCTCTTCGCCTGATATGTCGTATATCCAGTCTAGGGGTGGTAAACGTCAGACCCCAGTAACCGATAAGTCGTGTCGATGTGAGGTCCATAATAGTTCGAGAAACTACTGATAACACTTACCAGTAAATCTCAGCAACCCTGGTCAGGGATTTCCAGTTATAGCCAATCGAACACTGCGCAAAATCAACTCCCTATACCGAGAGAGACGAAACCCCTCCTATCGCTCATTGCCTCCATGTGATTCGGGACTGTACCCAAAAGCCATCGTTCTGCACGCCCTCTTGGATGTGGTATGATGGAAATCAAAGCACAGCGGGAATCACACAAGACTCTATGACGATCTCGGGTCTACAGACTAACCTGTACTAGTGTCACCAGAGAACTGCCATCTGATGTGAGGTATAATACCATCTAGGAGTTCTCGGCGAGTCCGTTCAGTATACCCAATCTCCACTGAGCACCCGTATACCTTCTCTGATGTCAAACACCAATGGATATGGGATCATCCATCGCCCATCATATGGGTCAAGAAACGCATACGCTAGTCTACTCTGGAGTACCACCCTGTCTCGATGCTCCCACGACTAGGAACATTTAAAGGATGTACTTATCGACTACCCTGTCCCCACTAGTATGATCTGCATCATAATCCTGGTAGTCAAGTACTCATCCTAAGGGCTTTATCAACATGTAATATAGAGACAATCAGTGTACATGTTAAGATAAAGGGCAACCAGAGAGCGAACTTTCATGTCGAGCAAGAAAGTCCTACCTATATATGTCCAAGCATCCACTACAATATACATCGTATGTACAGTAATGGCCTCTAGGGCATACATATAACTAACAATGGTTATAATGCAATACTCTATTTAAGTAACTTGGAGTCCTAGCCTTGATTCATTTCCTTGATTTATGGTCATGATATTACCTTTCTTCCCTCGGTTTCATTGCTTTCCAGTTCATGTTTTATCGCAATCTTGATTTCTGTTTATCGTTCTAATCTTCTTCAGCATCTTGGCTTTAGATGAAGTCATTTCGGTATCCTTCTTGTTCATGTTTTTCCTGCATTAGTATTATTCAATTCTGGTGCATCCCATTGTTTGATGTTGTCTTGAGAATGGACTTTCTCGGCACTTTCCACGCCCACATTGATTGTAGGGAAAAGAAAGTGATTTTTTCCAGATTCCCGGACATTCGGAGTTTGTTTTGCTGGAGGTAGCAGTTCTGTCGGGCCAGTCGAGTTTAGGGCTAGGCCGACAAACAGTGTTCTTTCATCGATGGAAGTTGATAAGGAGGAAGCGCCAGCTGTAGTTCGAGAGTTCATGGACGTGTTCGAAGACATCTCGGGTTTACCGCCAAAATGAGATGTGGAGTTCGCGATCGATCTTGTTCCTGGTGCAGCGCCAATCTCAAAGGCGTACTATCCAATGGCACCAGTAGAGTTAGAAGAAGTAAAGAAGCAGCTTACCGAATTGCTAGAGAAGGGTTGGATTCACAGCCGCAATTCACCGTGGGGAGCTCCAGTTCTTCTAGTCAAGAAGAAAGATGGCACAAGGAGGATATGTATCGATTATCGAGAACCGGGTGACTATTAAGAACAAGTACCCGATCCCTCGCATTGGCGAATTATTCGAGCAACTCAGTGGCGCGAGGGTATTCTCGAAGCTGGATTTGCGATCCGGATATCATCAGGTCCGAGTTAAATCAGAGGATATTTGCAGGACTGCGTTCCGAACTCGGTATGGACATTACGAGTATTTATTGATGCCATTCGGAGTCACGAATGCACCGGCGATATTTATGGACTTGATGAGCCGAATCTTTTCACCGTTCTTAGACCAGTTTATGTTAGTGTATATGCCCTAGGGGCCATTATTGTATTATATTGGCTTGTATATTACTTAATGGAAGCTTGGGATATTCACAGTTATATTAACAGTCTTGCTAAACATGGTAGTATGCTACTTGGTTATATCTATCTTAATATGTATACGTATTAATAGAGCCATTAGGATCTTGCTTGACTACCAGCGTTGTGATGGCAGTCACACTAGTGGGGGCTGGGTTGTCTACAAGCACATCCTTTTTCAGGTCCCTAGTCGTAGGATTATCGAGACAGGGCATCGATACTCCGGAGTAGACTAGTGTGTATGCTTCTCATCCCAGTTAGGGAGATGGTCTGTCCCACAGCCATCAGTACATCGTACTGGAGATAGTATACAGGTGCTCGTTGGGTTACGGGTACACCGGATAGGACTCGCAGGGAACTGTTGGTTGTATTATACCCGTCGTCAGTTAATAGTTCCCAGGTGACATGAGTACAGCATAGTCCGCAGACTTGACACTACTACTTCGCCTCGAGTGTGTCCCAATGTTCTTAGATTGCTACCCTACCACGGCTCAAAGGAGTCGTGCAAACAGGTAGCAGTTTGGTGCAGTCCCGAGCACTTGGAGGCAATGGCGATTAGACAGGATTCGTCTCTCCCGGTATTGGGAGTTGATATCGCGCTGTGTCTGGAGAGCCATTACGCAAAGTCCCTGGCCAGGGTAAGCGAGATTTACTGGTAGGTTTTCCAGTAGTTTCTCAAGGTGTAATGGGCTTCGCTCCGACACGACTTATACCGCTTTTAGGGGACTGACGCTTGCCACCCCCTAGGCCCGATATGCGATAGTCGTAGACGAACAGACCGGACTGTATGGAGATTGTCACATCAGGCTCAGTAGGAGTTCGGATGGGTTTCCTCATCGGCCTTTTTATCGACATCTACCTGGGGACCGTTGCGTACAGCTAGTGCCGCTTGCGGTCTGTGGTTAAACCTACTGCCAGCGTAGTAGTCGATTCTTTAGAGTCCCACACAGAGAGTTTCCCTGCTCCGGGCGAAACGATATAGAGATCGTATGGTTTTACGACAAGGGTTCGGACGCATACGTGTTTTTACGCACGTACGATGTTCGAACAGTTTTTACTAGCCGGTTTTGGTTTAAGCCAGATTCTAGTATCGAATTATTGGATTTATACAGTCTAAAGTTTTTCCGTGTTTTCACAGATAGGAGGGGCGTTCTCGTAATTTGGCGAGAAGCTTCTAGAAGGATGATGGCTTGAGGTTTAAGGTGGCATTTGCATTTATTAATTTAGTGACTCATTTGTGTGATTCATTCATGTAGTTAATGGTGCATTAATTGGATAATGACTCATGAGATGAATCACACATAATGAATAAATGAAGCATGATGATAAATCATTTGATTTATTTATTTGATAAATGATTATGCTTCAAATATTCAAGATAAGTTATTATTTCAACTCATTCTCACTCTCACCTTCTCTCTCCTCAAGCTCTCTCTCTTCAAACCCTAATTCTAACCTCTCATGTGTTGAGATCAAGGATTGGCAAGACTCATTAATCCATAATCATACTCTATATTCCCTAGGTGACTTTGATTAGCAATTAGAGTAACCTACTTATCTCAAGATTAGAGGCAAAGCTTGGAGTAGAAGCTCTCGGGTGGATCGTCTATTACATAGAGAAGGCCAACGAGGAAGTGGTTAACGAGAAGAAGAAGGACTTGGTTCATTAGGTATAATCTCCTTTCATAGTTGCTAATTTCTCCTATGATAATGTTAGTTATAGTTTAGCAAAGATCCTTTCGGTTAGTCGATGTTGTTTTAAACAAAATAATTGTTTTACCTATTCCGCCTTCCCGCAATTCGTGGGGTGTACAACGTCGACTTACAGTGGTATCAGAGCCTCGCTAAACCATAACTAACTTGTTAGCAAAGTCGTTAGAAATTCGATCGCAAAACGAACCGGAAAAAACATCAAATTTACCAATTTTCTGTCGATTTTAAAACGGGGTCTAAAAATTTTTCAGGGACCCTTAAAATTACAAGCAGGGAATTATAAGAATACTGGAGAAATTTGGGTTCCTGAATCGGCCAAACAGCCGCGGAACCGCGGCCGATCCATTCGATCCGCCGCGGATCCGCGGCCGAGTTGAATCCGATTCACCCCAAAATTTCCCAGTAACTCTTCTGTGTTAATTTTGTTCTTTCTGGAATGTTTTGTTTCTGCTCAAGTCTCAGGTGCACAGAGAAGTTTTTGGAGTAGAATCAATTGTGTTTGCTCGATCGAAATTCTACGATGTTTGGCTAATTAGATTATATCTGTGATTTGTATAATGTGTTCGTAAACCTCCCCTAACTGCTAGTATGTCGGTTGGCAGGGGGTTGCACATTTCTGTAATGATTTTACTGTTTGTGTTTGTGAACTTGATTGGATCGTTGTGATGATTAGACGGGGTTTAAGATGGGTTTTTATATTCATTCATTCGATATAATTGTAATATGATGTAATATTCTTTTGCGGGGCACATCCAGGTTGCGGTTGTAGCCACCGTTGTATTATTTCATTTACTGATTTTTGCTCCTAGGATAGACCCAAGGTGGGGTGCACAAACTACCGGGTACTTCGAAGTGTTTAGTGGCCTACTCATGTTGTTGAGGGAGACCGCTTCACTTCGGGTACTTGGCGGGTAGTTTGCCGTACCCGTAGGGGTCTAGGGTAGGGTAATGGCTATTCATCACAACTGTGTAATCCGTCTTTCGTTGCAGGCTCAAAGGAAACACGGATTGTTTGTATATCCAATAATGTTCATCTGTGATCTGGAATGCCTATTATTGCGTCTGACGAATGTACAATATCTATATATGATAGCTATTTAGACGTCACTTATGTAAGTCCACGTTGCGACCCCCGGTTCTTACGGGGAGGCGGAAACGGTATAAAAAACAAATTATTAGCGCAAGGGGCAACATGGACTAAGCAAAGTCGGGATCTTTGACTAAACTAAAACTAGCATACTTAGCTAAAGAGAGTTAGCTACTCGGATGGAGATGGTTATACCTAAACTTGTCTTGAACTCCTTCTCTTCAAGCTCCGATGGTGGTCCGATGGCTCCTTCTCGTCGTCTCCGTACGCCGAAGATAGATCCACTTGAAAGCTCCAACCTTTAGCTCCTTCTTCGTTCTTTGAAGAAACTAGTTCACTTGGTTTGCTAAACCTAGTGAACTAGAATGAGTAGAGAAGATTTAGAATGGGATTTTATCTATGGTTCTTGATTCTCAACTCATGAGACAAGAGAACCATAGATCAAGAGAGGGAGCAAGAGGTTGAGGGTGAGAGCAAGAGGAGAGCTCAAGAACAAGAGAGAGAATGAGCAAGAAAGAATGAGCAAGTATTTTGTCTCTCACCCTCTCATAATCCAAAGTAATGATAACTCATCATATTAACAAAAGTCTTATGTGATGGTTAGAAGCAACCACAACCATATCATTTCATGCACTCATTTTACACAAATGAGCAAGTAAACAAAAGTCTTTGCCATGAAATGATGGCTATGGTTATCATGATGGTCAACTAGTCAAGCCTAGTCAACCGGTCAACAAGTCAACAAAAGTCAACAAGTCAACAAAGTCAACAAGTCAACAAAAGTCAACAAGTCAACAACCATATCACCATAATACTTAATTAATATAATAGTTAATCACATATCATATTCTCATTAGGGTTGAGCATAAAGTCAAATAGTCAACGGTCAACTGTCAACAACCCTAATGAGAATCCGCTGCCTCTGCCTCCCTGTCAACTGTGCATACACACCCGCATCCGCGTTCCGAGGAACACGAATGCAAACTGGATAAATCCAATCCCATAAGGTACACTAGGATCTGGCTTAAACCAAAACCCGCTAGTGTAAACTGTCCGGACACTGTACGTGCACAAGTGCACGGATGTGACCGAACCCTGTCGCAAAACCATGCGACCTGTCGCAATACCATGCGACCTCTACTCTTTTGCCTAAACGCGAAAAGATTTCTGTGTGGGACTCTAAAGACTCGACACTACGCTGGCAGTGGGTTTAACCACAGACCGCAAGCGGCACTAGCTGTGCGTAACGGTCCCCAGGTAGTGCCGACAAGAAGACCGACGAGGCGAAACCCATCTGAACTCCTACTGAGCCTGAGTGTGACATTCTCCGTACAGTCCGGTCTGTTCGTCTGATACATCGCATGGCGGGCCTAGGGGGCGGTAAACGTCAGTCCCCCAATAGCGGTACAAGTCGTGCCGGAGCGAAGCCCAAAACACCCTGAGATAACACTGGAAACCTACCAGTATATCTCGTTTGCCCTGGCCAGGGACTACTCGTGTAATGGCTCTCCAAGACACAGCGCGATGTCAACCCCCAATACCGGGAGAGACGAATCCTATCTAACCGTCACTGCCTCCAAGTGCTTCGGGACTGCACCCAACCACTACCTGTTTGCACGACTCCTTTGAGCCGTGGTAGGGTAGTGATCAAAGTACAGTGGGAACACACTTGAGGCGAAGTGACAGTGTCAAGTCAGCGGACTAAGCTGTACTCATGTCACCTGGGAACTGATAACTGACGATAGGTACAATACCAACTAGTCAGTTCCCGACGAGTCCTGTCCAGTGTACCCGTAACCTAACGAGCACCCACATACTATCTCAAGTACGACGTACTGACGGCTGTGGGACAGACCGTCTCCCACACTGGGATGAGAAGCGCATGCGCTGGTCTACTCCGGAGTATCGATGCCCTGTCTCGATAGTCCTGCGATCAGGGACCTGCATAAGGATGTGCTTATAGATTACCCAGCCCCACTGGTGTGACGGCCATCACATCGCTGGTAATCAAGCAAAGATCCTAAGGGCTCTACTAATGTGTATAGGCGATATACAAAAATAAACACATGTATACATTGAAGTAGAAACAAACCAAGTAGCATACTACTATTTTGAGCAAGATTGTATATACAAGGTGAATATCCCAAGCATCCATTAAGTAATATACAAACTAGTATGATACAGTAATGGCCTCTAGGGCATATACACTAACAATCTCCCACTTGCACTAAGGCCATGTACTGGCGTATCGAAGACCTATCATCTCGATCAGCCGCTCGAACTGAGTCTGGGGCAGGGCCTTGGTGAATGGATCAGCAGTGTTATCTTCTGAAGCGACTCTCCGAACCTCGATCTCCTGGCGATCTACGATCTCCCTGATCAGGTGATACCGCCTCAAGATGTGCCTGGATCTCTGATGGGACCTGGGTTCCTTCGCTAAAGCTATAGCCCCGTTGTTGTCGCAATACAGAGGTATTGGATCAACAATGGACGGAACCACCTGAAGTTCTTTCAAGAACTTCCTCATCCAGACAGCTTCTTTTGCGGCATCAGATGCAGCGATGTATTCCGCTTCCATCGTCGAGTCTGCAACGGTTTCCTGTTTGGAACTCTTCCAACACACCGCCCCTCCATTGAGGGTAAAGACAAAACCCGACATGGACTTGGAATCATCCTTGTCACTCTGGAAGCTGGAGTCAGCAAAGGCCTCGATCTGGAGGTCTTTTCCGCCATACACCAAGAACATCTCCTTAGTCCTTCTCAGGTACTTGAGAATATTCTTTACCGCTATCCAGTGTTTCTCCCCAGGGTTTGACTGATACCGGCTTACCACATTCAGTGTATAAGCTACATCCGGTCTGGTACACAACATCGCATACATTATAGAGCCTACCGCAGAAGCGTAGGGTATAATAGACATGCGATCCCTCTCCAAATCAGTCTTGGGAGACATCTCTTTAGAGAGGGTGATCCCGTGACAAGCCGGTAGGTTACCGCGCTTGGAATCTTCCATACTGAATCTCTTCAGTATGGTGTCGATGTACCTGGACTGTGATAGTCCTAATATCCTCTTGGATCTGTCACGGTAGATCCGGATACCCAGAATGTATGAGGCATCACCCAGGTCTTTCATGGAGAACCTGTGTGACAAGAACCCCTTGACAGATTGTAGCATAGGAATGTCATTTCCTATTAAGAGAATGTCATCCACGTATAAAACGAGGAATACTACAGTTCTCGCTACAAATCTACTATAGATGCATGGTTCATCTGGATTTTTGATAAAGCCAAATTCTTTGACCGTCTCATCAAAGCAGATGTTCCAACTCCGCGATGCCTGCTTTAGTCCATAGATGGACTTAAGCAACTTGCACACCTTTCCGCTGCTCCCACTCTGAATGAAACCCTCTGGCTGGTCCATATAGACACACTCCTCTAAATTTCCATTTAGAAAAGCTGTCTTTACGTCCATTTGCCAGATCTCATAATCGTGGAAGGCAGCAATGGCAAGAAGGATCTGAATGGATTTCAGCATGGCTACTGGAGAAAAGGTTTCGTCGTAGTCCAAGCCAGGTCTTTGACGGAAACCTTTTGCTACCAGCCTAGCTTTATAGGTCTCAACCTGTCCATCTACACCAATCTTCCTTTTGAAGATCCACTTGCATCCTACGGGTTTTACCCCGTCTGGAGCAATGTCCAACGTCCATACCTTGTTGGTGTACATGGACTCCATTTCGGTCCGCATTGCATCCAGCCATTTCACTGAGTCAACGCTCTGAACGGCCTGCTGGAAGCTAGTAGGCTCATCATAATCTATGATGCAATCCTCTCTATCCCCGTCTATGAGAAAACCGTAGTATCTCTCGGGCGGATGAGACTGCCTACTACTCCTGCGGAGTGGCGCAGGAATGTCCTGTTCTGTTGAACCCTCTGGTTCCACTAAGCTTTCAGTAACAGTCTGTGGTTCTGGAACTTCTTCCAGTTCTATTGTGTTCCCACTTATCTGGGTTTCTAAAAACTCAGTTTCCAAGAAGCGGGTATGCTGAGAAACAAAGACCTTTTGCTCCTCAGCGGAATAGAAAAGATACCCCCTGGAGTTCCTTGGGTATCCCACAAACTTACACTGTACTGAACGTGCCTCAAGTTTGTCCGCATGCTGCTTTTTTACAAAAGCTGGACATCCCCATACCTTAAGATACTTAAGACAGGGTTTCTTCCCAGTCCACATCTCATATGGGGTAGTAGGCACAGTCTTGGTGGGAGCCTTGTTCAAGAGATACGCAGCTGCTTCTAGTGCATATCCCCAGAATGATCGCGGTAACTCAGCGTTACTCATCATGGACCGAACCATATCCAATAGGGTTCGGTTCCGTCTCTCCGATACACCGTTATGTTGCGGAGTGTATGGAGGAGTAAGCTGAGAGAGAATACCATTCTCTTTTAAGTAATTCAGGAATTCGGCACTTAAGTATTCTCCACCTCGATCCGATCTTAGAATCTTAATACTTTTGCCGGTCTGTTTCTCTACTTCATTCTTATACTCCTGGAATTTTCCAAAGGCCTCGGACTTATGTTTCATTAAGAAGACATAACCATACCTTGAGAAGTCATCCGTAAAAGTAATGAAGTAAGAATGTCCGCTTCGGGCATGTGTAGACATTGGACCGCACACGTCACTGTGTACGAGTCCCAAGAGCTCGCTCGCTCTTACTCCTTGTCCAGTAAACGGAGTCTTTGTCATCTTTCCTTTGAGACAAGATTGACAAGTGGCATACGATTGATATTCGAACGCATTCAAATATCCTTCTGTATGTAACTTAGTCAACCTTCTCTCATTGATGTGACCCAATCTACAATGCCATAAGAAAGTCTGATTTAGTTCTGGAGACTTTCTTTTGTGTGTATTCTGGACGTTGAAAATCTGTGGTTGGTTTAACACGTATATACCATTACTCAATGTACCTGACCCAATCAAAACTTGATTAAGGTGAATGTTTACAACATTACTTACAAACGCAAATTCATAACCTTCTTTAGAAACTAAAGATACAGAAATAATATTACAAGTTGCGTTGGGTACAAAAAAGCAATTACGCAAAACCAAAACATGTCCATCTGACATTCCCAGGTGATAGTCCCCCACGGCTTTAGCATCCATGCTAGCTCCGTTCGCAACTCTGAGGGTCATGTCACCTGCTTTCAAAACACTACGGTTTCTCAACGCCTGCAAAGAATTACAGATATGAGATCCTGATCCGGTATCCAATACCCAGGAAGTAGAGTTTATTGAAAGACAGTTTTCAATAACATACACACCTGAAGCTGAAGCTGCAACCTGCTTCAATTCCTGTGTTCTGGCCTTCCAGGCCCTGCAATCATTCTCCCAGTGTCCTTTCTTATGACAATAGAAGCATTCTTCCTTATCCACAAGCTTCCCCGCTATCTTTGTTGCTTTTGCTTTTCCCTTCGTATCCACTTTACTAACACCGCCCCTTGGTTTGGCGGGGGCCTTCTTCTTCTTTCCCTTGGCTTTCGCCTTGGACCTAGAAGAAGATGATCCTCCTATAAACAAAGTGGATGTATCCCTACCTTTCTGTAGGGTGCCCTCTGCGCTCCTCAGCATGTTGAGGAGCTCTGAAAGTTCAACCTCTTTTTCTTGTAAGTTGAAGTTCAGTATAAACTGGGCGTAAGTGGAAGGAAGGGACTGGAGAACTATATCCGTATATAGCTCACTCTCCAATGTGATCCCTAGGTCAGCGAGCTCCTCAATGTAGCCGATCATCTTTAGCACGTGCTCGGCTACTGATGATCCGACGGCCATTCTTGTCGAAAATAACTTCTTCGACGCTTCGTATCTTGCGATACGAGATTGCTCTCCATACAGTTCTTTTGTATGAAGCAATATGGATTCCATGTCCATATTCTCATGCCTCCTCTGATGTTCGTTGTCCATCGAGGCAAGCAGGAGGCATTTGGCCTTCGCGCTATCAATCTCCCAAGTCTTGCGGATTTCCTTATCCGCGACACTGGAAGTTGGACCAGGGACAGGGGGAGCTTTGGTGGTAAGAAGATACCCCAGCTTGTCATAAGTGATTGCTATCTTGACATTCCTGAGCCAATCTTTGTAGTTTGGCCCTGTCAGTTTGTTTTTATCTAGGAGTAACTTAAGTCCAGTCATGTTGATTGGTCGCTGCAATTAGGAGAGAGAAGAAGAAAAACTCAGCATGATGCTCTTGCAAGTTTAGAGTGGTTTTTAGTTTGTCTAAACAGGATGGCTCCCACTGTTTCTCGAATCCCTCCTCAAACCATAAAGGAAGAATTAGTCAGGATCAATCCCACCATACAATACTTGCTTAACCGTTCAGCCAGGCCGGTGTCGGTACTTCGAGGGAGGTTTTCCAACGCTTTCGCGAAGTTCCTTAATTAGAGAACCTCTTTTCCCTAGGGGCGTAGCCCCGCTACCACCTTTCTAGGCACCTACTAGGTTTATAGCATTGATCGTTAAGTGAGAAATTTCCCGAGGAGTAGCATATACTCACAGTAGGATCGGGATCCAAATATCATCGCGTGACGAAACTGAAGGAATCCTACCAGAATCATCACACTCCAAATGGTATGCAAATCTAGCAAGTTTCAGTACTTATGAAACTCCCGATGTGGATTTTTGCCCCATGCTCTTATGACCTTGACGAAGGTCAACAAATCATAAGTCACATGTCAAGTTCTGCCCGTCATTATCCAGGTTAATTTGAATCCACCCGTATATACCCTTGACGAAGGTCAACAAGGTAATGCGAATGTCCCAAACCAACGCATCTATCTATGCTACATATGAATACCCAATAGCTACCAATCACTATGCCTTGACGAAGGTCAACAAACACAGCTTGAATACTATTGAATATTCATACGAAACGACGGAGAGCTACGAATGGTTTTGGCAAAACCGTGAACGTAGTGAACTTGATTTGGTCGATGGAACGAGATAGCTTTTAAAAAAGAGTGGCTCAAGCTCCGCATTTAAAAGTTGTTTTTGAAAAGAACCGAGTGGTTTTTCGAAAGTGTTCCAACGACTTTAACTTGGTTTATTATCTTGCATTAGTTCTTTTAATGCGTGATATTCTTGCATTAGTTCTTTTAATGCGTCCCATCATTTAATCCTACCATTGCAGAAAACAACCAAAATATGACGTACGCTTATGCCATTCGCATTCGCCACGGGGCCCCGTCATTACCCGTTAGGTTACTTAACTAACGACAGAGCGGGGGCTGGGCTAGCGCGTCTGTAAAACATAAGCAACGCCTAAATAATATCATATATAGATATACTGCAATGATAAACATTTCAGATCACAGATAAATACATTGGATATACTAGGAATCTGTAATTCGTACGAGCCTGTAACGAAAGACAGATTATACGGTCGCGGTGAATAGCCAAAATCCCACCCAAGACCCCTACGGGTGCGGCAAACTACCCGCTAAGTACCCGAAGCGTAGTAACCTCCCTCATCTCCATGAGTAGGCCACTCGACACTTCGGCATACCCGGTAGTTTGTGCACCCCCTCCATGGGTCTATCCTAGGAGCAAAAACAGTAAAAAGAAATTATACAATGACGGCTACAACCCCGACCCGGTTGTGCGGCCATATAAATAATTATTACATCAATTTACAAATTTACATGAATTGCAAGAAAAGAAAACTCTCGTCTCACAACCCCCGGCTATTCACCCGCGACAATCCAACATATTTATATACACATTCCAGCATCAAACACAGATCATGTATAACCCCGACCAATCGACTTATAGCGATTAGCCGACGTTCAATACATGCAAACATCACATATATAACCATCATAGTCAAAGTGCAGTGAAGTTCGGAAAAAATACGGAATTATAGGACCCCAAAAGAAAATTTCTTTTCTGGAAAATCTGGGCACATATAATATATTTCAAAAATCCCAAAACCAACACAGACACACACTGCACGAAAAACGATGCAGAGAAGACGACAAACTGCGGCGCTTCCGCGGCACATGCCTACCTCGTGCGGCGGAAGCGCGGCGGTTTGAACGAATTAGGGCAACGTTTTTCTTGGGTGTTCACACAAAACCCTGAGCCGAATTTAGGTATATAAATTTTTTCATTTTGAGCCAAAAAAATTTCAACAGAAACTCAGGTTTTGTAAAAGTTTGGTTTTTAGATTTTTCCGGTTCCGAACTTCGTTACACTTCACTACCAAGCTAGTTTAAGTTTAGTTAGGCTCTGATACCACTGTAAGTCCACGTTGCGACCCCCGGTTCTTACGGGGAGGCGGAAACGGTATAAAAAACAAATTATTAGCGCAAGGGGCAACATGGACTAAGCAAAGTCGGAATCTTTGACTAAACTAAAACTAGCATACTTAGCTAAAGAGAGTTAGCTACTCGGATGGAGATGGTTATACCTAAACTTGTCTTGAACTCCTTCTCTTCAAGCTCCGATGGTGGTCCGATGGCTCCTTCTCGTCGTCTCCGTACGCCGAAGATAGATCCACTTGAAAGCTCCAACCTTTAGCTCCTTCTTCGTTCTTTGAAGAAACTAGTTCACTTGGTTTGCTAAACCTAGTGAACTAGAATGAGTAGAGAAGATTTAGAATGGGATTTTATCTATGGTTCTTGATTCTCAACTCATGAGACAAGAGAACCATAGATCAAGAGAGGGAGCAAGAGGTTGAGGGTGAGAGCAAGAGGAGAGCTCAAGAACAAGAGAGAGAATGAGCAAGAAAGAATGAGCAAGTATTTTGTCTCTCACCCTCTCATAATCCAAAGCAATGATAACTCATCATATTAACAAAAGTCTTATGTGATGGTTAGAAGCAACCACAACCATATCATTTCATGCACTCATTTTACACAAATGAGCAAGTAAACAAAAGTCTTTGCCGTGAAATGATGGCTATGGTTATCATGATGGTCAACTAGTCAAGCCTAGTCAACCGGTCAACAAGTCAACAAAAGTCAACAAGTCAACAAAGTCAACAAGTCAACAAAAGTCAACAAGTCAACAACCATATCACCATAATACTTAATTAATATAATAGTTAATCACATATCATATTCTCATTAGGGTTGAGCATAAAGTCAAATAGTCAACGGTCAACTGTCAACAACCCTAATGAGAATCCGCTGCCTCTGCCTCCCTGTCAACTGTGCATACACACCCGCATCTGCGTTCCGAGGAACACGAATGCAAACTGGATAAATCCAATCCCATAAGGTACACTAGGATCTGGCTTAAACCAAAGCCCGCTAGTGTAAACTGTCCGGACACTGTACGTGCACAAGTGCACGGATGTGACCGAACCCTGTCGCAAAACCATGCGACCTGTCGCAATACCATGCGACCTCTACTCTTTTGCCTAAAGGCGAAAAGCTTTCTGTGTGGGACTCTAAAGACTCGACACTACGCTGGCAGTGGGTTTAACCACAGACCGCAAGCGGCACTAGCTGTGCGTAACGGTCCCCAGGTAGTGCCGACAAGAAGACCGACGAGGCGAAACTCATCTGAACTCCTACTGAGCCTGAGTGTGACATTCTCCGTACAGTCCGGTCTGTTCGTCTGATACATCGCATGGCGGGCCTAGGGGGCGGTAAACGTCAGTCCCCCAATAGCGGTACAAGTCGTGCCGGAGCGAAGCCCAAAACACCCTGAGATAACACTGGAAACCTACCAGTATATCTCGTTTGCCCTGGCCAGGGACTACTCGTGTAATGGCTCTCCAAGACACAGCGCGATGTCAACCCCCAATACCGGGAGAGACGAATCCTGTCTAACCGTCACTGCCTCCAAGTGCTTCGGGACTTCACCCAACCACTACCTGTTTGCACGACTCCTTTGAGCCGTGGTAGGGTAGTGATCAAAGTACAGTGGGAACACACTTGAGGCGAAGTGACAGTGTCAAGTCAGCGGACTAAGCTGTACTCATGTCACCTGGGAACTGATAACTGACGATAGGTACAATACCAACGAGCATCCACATACTATCTCAAGTACGACGTACTGACGGCTGTGGGACAGACCGTCTCCCACACTGGGATGAGAAGCGCATGCGCTGGTCTACTCCGGAGTATCGATGCCCTGTCTCGATAGTCCTGCGACCAGGGACCTGCATAAGGATGTGCTTATAGATTACCCAGCCCCACTAGTGTGACGGCCATCACATCGCTGGTAATCAAGCAAAGATCCTAAGGGCTCTACTAATGTGTATAGGCGATATACAAAAATAAACACATGTACACATTGAAGTAGAAACAAACCAAGTAGCATACTACTATTTTGAGCAAGATTGTATATACAAGGTGAATATCCCAAGCATCCATTAAGTAATATACAAACTAGTATGATACAGTAATGGCCTCTAGGGCATATACACTAACACTTATGTTTTACACCCCCGCTAGCCCAGCCCCCGCTCTGTCGTTAGTTAAGTAACCTAACGGGTGATGACGGGACCCAGTGGCGAATGCGGATGGCATAAGAGGACGTTGTATTTTCGTTGTTTTCTGTAATGATAGGTTAATTGATGGGACGCATTGTATTAATGCAAAGAAAATAAACCAAAGTTGAATCGTTGGAACAATTTAAAAGAAACCACTCGGTTATTTTTAAAACATAAGATATTTTTTAAATTGCGGAGCTTTAACCACTCCTTTTAAAAGCTATCAGGTTCCTTCGATCATATCAAGTTCACTATGTTCACGGTTTCGCCAAAACCATTCGTAGCCTTCCGTCATTTCATTTGGGTATTCAGTAGTATTCAAGCTATGTATTTTAACCAACGCCAAGGCATAGTGTTTGGTAGCTGCTGGGTATTCATTTGTTGCATTGATAGATGAGTTAGTTTGGGACAGTCGTATTATCATTTGACCAACGTCAGGGGTATGTACGGATGGGTTCAAATTAACAAGATAATGATGGATAGAACTTGACATGTGACTTATGACATTTTGACCAACGCTAAGGTCATAAAAGCATGGGGCAGAAATTTATATCAGGAATTTCTAAAGAAACTGAAATTTGCAAAGAGTTGCATACCATTTGGAGTTTGATGAATGTTGGTAGGATTCCTTCAACATTATCACACGATGATATTTGGATCCCGATCCTACTGTGAGTATATGCTACTCATCAGGAGATTCGTCACTTAACGATCAATGCTATAAACCAAGTAGGTGCCGAGAAAGGTGTCAGCGGGGCTACGCCCCCAGAGAAAAGAGGTTATTTAATTAAGGAACTTCGCGAAAGCGTTGGAAAACCTCCCTCAAAGTACCGACACCGGCCTGGCTGAACGGTTAAGCAAGTATTGTACGGTAAGAATAGTCCTGGCTAGTTCTTCCTTTTTGGTTTGAGGAGGGATTCGAGAAACAGTGGGAGCCATCCAGTTTAGATAACCTAAACCACTCTAAACTTGCAAGAGCATCATGCTAAAGTGTTCTCTCTCTCTCTCCTAATTGCAGTGACCCAGAAAATGACAGAACTTAAGTTACTACTAGAAAAAAATATATTGACAGGGCCAAACTATAAAGATTGGCTGCGGAATGTCAAGATGGCTCTGACTTATGACAAATTGGGGTATGTCCTTACCACTAAGGCACCTGCTGTCCCTGGTCCTAAATCCAGTAATGCGGATAAGGAAATCCACAAAACCTGGAAGTTAGATTGTGCGAAGGCCAAGTGCATCGTGCTTGCCTCGATGAATAATGAACATCAGAGGAGGCACGAGGATATGGATCTCGAATCCATATTTCTCCATACAAAGGATCTGTATGGGGAGCAATCTCGTATAGCAAGATACGAGACCTCAAAGAACTTGTTTCGGGCGAGGTTAGCCGTCGGATCATCGGTAGGAGAACATGTCCTAAAGATGATTGGCTATATAGAAGAGCTCGCAGATCTGGGGACGACTTTAGAGAACGAGCTCTATACAGACTTGATTCTCCAGTCCCTTCCTTCCACCTATGCACAGTTTATTCTGAATTTCAACATTCAAAGAAAAGAAGTTGAACTTCCAGAACTCCTTAACATGTTGAGGAGTGCAGAAGGCAAGGGAAACACCCGCTATGTTTGTTCGCGGTGCTTCTTCTTCAGGGTCCAAGGCTAGGGCCAAAGGAAGGAAGAATAAGGCCGCCACCAAACCTAGAGGGGGTGTTAGTAAAGTGGGAGTGAAGGGAAAGAAAAAGATTGCAGTGTTAGTAGTGGCCAAGGATGAGTGCTTCCATTGTCATAGGAAAGGGCACTGGAAGAAAGATTGCAAGGCGTGGAACGCCAAGAACCAGGAACCGAAGCAAGCTGTGGCTTCGACTTCAGGTGTGTTTGTAATTGAGAATTGTCTGTCAATCAACTCTGCTTCCTGGGTATTGGATACCGGATCAGGATCTCATATATGCAATTCATTGCAGGCACTGAAAAACCGTAGAGTGCTGAAGGTTGGTGATATGACCCTGAAGGTTGCTAACGGAGCTAGCGTGGGAGCTGTGTCCGTAGGAGATTATCACCTGGAATTGATGAGTGGACATATTTTGGTTTTACATAACTGTTTTTTTGTACCTAGTTTAACGTGTAATATCATATCAGTTTCCTTGTTATCAAAAGAAGGTTATGATTTTACGTTTGTAAGCGATGTTGTTAACATCCACCTAAATCATGGTTTGATTGGGCCCGGTATGCTGGATAACGGTATATATGTGTTAAACCAATTACAGATTTTCAATGTCCAAAACACACTAAAAAGAAAGTCTCCAGAAATAAATAAGGCTTTCTTATGGCATTGTAGACTGGGTCACATCAATGAGACAAGGTTAACTAAGTTACATAGAGAAGGATATTTGGACCCGTTTGAATATCAATCTTATACCACTTGTCAATCATGTCTCAAAGGAAAGATGACAAAAACTCTATTCACTGGACATGGAGTAAGAGCGAGCGAGCTCTTAGGACTCATACACAGCGATGTATGTGGTCCAATGTCTACACATGCAAGAGGTGGTTTTTCCTATTTCATTAGTTTTACGGATGATTACTCTAGGTACGGATTCATTTTCTTGATGAAACATAAATCCGAGGCTTTTGAGAAATTCCATGAGTATAAAAATGAAGTAGAAAACCAAACCGGCAAAAGTATCAAGACACTGAGATCTGATCGAGGTGGTGAATACTTAAGTGCCGAGTTCCTAGGTTATCTAAAGAGAAAGGAATTCTCTCTCAGCTTACTCCTCCATACACTCCACAGCATAACGGTGTATCGGAGAGACGGAATCGAACCCTATTGGATATGGTACGTTCCATGATGAGTAATGCTGAGTTACCGTGACCTTTCTGGGGTTATGCGCTAGAATCAGCGGCATATATTCTGAACAAGGCTCCTACCAAGACTGTGCCTACCACGCCATATCAGATATGGAGTGGGAAGAAACCCTATTTCAGTATCTGAAGATATGGAGATGTCCAGCTTTTGTTAAAAAGCAGCATGTGGACAAACTCGATGCACGATCAGTACAGTGTAAGTTTGTGAGATATCCAAAGAACTCCAAGGGGTATTATTTCTATTACGCAGAGGAATAAAAGGTTTTTGTTTCTCGTAATGCCCATTTTCTAGAACAGCAGTTTTTAGAAAAGGAAACAAGTGGGAGCGAAATAGAACTGGAAGAAATTCCAGAACCACAAACTACTACTGAAAGTTTGGTAGAACCAGTAGTTCAAGAAGAACAGGACATTCCCGCACCCCTCCGCAGGAGTAGTAGGCCATCTCATCCGCCTGAGAGATACTATGGTTTTCTCATAGATGGAGATAGAGAGGATTGCGTCATTGATGATGATGAACCTACTAGCTTCCAGCAGGCCATCCAGAGTGGCGACTCGATACGATGGCTAGATGCGATGCAGACCGAAATGGAGTCCATATACACCAACAAAGTATGGACTTTGTACTTTGCTTCAGATGGGGTAAAACCCATAGGATGCAAATGGATCTTCAAGAAAAAGATTGGTGTAGATGGACAGGTGGAAACCTATAAGGCTGGACTTGTTGCAAAGGGTTTTCGTCAAAGACCTGGTTTGGACTATGATGAAACTTTTTTTCCAGTGGCTATGCTCAAATCCATTCGGATCCTTCTTGCCATTGCTGCCTTCCATGATTATGAGATCTGGCAGATGGATGTAAAGACAGCTTTTCTAAATGGTAATTTAGAAGAGTGCGTCGATCAGCCAGAAGGCTTCAATCAGAGTGGGAGCAGCAGGAAAGTGTGCAAGTTGCTTAAGTCCATTTATGGACTGAAGCAAGCATCGCGGAGTTGGAACATCTGTTATGATGAAACGGTCAAAGAATATGACTTTATCAAAAATCCAGATGAACCATGTATATATAGTAAAATTGTAGCACGAACTGTCGTATTCCCCGTCTTGTACGTGGATGACATTCTATTGATAGGAAATGGCATTCCTATACTATAATCTTTCAAAGGATTCTTGTCACACAGGTTCTCCATGAAAGACCTGGGTGATGCCTCTTACATTCTGAGGATCCGGATCTATCGTGATAGATCCAAGAGGATGTTGGTACTTTCGCAGTCCATGTATATCAACACTATACTGAAAAGATTCAGTATGGAAGATTTTAAGCGCGGTAATCTACCGGCTTGTCACGGAATCACCCTATCCAAAGAGATGTCTCCTAAGACTGATTTGGAAAGGGATCGCATTTCTATTATACCCTACGCTTCTGCGGTAGGCTCTATAATATATGCGATGTTGTGCACCAGACCAGATGTAGCTTACGCACTGAGCGTGGTAAGCAGGTATCAGTCAGACCCAGGGGAGAAGCAATGGATAGCAGTAAAGAACATTCTCAAGTACCTGAGAAGGACTAAGGAGATGTTCTTGGTTTACGAAGGAAAAGACCTCAAGATCGAGGCTTTTGCTGATTCCGGCTTCCAGAGTGATAAGGATGACTCCAAGTCCATATCAGGTTATGTCTTTACCCTCAATGGAGGGGCGGTGTGCTGGAAGAGTTCCAAGAAGGACACCGTTGCTGACTCGACGATGGAATCGGAGTATATTGCTACTTGCGATGCCGCAAAAGAAGCGGTCTGGATGAAGAAGATCCTAACAGAACTTCAGGTGGTTCCTACCATTGTTGATCCAATACCGCTATATTGCGACAACAACGGAGCTATAGCTTTAGCGAAGGAACCCAGGTCCCATCATAAGTCCAGACACATCTTAAGGCGGTATCACCTGATCAGGGAGATCATTGATCACCGAGAGATCGAGGTCCGGAGAGTTGCTACAGAGGAGAACACTGCTGATCCATTCACAAAGGCCTTACCTCAGATTCAGTTCGAGAGGCTACTCGAGATGATCGGTCTTCGATATGCCAGTACATGGCCATAGTGCAAGTGGGAGATTGTTAGTGTATATGCCCTAGGGGTCATTATTGTATCATATTGGCTTGTATATTACTTAATGGAAGCTTGGGATATTCACAGTTATATTAACAGTCTTGCTAAACATGGTAGTATGCTACTTGGTTATATCTATCTTAATATGTGTGTACGTATTGATAGAGCCCTTAGGATCTTGCTTGACTACCAGCGTTGTGATGGCAGTCACACTAGTGGGGGCTGGGTAGTCTACAAGCACATCCTTTTTCAGGTCCCTAGTCGTAGGATTATCGAGACAGGGCATCGATACTCCGGAGTAGACTAGTGTGTACGCTTCTCATCCCGGTTGGGAAGATGGTCTGTCCCACAGCCATCAGTACGTCGTACTGGAGATAGTATACAGGTGCTCGTTGGGTTACGGGTATACCGGACAGGACTCGCAGCGAACTGTTGGTTGGTACTATACCCGTCGTCAGTTAATAGTTCCCAAGTGATATGAGTACAGCATAGTCCGCAGACTTGACACTACTACTTCGCCTCGAGTGTGTCCCACTGTTCATAGATTGCTACCCTACCACGACTCAAAGGAGTCGTGCAAACAGGTAGCAGTTGGGTGCAGTCCCGAGCACTTGGAGGCAGTGGCGGTTAGACAGGATTCGTCTCTCCCGGTATTGGGAGTTGATATCGCGCTGTGTCTGGAGAGCCATTACGCAAAGTCCCTGGCCAGGGCAAGCGAGATTTACCGGTAGGTTTTCCAGTAGTTTCTCAAGGTGTAATGGGCTTCGCTCCGACACGACTTATACCGCTTTTAGGGGACTGACGCTTGCCGTCCCCTAGGCCCGATATGCGATAGTCGTAGACAAACAGACCAGACTGTACGGAGATTGTCACATCAGGCTCAGTAGAAGTTCGGATGGGTTTCCTCATCGGCCTTCTTATCGATGTCTACCTGGGGACCGTTACGTGCAGCTAGTGCCGCTTGCGGTCTATGGTTAAACCCACTGCCAGCGTAGTGGTCGAGTCTTTAGAGTCCCACACAGAGAGTTTCCCTGCTCCGGGCGAAACGATATAGAGATCGTATGGTTTTACGACAAGGGTTCGGACGCATACGTGTTTTTACGTACGTACGATGTTCGGACAGTTTTTACTAGCCGGCTTTGGTTTAAGCCAGATTGTAGTATCGGATTATTGGATTTATACAGTCTAAAGTTTTTCCGTGTTTTCACGGATAGGAGGGGCGTTCTCATAATTTGGCGAGAAGCTTCTAGAAGGATGATGACTTGAAGTTTAAGGTGGCATTTGCATTTATTGATTTAGTGACTCATTTGTGTGATTCATTCATGTAGTTAATGGTGCATTAATTGGATAATGACTCATGAGATGAATCACACATAATGAATAAATGAAGCATGATGATAAATCATTTGATTTATTTATTTGATAAATGATTATGCTTCATATATTCAAGATAAGTTATTATTTCAACTCATTCTCACTCTCACCTTCTCTTTCCTCAAGCTCTCTCTCTTCAAACCCTAATGCTAACCTCTCATGTGTTGAGATCAAGGATTAGCAAGACTCGTTAATCCATAATCATACTCTATATTCCCTAGGTGACTTTGATTAGCAATTAGAGTAACCTAGTTACCTCAAGATTAGAGGCAAAGCTTGGAGTAGAAGCTCTCGGGTGGATCGTCTATTACATAGAGAAGGCCAACGAGGAGGTGGTTAACGAGAAGAAGAAGGACTTGGTTCATTAGGTATAATCTCCTTTCATAGTAGCTAATTACTCCTATGATAGTGTTAGTTATAGTTTAGCAAAGATCCTTTCGGTTAGTCGATGTTGTTTTAAACAAAATGATTGTTTTACCTATTCCGCCTCCCCACAATTCGTGGGGTGTACAACGTCGACTTACAGTTTATAGTGGTGTTCATCGATGATATTCTGGTCTACTCAAGGAGCCTAGAGGAGCATGCAGAACACTTGAAGATCGCACTGCAGACATTGAGGCAAGAAAGATTATATGCGACGATGAGCAAGTGCGAGTTTTGGCTTGAAGAAGTGAAGTTTTTGGGGCATTTCGTATCCGGAGATGGAATCTCCGTTGATCCCGAGAAGATTGCAACAGTTCAAGATTAGCCGATTCCGAAGAACGTAGCAGAGATCAGAAGTTTTCTTGGACTTGCCGGATATTACAGAAGGTTCGTGGAGAATTTTGCTCGTTTGGCTGAGCCCTTGACTAAGCTTACGCGGAAGGAAGTACCGTTCGTGTGGACGGATAGTTGTGCGTAAGCTTTTGAGGCATTGAAGCAAAGGTTGATAACCGCTCCTATTTTTACCGTGCCATACGGTTCCGGAGGATTGGTGATTCACAGCGACGCATCTGGAAAAGGTTTGGGATGTGTTCTGATGCAGCATGGGAAGGTCATAGCTTACGCATCGAGACAGTTGAAGACCCATGAGAAGAATTACCTAACTCATGATTTGGAGCTTGCAGCAGTAATTTTCGCTTCGAAGATTTGGAGATGTTAGTTATATGTATGCCCTAGAGGCCATTACTGTATATTGGATGTATATTGTAGTGGATGCTGGGACATATATAGGTAGGACTTTCTTGCTCGACATGATAGTACGCTATCTGGTTGCTCTTTATCTTAACATGTATACTTTCTGTCTCTCCGATTACATGTTGATAAAGCCCTTAGGATGTGTACTCGACTTCCAGGACTATGATGTAGATCATACTAGTGGGGCCTGGGTAGTCAATGAGTACATCCTTCATTGTTCCTAGTCGTGGGAATATCGAGACGGGGCATCGATATTCCAGAGTAGACTAGCGCATATCTTCTCGACCCATGCGATGGGCGATGGATGATCCCATATCCATTGGTGTTTGACATCGAAGATGGTATGCGGGTGCTCAGTGGAGACTGGGTACACTGAACGGACTCGCCGAGAACTCCCAGATGGTATTATACCTCACGTCAGATGGCAGTTCTCTGGTGATACTGGTACAGCTTAGTCTGTTGACCCGAGATCGTCATAGAGTCTTGTGTGTCTCCCACTGTGCTTTGATTTCCACCCTACCACGGCTCTACTGAGTCGTGCAAACAGGTGGTTTTTGGGTACAGTCCCGATTCACATGGAGGCAATGAGCGATAGGAGGGGATTCGTCTCTCCCGGTATTGGGGGTTGATGTTGTGCTATGCTCGACTGGCCATAACAGGAAATCCCTGGCCAGGGTTGCAGTGATATACTGGTAAGAGTTATCAGTAGTTTCACGAATGTTATGGACCTCTAGTCGGCATGACTTATCGAGCTATTGGGGTCTGACGTTTACCACCCCTAGGCGAGATATGCGACATATCAGACGAACTGACCGGACTGTACGGTAAGTGTTACTGGTTGGATTCGCAGGAGTGTGAGCGGGCTTGCTCGTCGATCTTCTGATCGCTCAATACCCGGGTGGCCGTTACGTTTAGCAGACCTCTTGCGGCTTGTGGGTGTTTGATATGATCATCATCCGCTGCCGGCGTATTGACGAGTCTTTAGAGTCCTACACAGAGGTTTCCTGGCTCAAGCGAAACGAAATAGGAGCGCATATGAGATATGTGCGGGACCGAGAATAATGCGTGTATGTGATACCGTATTTCATTCTCGCGATGAATGTGTGTCGAATGGTTGTATGCGATATAACCTAGTTATCGAATCAAGGATTGATTCGATAAGCCGATACATTGGATACTAGCCGGTTATATGCGATATGACCGGATCATTGGATCAAGTGTTGATTTAATGATTGAATGTATAATTATATATTTGATATATTACTTTGCATTAACTAGTATAGGTTCACTTTAAATGGATTTACTCACTTGGTTTGTGCACATTGTATATGTGATATATTTTGTGCACATGATTGTATCATGTTTGATGATACATGCAAGCTATTTAGTGTAAAGAATTAGACCATGATTAGGTTTATGATTAGGGTTTTCTTTTTATTTACTTATTCATTTATTTATTCTTTTGTTTATTTTGGAAAAAGAAAAAGGTAAAGAGAAAAAGAATGGTTGCTAGTTTTGTTTGTAGTTGAAGTTTCTTGAAACTTTGACTTAGTCACCATTCTTGTCTCATCCTTAACCCTAACCATTCTAGTTAACCATGGTCCATTCTCTACAACTAACCAAGGGTTAGTAAATGATAAGTATTGATTTATTTATCATTTACAAAATACTTATCATATTCTTTTTCATCTTCTTCTTCTTCTTCAACAAAAGAAAAAGCTTGCTACATCAATGGTGTTTGATGAAAAAGTGTGAGAAATCCAAATCTGAAGTCTACCCACTTCCTATTTCTTCATCCTCTACCTCTGTCCAAGTTGTATAGGGTGTTTACTTCACAAGTTTTCAAAGCTTGGTGAAGTTGGAGCTTGTTCTTGTGATGCCTCGACGTAGATCATCTTCGGCATCGAACCGACGATCAAGCCCGCCCATTCTCCGATGAAGCTAACGCGAGGGTCCAAGATCGGATTTGTACAGCGGAGAGGACTTCTTCACGGAGCCTAGGAGGTGGTGGACCGGATCTACAAAGGTTGTAGCCCCTTCCCTATTTCTATATTTCCGTTTACTTGCATGCTTCGCCTAGATATCTAGTAAACGATCCGTATTAGGGTTTGTAGGCACCCGTAAAATTTGATTTGTGCATGTTTGATCACTTATGAGACTCCATTAGAGTGCCTAGGAACCCTACAGTGGTATCAGAGCCTAGCTAGAGCCTTAGGCGAAGTCCCGACGGAATTAGAAGTCCGATCGACCCGAAACCTCGATTTTAATATGCTCTCTGGACTTTTTTGAAATTGATGGATTTTTTTGAATTAAAAATATGCGGGAAATTAAGAAGAATATTGTAAGAATTTCTGTACAAAACGGGAGGCCTAAATCGATTAAGTAGCCGCGGAAGAGCGGCACAAGCTGCCTTGTGCGGCGCTTCCGCGGCCGTACGGCCTGTTCTGCCAATTTAATTTGCACAGTAATTTTATATTAATATTCCTGAGTTTTCTGGGAATTTTTAATTTGCATTCCAGAGTTTTATTTTCTGGGTTGTATTGGGAACTCAGTGTATCGATCGGATTGTCTAATTTTGTCGGTGTGTTTTTCCCAGATAAATCTTAGAATATGTTAAAAAGTTCGACCGGATATAAATACCCACTTTTTCCCCTGCCGGGAAATTTCCAATTGTTGGATTTTTCCGTAGTTTAACGACGTTTTAAGTAGTGCAAGTAACGCGATGGACCCTCTAGAAGACAACAAACCTTAACTCGATTATGTGACCGTCTTGAACTGCCCTTTGAACCTTCGGGTTTGGGGCAGTACGGCGTGCCACATGTGAGGCGTTGGCTTGACCCTTCTACGGCTGGACCGTTGGTACTGAGGCACGAACTGAATGTTGTTAGACTCATTTCATGTGTTGAGCTGTATCGGAAAAACTTGGGTGTTCGATTGTTCGATCGAAAAGTTTAGTATTTTCTATTTATCCGGAATGTGTACAATAATTGGAATTCACAAATAGTTATGAGATAACGGAATGAATATTATAAACGTAGCAGTTTAGTCTCACTTGATCGATTGCCACAGAATTTTGATGTGATCAAAAGTCCGTCGCAATCACGTAGCGTACGCGGATACTCGCCGGGTAAACTTAATAGACAGCCTCACTCCATAGCCCCGACCAAGTGACTGTAGGAGAACCCCGTCGCCGAAAGCATCCGTCCGGGTGCTCACGGTAGCGGTGTTCCGCCTTGGTGCACTTCGTCGACGGCGTTAGGGGTGCGGCCGCCTACTAAAGTTTGCGACGAGCATTCGATCAGAATGTCGGGAATCCTGTTGAATTGCCCGACTTGATATTGAAAAGAGTTTTCGATAATGAGACTAAAATGCGGGGTTTATAATTGTTAGGCATGCGATGTCTAAGTAATTCATTTGGTCAGGCATGCGATGTCTGAGGAGGTTGCGGATTCCAACTATTGTAGTTTTACACTTTCTTTTCTGTGACCGTAAGTGTAATATGTGATATCGCCGGTTTCGTTGCTATATGTCAACGACAATTGGGATGCGCATATTTACTTACGTTGATAACATGTGATGTTATGTGTTGCTGGATATGTTATATTGGATCGTCGTGTTTGAATAGCCGTTGGGGTTTTATGTGAGATGAGTGTTTTTCATTTTCATTCATGTAAAAACTTGTATGTAATATTCTTTTATTGGGGCACTTCCAGGTTGCGGAAGTCGTCACCCGTTGTATATTATTTACTTTTCTGCACTAGGATAGACCCAAGGAGGGGAGCACAAGTAACTGGGTTCTGGGGTCCAGTGGGAGACCAACTCGAGGAGTCGAGTCCGGGTCTCCTAACCCTAGAATTGGTAGGGTTGCTTGCCGCTCTCGTAGGAGTCTAGGGGTGTGGGCTTGGCTATTCATCACGACCGTGGAATCCGTGTTTTATACTGGCTCGTATTGAAAACACGGACGCCCTAGTATATCCAATATTTCATATGTTTCTTCTGCTGTGATTTATCTGAGATCATGTGATGTTCTGTGACAGATATTATATATAGTATATATGATATATTATATAAACGTTGCTTATGTTTTACACCCGCGCTAGCCCTGCCCCGCTCTGCCGTTAGTTACCTAACCTAACGGTGCAGACGGGACATCGAGGCGAATGCGGATGGCATAAGCGTACGTTATATTTATCTGTGATGTTTAGGTGGACTTGAATGATGGGATATTCATTAATGAGATTAATGAAAGAAAATAAACCTAATTGATGTTGTGGAATCGAATTTCAAAATAAAAACAGGTAGCTACAGTTCTTGCTTTGCATCGCGGTGTTCATTATAGAACATCCTGCACCTTATTCGATGAGGAAAGGACCGAGATCCCTTCACCGGGAGTGACTCCTTTAGCAATAACTGGCAGATGCTACAACTCTCGGTTTGTCTTTGATCGCTTCTATAGTTTCCGCTTTGCACAGTGATATATATGATATATCCCGCACCTCATTCGACGAGGAAAGGGCCGACGATCCCTTCACCGGGAGTGACCCCTTTAGCAAAACTAGAAAAGCTTCAAAAACATTCCATTTAAAAACCATTTGATTCCGCAACGAGATCAAGTTCAAAGCGTTAAAGGTTTTCACAAAAACCAGCCGCAACCCTCCGTCATTTTAGGAAGTAGAGTACTTAGTATTCGTGCTGTGTTTGTTGACCATAGTCAAGGCACAGTGTACGGTAGCTAAGTGATGTCTTCCTACACCGCATATGATGCGATTAGTTAGGACAGTCGCGTGACTTTGTTGACCTTAGTTAAGGGTCATGTGGGTGGGTCTAATTAATCACGAAATGACGGGTAGAACTTGACTAGTACTTATGATTTGTTGACCATAGTTAAGGTCATAGGTGCTAGGGGTAAAAACCTTTATCGGGAGTTTCAAGTGTTGAAATTTGCAATGAGATTGCATACCTTCTATGTGATAGTTGGATCCCGATACCCACTGCGAGTAATTGTTACTCCTGGGAGAGTTTTGCACTTTGCAATTAGCCGATCAAGTAGGTGTCTAGAAAGGTGTCAACGGGGTTACGCCTCTGGGAAAACGAGGTTTTCTGTAATTAGGTCCGTGCGAAAGCACGGGGAACCTCCCTCAAAGTACCGACACTGGCCTGGCTGAAAGATTGGCGAACTTGTAGAGTGTAATTAATCCCGGCTAGTCTTTCGTTTTAAGGTTTGAAGGAAGATTTGATAAAAACAGTGGGAGCCATCCTGATTAGATAAAATATATAACCAATCTGATCTTGCAAGAGCGCACGCAGAGTGTTTTCTTCTCTCTCTCCTGGTAGCGACCATGTCACGCCTTAATCAAGATAATAATATGGATGTATTGACCGAACCCGCTTGTTATACTGAGCTGGGGAACGTTGGTCCCGCTCCAACTTATAATTGTTATAAGACAGAGCAGGAAATTGGGGAATACCAGAATTCCTATGCCGCCCAAACGAAGAAAGTGCATATGATGCATCTCCTTCGGGTGTGTTCATTATAAAGAACTGTTTTTCAGTATCCTCTGCATCCTGGGTATATGATACCGGATCAGGATCCCAGATATGTAATCTGTTACATAGGGCTACAAAAAGGTAGAAAAACTGAGAACGGGTGATAAGTTTCATGAGACAGAAACCGAGGCAAGTGTTGCAGCCAAGTCTGTTGGTCACTGTCACCCTGTATTACGAATACATTGATTCTGAACAAATGCTATTAGATACCGAACCTGATATACAAAATCATATCAGTCTTTTTATTAGTAAAGAAATGATATAATTTTGTATTGATGGATAATGTTTTGAACATTTCCTATATCAAAAGTTGATCGGTTCAGGCACGTCATCTAAAAGCATTGACATTCTAAATCAAACTACAGTTCCTTGTATACTGAACACACACAAGAGGAAGAATTCAGAAATGAACGAATCATTCTTGAGGCATTGTAGACTAGGTCATATCAATGCGACCCGACTGGCTGAAGTTACATTTTAGATGCATATTTAAATCAGTTTAAATTTAGATCTTGTGAAACTTGCCAGTCATGTCACAAAGATATAATGACACCAGCTCTGCTTACTGGAATCTGAGAAAGAGTTAATGAACTCTTGGGACTGATACATGATGATGTATGTAAAGTCTCCTGTCTACACATGCCAGGACTGGTTCTTCATACTTCATTATATTCTCTAATAATCTCTCAAGATTCAGTCATATGTTCCTGTTGAAACATAAGTCCGAACCATTTGAGATATTCTCAGAATATAAGTTAGAAGTAGAGAACCAAAATACGGGTATAAGTATTATGTCCTATGATAAGATCAGGGAGGAGAATACTTGTGCATAGAATTCCTGGACTATTCTAAAGGAGAATGAGATTCTCTCTCAGTGTTACTCGTCTGAATACACCACAGCACAACGGTGTATCAGGGCGGAGCAATTGCACAATATTAGATATGGTGTGCTCTATGATGAGTATTACTGAGTTACCTATTTCCTTTTGGGGTTATGCACTTGAGAAGCTGCATACCTATTGAATTAGGTTTGAATCAAATCACTGCCTACCACTCCATATAAGATATGGTATGGGAAGAACCCATCTCTTAAGCGAGTTAAGATTTGGGATTGTCCGGCCTATGTTTAAAGCAAAATCCGGACAAGATCGAGGCAGGATCAGTTCTGTAGAACTGGAAAGGTTCCAGCTATACAAAACTGCAGTTGATGATTTGACAGAACCATAAGATTCTATAGTTTCCGACGAACCTCAGCCTCTCCGCCGATCTAGTAGGGTTCCTCATCCGCCTGAGAGATACCTCGGTTTCTCGATGACAGTGGGAGCAAGGATTGCATCATGAGATGATGACCCAACTAGTTTCGAGCAGGCCATCGAGAGTAGGGACTCTGTAAGAATGGCTGGATGCTTAGCGATCTGAGATGGAATCCATGTACACCAGCAAAGTATGGACTTTAGCTGCTATATCTGAAGGGTTAAATCCCCATCAGGAGCAAGTATATCTTGAGAAGATTACTTGGTTTAGATGGAAAAGTTGAGACTTTCAAAGCTAGACTTGTTAAAGGTTTTCGTCATCGACCAGGCGTGGATAATGATGAAACCTTTTTCCAGTAGCTATGCTTAAGTCTGTCCAGATCCTACTTACCACGGCTACATACCATGACTACGATATCTGGCGGTTGGGTGCCATGACTGCTTTTCTAAATACTGATTTAGAAGAGAACGTCTATAAGAACACAGCCAGAGGTCTTCGTAAACAGTGGGAGCAGCGGAAACGTGTGCAAGTTGCTTTACATAATGAAGCAGGCATCGCGGAGTTGGAACGTCTGTTTTGATGTGATAGTCAAAGTGTTTGACTTCATCAAAATGGTAGACGAACCTTGTATATAAAAAAGGGTAGTAGAGAGTAAGGTGGTCATCTTCGTATTGTACGTAGACAACATACTCTTGATAGGAAAAGAGTTTCCTATACTACGATCGGTCAATCTTCTATTATCACTAGGATTCTCCAAATAGGATCAAAGTGATACCTCCTAAATCCTGAGTTTTCACCTATGAGATAGATGTAATTGGATGCTAGGATTCTCACTAAATGTAGTGAGATGGTATCAATCGATCCTGGGGAGAATCACTGGAAGAGTTCCAGGGTGATAAAGACGACTGAATGTCAGTCACAGGCACTGTCTTTACCCTCAGTAAAGGGACGGTATGTTGGAAGAGTTCCAAGCTCGATACCGTGGCAAACTAGACGATAAAGGCTGGTAACATCGCTATTAAAGATACTACCAAAGAGGTAGTTTGGGTGTATATTGGTTCATAAGATGAACTACGTTCCTGCCATTGTATGACAATGGAAGTGTGGCTTAGGCCCTGGAACCCTGGTCCCATCAGTGACCCAGACATATTCTGAGGAAGCATCACCTGATCATGGAGATAGTTGATCTCCGGGGTGATCGAGGTTAGGAGAGTAGATTCAGAGGACAACACGGCGGATCCACTCACGAAGGCCTTTTCCCAGAGAGAGACTCATATGGGATGGTTGAGTATTAGATATTGCAACCACTGCTACAGATGGCCCTAGTGCAAGTGGGAGATTGTTAGTTATATGTATGCCCTAGAGGCCATTACTGTACATTGGATGTATATTGTAGTGGATGCTTGGACATATATAGGTAGGACTTTCTTGCTCGACATGATAGTACGCTATCTGGTTGCTCTTTATCTTAACATGTATACTTTCTGTCTCTCCGATTACATGTTGATAAAGCCCTTAGGATGTGTACTCGACTTCCAGGACTATGATGTAGATCATACTAGTGAGGCCTGGGTAGTCAATGAGTACATCCTTCATTGTTCCTAGTCGTGGGAATATCGAGACGGGGCATCGATATTCCAGAGTAGACTAGTGCATATCTTCTCGACCCATGCGATGGGCGATGGATGATCCCATATCCATTGGTGTTTGACATCGAAGATGGTATGCGGATGCTCAGTGGAGACTGGGTACACTGAACGGACTCGCCGAGAACTCCCAGATGGTATTATACCTCACGTCAGATGGCAGTTCTCTGGTGACACTGGTACAGCTTAGTCTGTTGACCCGAGATCGTCATAGAGTCTTGTGTGTCTCCCACTGTGCTTTGATTTCCACCCTACCATGGCTCTACTGAGTCGTGCAAACAGGTGGTTTTTGGGTACAGTCCCGATTCACATGGAGGCAATGAGCGATAGGAGGGGATTCGTCTCTCCCGGTATTGGGGGTTGATGTTGTGCTATGCTCGACTGGCCATAACAGGAAATCCCTGGCCAGGGTTGCAGTGATATACTGGTAAGAGTTATCAGTAGTTTCACGAATGTTATGGACCTCAAGTCGGCATGACTTATCGAGCTATTGGGGTCTGACGTTTACCACCCCTAGGCGAGATATGCGACATATCAGACGAACTGACCGGACTGTACGGTAAGTGTTACTGGTTGGATTCGCAGGAGTATGAGCGGGCTTGCTCGTCGATCTTCTGATCGCTCAATACCCGGGTGGCCGTTACGTTTAGAAGACCACTTGCAGCTTGTGGGTGTTTGATATGATCATCATCCGCTGCCGGCGTATTGACGAGTCTTTAGAGTCCTATACAGAGGTTTCCTGGCTCAAGCGAAACGAAATAGGAGCGCATATGAGATATGTGCGGGACCGAGAATAATGCGTGTATGTGATACCGTATTTCATTCTCACGATGAATGTGTGTCGAATGGTTGTATGCGATATAACCTAGTTATCGAATCAAGGATTGATTCGATAAGCCGATACATTGGATACTAGCCGGTTATATGCGATATGACCGGATCATTGGATCAAGTGTTGATTTAATGATTGAATGTATAATTATATATTTGATATATTACTTTGCATTAACTAGTATAGGTTCACTTTAAATGGATTTACTCACTTGGTTTGTGCACATTGTATATGTGATATATTTTGTGCACATGATTGTATCATGTTTGATGATACATGCAAGCTAGGGTTAGTGTAAAGAATTAGACCATGGTTAGGTTTATGATTAGGGTTTTCTTTTTATTTACTTATTCATTTATTTATTCTTTTGTTTATTTTGGAAAAAGAAAAAGGTAAAGAGAAAAAGAATGGTTGCTAGTTTTGTTTGTAGTTGAAGTTTCTTGAAACTTTGACTTAGTCACCATTTTTGTCTCATCCTTAACCCTAACCATTCTAGTTAACCATGGTCCATTCTCTACAACTAACCAAGGGTTAGTAAATGATAAGTATTGATTTATTTATCATTTACAAAATACTTATCATATTCTTTTTCATCTTCTTCTTCTTCTTCAACAAAAGGAAAAGCTTGCTACATCAATGGTGTTTGATGAAAAAGTGTGAGAAATCCAAATCTAAAGTCTACCCACTTCCTATTTCTTCATCCTCTACCTCTTGCCAAGTTGTATAGGGTGTTTACTTCACAAGTTTTCAAAGCTTGGTGAAGTTGGAGCTTGTTCTTGTGATGCCTCGACGTAGATCATCTTCGGCATCGAACCGACGATCAAGCCCGCCCATTCTCCGATGAAGCTAACGCGAGGGTCCAAGATCGGATTTGTACAGCGGAGAGGACTTCTTCACGGAGCCTAGGAGGTAGTGGACCGGATCTACAAAGGTTGTAGCCCCTTCCCTATTTCTATATTTCCGTTTACTTGCATGCTTCGCCTAGATATCTAGTAAACGATCCGTATTAGGGTTTGTAGGCACCCGTAAAATTTGATTTGTGCATGTTTGATCACTTATGAGACTCCATTAGAGTGCCTAGGAACCCTACAGGAGACACTACTTATTTGGCGAAAGGGTCGAAGTATTCACCGATCATAAAAGCTTAAAGTATGTGTTCACGCAGAAAGAACTCAACATGAGGCAGCATAGATGGTTGGAGCTGATGGTTGACTATGATCTTGATCTCAAATACCATCCGGGGAAAGTGAATGTAGTGTCGGATGCGCTTAGTCGGTTGCCAACAATTCGGATGTTGACTGCACAGAAGAAGCTTATCGAAGACTTTCGGAGATTCGAGTTGGAGATCATGCTACCGCATTCTTCGGAACACTTGATGTAGCTGCAAGTACAGTCGTCGTTAATCGATAATATTAAGGCAGCGCAGTCACAGGACCCAAGATTGCAGAAGTTTCGAGAACAGGTTGAAACTGGACTTCGAACGGACTTATTGATTCATGAGGATGGTTCGTTGCGATATGGTAGCCGTTTGTGTGTGCCGAAAGGAGACATTCATGAAGAAGTGATGAAAGAGGCACACAGTTCCGCATATTCCGTACATCCAGGAGGCACGAAGATGTACCGTGATCTACAACAGCATTTCTGGTGGGAAGGCATGAAAAGGGAGATTGCCCGCTTTGTAGAGAAGTGCTTGGTGTGTCAGCAAGTAAAGGATGAATATCAAAGGGTAGCTGGTTTATTGCAACCACTTCCGGTTCCTCAGTGGAAGTGGGAACATATAACCATAGATTTCGTGACAGCTTTACCGTGGAGTCCAAAGGGCAACAATGCAGTTTGGATGATTGTTGATCGTTTGACCAAGGCAACTCATTCCATACCATTTCAAGTTGGTCAGTCAACGGAAACGTTAGCGGAACGGTATATGCAGGAGATTGTGAGATTGCATGGAGTACCTGTGAGCATCGTTTCTGATCGTGATACCCGATTCTTATCGCACTTCTGGAGGAGCTTACAGGAAAGTTTGGGGACGCGATTGAAGTTTAGCACTGCTTATCATCCTCAGACAGATGGCCAGTCGGAGAGAACAATCCAAACTTTTAAAGATATGTTGAGAGCTTGCATGTTAGACTTCAAGGGTTCATGGGAGGATCATCTGCACTTGGTGGAGTTTTCGTACAATAACAGCTTTCAGGCGACTATTCAGATGGCTTCATTCGAAGCATTGTATGGTCGCAAGTGTCGTTCACCTGTTTGTTGGGATGATGTTGGAGAACGAAAATTGTTGGGATCGGATTTGATCGTGCAAACAGTAGAGAAAGTTAAAACTATCTGGAATCATATGAAAGCAGCGCAGGATCGACAGAAGAGTTGGGCCGACACATCGAGAAGACCTCTAGAGTTCGCTGTTGGTGATCTTGTATTTTTGAAGATATCACCGACTAGAGGAGTGATTCGTTTTGGGAGTCAAGACAAGCTTAGTCCTTGATTCGTGGGGCCTTTCGAAATTATGAAGCATGTTGGAGAAGTGGCTTATCGATTGGCGTTACCAGAATTTTTGGCGAATGTTCATGACATGTTTCATGTATCTCAACTCCGTAAGTATGTTCGAGATGAAACACACGTGCTAGATAATTCAGAGCTGACTGTAAGTGAGGACTTGACCTTTGAGGAACGACCGATGTAGATTGTTGATCGAAGAGAAAAGGTCCTTAAGAATAAGGTTATCCCTCTCGTACTTGTTTCTTGGGGAAATCGCTCGCACGGAGAATCGACTTTGGAACGAGAAGACGAGATTCGACAGAAGTTTCCAGATCTCTTCCTGTAGTTTCATGTTTGTTTATCTTTTCTTGTTTTTGGAATTTCGAGGACGAAATTCTTTTTGTAGTTGGGTATAATGTAACACCCTAGTTCATTTATACCAATTCTATTTCGAGTATTTCTTTAATTATGGTGTGTTCCTTATTTATTGTGTTTTGGGTGCGAATAGTGTATTTGACATCTGTATTTGCATCCGACCCGACCCGCTTGCTAGAAACCCGTCTTGATTCCTGTTTATGATTTATCCTGGCTTATTAAATGGATCCATGCACTTTCATTTTATTTTATACATTGCATACTGGTATTATATCTGGCATCTGCATTTTTTTAATATAACATTTAAAGTCATATAAAATATTTTAAAAATACATTGTATGGCCTTCATGATAACCCTAACCTTGTCGTAGCATCCGCGCACCTTGTTCTCGTCCCGTTCAGTGTAACGGACTCGTTTGGATGGCTGCGTGCACGGGCGTGCATCCGTTCTTGGGGGTATGCATTTTTGTTATCCGGATATCCAATTTTGGTTTTGGTCGACACGTATATTCTCCGAAACTGGAATTTTAGACCCAACCCAGGCATGTTTTGGACTATTTTCGTATTAGCCTAAAATCTAAAAATATACAATATTATATTCTAATATATAATATAACAGTTATACTAAAATCTAACTGCAATTTTTTTAAATCTAAGAATATTTTTAAATTTATCCTAACAAACCTAGGATCCCCACGTCCTTGTCCATCTCTCTCTCCATTAATATTTTATATATTAATATATTTTTTACCTAATCTTATAATCTCAACAGTTTCTCTCTCTTCCTCTCTCTCATCTCGCAAACACTATTCCTCAGCGATATCCCGTCACCTCTTCTACGCTATGCTCACCTCCCTCCTTCATTTCTATCTTCTTCTTCGTTTCTTCTTCTTTAAAAACCCCCGCGACAGAAACCCTAACCCCCTAGCCGCCTCCTCTCATCTTCCCTCGACCTCACTCCTCAACCCCTCGTCATCATCACCTCCTCCTTCTCCTCTCCACTTCCTTTCTCTCCTCAACCCAAGAACCCTGCACACCCACCACGACAACCCAAGAAACCCATCACCTCCGTCGTCGCCTCCGTCGCCTTCATCTCCACACCTCCCTTTCGCCTCCTCCTCAACCACCTCTGCACCTTCTCCTCTTTTCCTCCGCCTCCTCCCATCCCCACAACCACCATCACTCTCAATCCAAATCGAGGCCGGCCTCACCTGCACACCCATCGCCGGAGCTCCGATAACCCTGACGACCCTTCCCTCATCATCATCTCCTTCTCCTCATCTTCCTCCACTCCCTTCTCCTCAACACCAGAGCCTTCCCTGCACAATACAAACCCTACCCTAAGAGCCTCCACTTCATACACCTTGCTTCGCCGGAAAACCCACCGTCGATGTCCCCCTCTACCCGTCTATGTCCCCGTACACCAGAGCACCCCTTTGAACCAACCCCAGAGCACCCTCCTCTCTTCTTCTTCCTCTTTTTCTTCTTCTTCTTCTTTCTTCTTTCATTTCTTGATCGTGTTTCTTTTCCAGTGATCACCCGCCGGAGCCGTGCCGCTGCCGACGATCCGAGTAGTCCAGTGAACGTCCCCTACCTGCGTGGTTATCCTCTTGCCTTTCCTGGACCCGTCCCGTGCGCGTGTGGTTTTGCGACGTTTACCCGACGTCGGACGTGTCGTGCATATCCGTCGCGTAATCAATCGAGGCAAGTTAATCTTTCTACATGCTATACTACTATATTCTATATTCATTTGAATAATAACATCACATAATGATTAGTTATGCATCCCACATTATCATTTTTGCATGTTTCACCGTTTTCGGATATCCGTGTGCATCCGTGCAAGTTATTTCATATCTAGTGCATGCAAATTTATCTTGATACATTCTAGACTACAATATACTACACCCAATTGAATATTTACATTTCATATTGTTTAGTTGTACATCCCGCATTTACCAGTTTATCATTTTACTGTCATACGACGTCCGTACACATCAATATCATTATTTACATATCTAGTCGCATGCTAATTCATGTTGCTACATGCTACGTATAGTAATATGCATCCATATGAGTAAAATGTTACCCCTTTATCACATTATACATCCATACTAAAAGTTTTACCGTTTTCGGATACCCGTTTACTTCCATATCATTTAATATACATATAGCTGCATCTACAGATCACATTATTACATATTATTGTTATATTGACACCCTATGCTTGATAATGTGCATCCTACATAGTATTGGAACTGTAAATGTAACCCTGATCGATATTGTTCATCCATACCATTAATTTTATATCTATTCGCATACCATGTCACATTATTTCATTTACAGTTACATTAGTACCCCATACTTAATCATGTGCATCCTACATAGTCATGATGTGACCCCTGATAAATAATTGTGCATCCATGCTTTTATTTGTGCACCCGTACTTGCTACAGTTTGATTATGAGTACCCGCTTGATACCTATGCGCTATTGACATGACCTGATACACCACTCCTTGACATGACTTGATACATGTACACCCGCTTGATACTTATTTCTACCGTTCTTGATATCTCTAGACAGCCGTAATGTGACTGTGGAGGGATGTTTCCTATTCACAGGTAGCATGGTTGCTCTGTCATGTGCTGATCTTAGCGCACTCTAGGAAGAGGGGCGTGACAGTACCTTCGGGTCGTGACAAGTAGGATCAACATTCTGATAAGAAGGTGATTGGAATCATTGATCGAAATAATTCGAAGTAGTGAAAGGAGTGAAAGATCGGCTATAAGATTGTTCGATTTTGTCGGCAATGGACATAGGTCTTGGAGTCGAAACATGACTCTCAAAAGGGGTATCAACGTAAGAGGGTGGGAGAGGTTGAAACGATTGATACGAAGTGGAGTGCGATTTTCAATTGTTTGTCTTAGATGTGTCTATCCGATCTCTCAACGAAATTTTGGGCATGGACGGATCGTTCGAAGTTTGACCAAAGCAAGAACCGTATGAAGAAATTTCTGGTTGTGGATATCAAAGTTCATCAAGAGTTGGTCGTTTTGGGGTAGCCATGTTATGAAAAGAGTGGAGGGTGGAAGGTGGGTGAATTTTTATAAATTTTTGATTTTTTCTTTTGAGTTTTTAAAATTTTTTGCTTGGTTTTTTGAAAGAATATGGAATTATGGGACTAAACTTTACGTAAGCACAGTCACAATCACAATATGCACAAACAATACCTAAAGGTAGGGTCTTCAAAGTCTAACTAGACCGCTCCTAGACTTCCAAGCGACAAGTTGCAGGATAATCTTTGAATCGCCTCTTCACTTCCAATTGTGGTCATGTAAGCACGAGTGAGGTAAGGAGGGTTCCGCTTACGAATCACCGTGAGACAGACCTTTTAAAATTACCTCATCACTTGTCTAGCCTAGATACCACAAAGTCAAGTTTAGATAAACGACCAATTCCCCACAACCTTCACTTGTCCTAAATGAGCGCAACAAGTCCTTATAGGTTTGGTCTAGATATTTTTTATTAACTCAAGGTAATGCGTATACTTTTGTGATTTGTAGGGTCTTAGGAAGGGTGATGAAATCCCCGCCCAATCTTAATTGGTATTCAAGCCCCTTAATTTCCGTATTATTATATGCAAAGCGTATAAACAAACAAAATCTAAAACAACAAAAATTAATTTAGCGGCAGCGCAAATTTGTACAAAGAAAGATGCAGAAAAATATTGCTCAGTGGAGTTTACAGAGAGTTTTGGAGAATAGGGAGGGGTGGAAAAAAATTTAGGCACAGAAGCCTAATATTGACCGCGGAACCACCGCAGATACATAGCTTTGACCGTGGTTCCACGGTCAAATTAATGAGTTGGGGTTTCAAAATTTCCCATGCACTCCTTTTATGATTTTCTTCTGTATTAAACCCTATGTTTCATTATTTGATTACTGTACTTGCTCCAGATAGCCTGCATACTTGCACACAAAAATATCAAAAATAATAAAATAGATTTTATTATATATATATATATATATACAAAAAAAATATTAATCCGAATAACAAGAAAGATATACGTTACCGTCTCCCCGGTAACGGCGCCATTTGATTGTGAGCGGCAGACACGATACGTTTTATGATATGCGTTCTGCTTCCGTTCTCTACTTACCGCAATCAAGACGGTGTCATTTTGCAGCTAGCCGGTTGAGCACGGGTCGATCCACAGGGAGATGGTAGTATGTCCGTTCGTGTTTTAGAAGAGTTAATTAAAGAATGTATATATGTGTTCAAGTCTATTCTAAGTGATCGTATTTATGTTCAAGTAAGCTTGTTAGGGTTAAAATTGGTTAGTAGAGTTAGGATTAGTCATGTACTTTTCTTTTGCCATTCTTAAAATGAAGTTGGGATAATTTTAAGTAGCAAGAATTAGAAGGACATAGGAATAGGATTTGCGAGTTTAAGCAAGCTTTCCAACGCTAAATCCATTCCTAGTGCCCCTTGTCCATCCGCTACGTGCGCATATTTCCAACCCTAGGCCAAACACCCGCAACCATGTATCCAATTAAGTCACAACTACATGTCACGTTGTAGTGCACCCAAAGGACTTCTCGACTTAGGTCGCGGCTATATGTCACGTATAGCGCGCCTAAGTGAGGGGGTAGCGTTTGTTTGGTCTAGGCTCGTTTCAAGATGTTTGGTGAAAAGAAGCACAAGGGATTTTTCCGTCCCTCATACTAACCTTCCTTAACTCCTAACAAGTGTGGAAATTATTCACACATTTAAATGAAAATAAAAACAAAACAATAAAGAAGCAAAGAAAGAAAGGAAAAATACGGTTTTACAAAGATGCAAGCTAACTACTTGGGTCCTCACCTAAGCAAGGAACTCCATCGAATACCATGGCTTGAAAAACCGGATAATAAGAAAAGAAAAAGAGCAAGAAATAACAACTACTTAACAACAATAAATAAAAGTTAGACTTGGAATTAAAATTACAAGACAAGAAATGAAATTACAATACAAGAAAATTAAAGATACAAGATAATAAAAATAACCCTCATCTTCATTTCACTTACACTCAAGAGCTCTCACTATACTTTAATGGAGGAAAGATGAAGAAGAAGAAGAAATACAAACTAACCTACACTAAAATCTAACTAAAAAGAAGCCTTCCTACAATGGCTCAAAACTGGAGTATTTATAGGCAGAGATCTGAAACCCTAGACCCATATTCTAAGCCCTAATACAATGACCAAATACCCCAAAAATATCTATTTTCATTGAGTCAACTCGGCCGCGGAGCTGCCGCATAATGGCCACATTGGCCACGGTTCCGCGGCTCTTTGGGGAATCTTAGGGTGATTTTTCTAGGGCTTCTCCACGTTGCTTTATTTTTCTGTTGTACATGTCCTAAATTGCAAAATGCTTCCAATATTCTTCAGATTTTCAACAGTCCAAATGGGCTTCACTTTTAATTCATATGACATTTATCTCCCTCGAGCTTTGCGCACCCATTGAATCTTGTGCTTCCCCTCTCATGCTCTATGCTTGTCCGAGACACGAATAACCACTGTTTTTCGTCTTGTCTCTTGAACTGGTAAGAAGCACTGGATGGATGCGGATGACCGGAACCCGGCTTTTATCTGACTGTAACAGATGTTCTAGATTTTGGCGTTACTGTGGAGATTTTGTATGATTTGCGTTATTTTGGACTAGAAACCTATAACCTGTAAATATGTAGCAAACATGGATCAAAAGCACCTGCCTATAAAAAAACGAGCAGAAGAATGGACGGTATTAAATGCATTATTTTGGTATGAACAATTGACCTTATTCCTGAAGCAACACTGATTTTAAAGGCGTATTATCCGATGGTACCGGTGAAACTAAAAGAGGTAAAGAAACAGGTTGCCGAATTACTGGAGAAAGTTTGGATTTTACAACAGCAATTCATCCTGGGGAGCTCTAGTTCTTCTAGTCAAGAAGAAGGATGGCATACGGAGGATGTGCATCGACTATCGAGAATTAAATTGGATGACTATTAAGAACAAGTACACAATCCCTCACATCGGCGAATTATTCGATCAACTCAGTGGCGCAAGGGTATTCTCGAAGTTAGATTTGCGATCCGGATATCATCAAGTTCGGGTGAAATCAGAAGATATTTGCAAGACAGCGTTCCGAACTCGATATGGGCATTACGAGTACTTAGTGTTGCCATTTGGAGTTACTAACACATCGGCAATATTTATGGACTTGATGAACCAAATCTTTTCACCGTACCTGGACCAGCTCGTAGTGGTGTTTATTGATGATATTCTGGTCTATTCGAGGAGCAAAGAAGAGCATGCAGAACACTTGAAGATTGCACTGCAAATGTTGAGGCAAGAAAGGTTATATGCTAAGATGAGCAAGTGCGAGTTTTGGCTCAAAGAAGTGAAGTTCTTGGGTCATGTCGTATCCGGAGATGGAATTGCCGTTGACCCTGAAAAGACTGCAGTTGTTCATGATTGGCCAATTCCAAAAAATGTAAAAGAGATCAAAAGTTTTCTTGGGCTTGCCGGATATTATAGAAGGTTTGTGGGGAACTTCGCTCGAATAGATGAACCATTGTCACGACCCGAAAAGTACGGAATATGACCGGCACTTAAATTACGAAACGTCTCGAGGCGTACGTAATCTAAGTAAGCCAAATCCCAGAAATCAAAACAAAGTAAAGCAATAGAGTGAAGGAAAAACCAATTTTTAAGCATGAAGTTTAACAACATAAGCCGAAGTATGTATTTTTAAAATCTCAAGTCTTTTCTGAAAATTTCAGCAGAGTTTCCTTTGTAAATACTGACCCCAAATGGGTACAAAACCTGATAAAGCATATATAATGAATAAAGGCATCCCCAAGCGGGAGCTAGCTCTTCGCCAAATGGCGGACAAAACCACACAGGGCAATATAATATACAACGCCGAAGGGCGAGGATCAAAACTCAAAAGGAAACTCAACATCAAGAAAACCCATAATAATACAACGCGCGACTCTAAGGTCGAAATAATAAACACTGGTCATCTATCTCTATCAAATATACAAGTCTGGTTGATGGAGTTTTACTAGATACAACAGAAATAACAATTATACAATGGTGGTCCTGATGCAAAAGAACCCACCTACCAAGGTAAATCACCCTGAATGAAATTATGTGCCAGCAAGCTGCCAATGAACCCTGTACATCTAACCTGTAAGAAAAATTTGGCACAACGGGGGTGAGTTGCCAACTCCTGAGTAGAAGACATCTACAAATAGAAATCGCATGTATGACGCTATCCTAGGTCGCATCAAGTAATATCCTCAAATCATATCCTGGTCCATCTATGTGTACGTGTAATACTACGTGCTGTGTCAGTGTCTCAGATAGCTACATATCAGATATATGATGTATGAATGCATGACGAATAAACAGAATACATCATGACTGAACAACTGTTTTCTTTAATTAATGAAATTTTTATATGTATATCAATCGGGTATCACCAATGAAATCAACAGAGAAATCAGTGTCAAGTATCGACACAAAACATAAATCTCAGTATCTCAATATCAAATCTCAATATCTATGTATCTAAAATCACAATATCTCAATACCTCGGGCTCCGTTAGTCCGGATCGACCCATATCATCAATCATACGACCACGAACGGTATCTACCGGATATCCGCCGCGCCAGGTAAAATCACCCGTAGGTAGTCTTCCCCTGCCGGGCTCATCGTCTACAACTCGAGCTTCTTGCCCCGGGGTACCTTACTGGGCCCACCATGTACCCGAGACGGTTCATCTAACTCCTCGAATCGGGTCTCAAAAACATCTCAGAACCGAGAAAACATCATGGTGGACAATACTCAACATATCAGGAAAACCGCATTTTTTTCTCTTTAAAATAATTCATCAGTTTACAAAACTTTCACATACAATTTCCAAATCCAGAAAAATATCAAGAAGAACCCGAATCATCAAGTCACCATGTCAATAACAATGAAAACCGGCACCATAATACTGCATAACCAATGAATATATGGATGCATCTGATATCATGCGATAATTAAACTAGCATATGAAAGCTATAATATGTAGCAACTATCAGTTAGCAAGCTATGTCAATGAAATAGTATTTTCTAAAGTGTACGTGACATGGCGATTACCGATGAAGATGTGTGTGAGCCGGCAAGCAAGTGTATGTGGAACATAAGCATCATCGGTAAAGGAGCTGGTGTCCTGACAGCAGGGTTTCATAATAATTACAGATAACATATGTATGAGCATGCAATGCGATGAAACATCATGAATATACAAAAAGCGATATGATAACAGCAACACTGAAGAATAAACCTACCCAATATACGAGTCATACAATTTTGTATTTAAAATACTCACAATCCTCCACTTTTGAAAACAAGTATGACTCGAGCCCGGTCAAAAGGGTAAGGAAATCCACCTAAGTCTGAGTCGATCTATATATATATATATATCTAGTAGTCGGTGATCTCGCCTCAATAGTATCATCTACGATACAATATATATATGATATCCTCGAGTCAAGAGTGCGGATCTAACATCATAAATATATCCCGTACGGTAAATCTATCGTACGGCATCCCCAAATCTGGGTACGGGTCAAATATCATATTTATCTCATTACTCATCTGATATCCTTATCATCACATATCGTGAACAAGAATACTGATCTAAGTCTAGTACACTACTAATATCATCAACAATATCATGATCTGGCTACTGATCTAAAGTCTCATACAATCCGATGTCATCAACACATATTATCATATAGAGGTATACATCGCCCAAGCGATCCATTATAAATATCATAACATATCTCATCTCATATCTCGATCATATGTCAACTATCATATATATATATATATATATATATATATATATATATATCATCCACATGGTATCGTCGTCCAACGATCCCCTATAACATCATGACATATCTCGGTCACATATTAAATATCTCACGGCATCATTGCCCGATCATATCGACTCATTCCCAAATATCATATAACATCCCCATCATCCAAGCATATGAATACCAATATATATATGTCCCCAATACGCACAAGGAAGTAAATGTATGCGAGTATGTGTATGTGCGTGTATGCAAATCCTTACTCTAGGGTTTCGTGATTAAGAAATCGACTAAAGTCCTTCTTCAATTCTCGCTAACACTAACCCCTAATCTCCTAAAGCTTTTCTTGCTAAGGTTCATATCACACACTAACATGTAAAAGTATATCTATATATCACATCCCATCATTTCTCACAACTTTGCGAGGGTGCTATACGCCATCCACCCGACTTCCCCGGTAGATATAATCTACTCACCTGATCTTCGCTTACCGATGCCGACGTCGCCACGCGCTTACTTGTCGTCTCGAAATCCTCGTGGGGTACCTACACATCATAACGTATCGTATCGCATTATAATCCAATTCAAAACCAAAATGACACACGAAAACCAAAATGCCGCACGAATCACCCATAGGTCAAAATCTATGGTCTACATCTCGCAATTCAACCAAATATCAGTCGATATAGACGTACAAATGTCGAATAATCGAATACAATACCAAATATCAAAACTTAAATCCATAAACATCATAAAAAAACAAGGCAGAAACCAAGAAAACATGCTCCAGATTTTAGTTCAGGAAAAACCAAGGTGCACAAACAACACTGGGGGTGATATATAGGGTATATATGACCTACAGAAGAAACCTGGGCACCAAACCTGACCAAGTGGCCGACCACATCCTCAAAAATTCCGGCCAGCTTGGTTTTGGGTAGGGGTATGGGATTCGTCTTGCTACAGGGGGTTCGTAGGGTCAATTATAGTCCTCTAGTATTGTTTGCTTAACTTGTAATTAGCCCAGGTTATCCCAGATTCCTCTACACACCCTAAAACTCACAAAACCGATATGGAAAGTTTCTGTTTTTAGTAATTTGGGTTTCAGTTGGGTTTGGTCTGGGTTTCTATCATTATAGGGGGTCTAAGCTCACCAATAAGACTCAAGTTCACCAACACAACTCAATTATAACCCTAACCCTCTCTAGGAATTTTCAAAGTTCAGAAAACACCACTTAATCACATCTAAACATGTATTTGTGCTAAAGTGAAAGAAAAGCCACACAAATGGTGAAGATGTTACCTCATTTGGCACTCAAGAATCCCCTAGAGCATCAAAATCTGATTTTTCTTAGTCCAATGTGCTTCCCTTGAGCTTGTGCATGTTTTTTGTGAAAAGGAGATGGGGTTTTGGGTAGTTTTTTGGTGATGTTATGAGGGTTTGAAGTGGAGGGGGAAGGTGCTTCCATGAGAGGAAGAAGAAGAAGAAGAAAAGATGAAGATAATGAAGTAAGAAGATGAGCCATAACTATGGTTGACCCCTCACCCTCTCTCTCTCATGCCCATGCTTCACTCTCATGATTATGTCTCCTCAAGTCATCATTTCCTTTCTTTTTCCTTTTCTTTTCTTTTCTAAAGTCAACAACCATGCATGATAAATGAAGAAAAGACTATGATAAAATGTAACAAGTGTTAAAATAACTTGGTGCATGTCATGTGCACAAAACACGCTTAATACGCGATTAGCGATATTTAATCGTGATTAGCACTAAAAGTGAATATAATAAATCATAAAATTTCATAATTTGCTTAAATCCAATAAAACACCCTCATTTTAGTAATTTCTATAATTTTCCCAATTTTTACCAATTTATCGGTATTTAATTATTCCGTCATATTAAAATATTCATTATATTTATTATTTAAATATAAAAATTCTCAAAAATAATATTTTATTTTTCTGAAATGTTACAACCATTGACCAAGCCAACACGAAAGGAGGTACCGTTCGTATGGACGGAGAAATGTGCGTCGGCTTTTGAATCGTTGAGGCAAAAATTGACCACCGCTCCTATCTTGACAGTGTCAGACGGTTCCGGAAGGTCGGTTATTCACAATGACGCATCTGGAAAAGGCTTGGAATGTGTTCTAATGCAGCATGGAAAGGTCATAGCTTATGCGTAGAGACAATTGAAGACTCACGAGAAAAACTACCCAACTCATGATTTGGAGCTAGCAGCAATGATTTTTGCTTTAAAGATTTGGAGACACTACTTATTGGGCAAAAGGGTAGAAATATTTACCGATCACAAAAGCTTAAAGTACATGTTCACATAGAAAGAGCTCAATATGAGGCAGCATAGATGGTTGGAGCTGATGGCTGACTATAATCTTGATCTAAAATACCATCCGGGAAGAGTTAATGTAGTGCCGGATGCTCTAAATCGGTTGTCAACAATACGGATGTCGACATCACAGAAGGTGATTATAACTGATCTTCAGAGGTTTGAGTTGGAGATTGTACTATCGTATTTTTCGGGACAATTGATGCAATTGCAAGTACAGTCGTCTTTGATCGATAAAATTTAAGCAGCGCAGTCGCACGATCTAAGATTGCAGAAGTTTCGAGAACAAATAGAAACCGGACTTCGAACGGTGTAATACCCAGTTCCGATATACCGTAACCGTATTTTAATAGATAATTTCCACATATTTTTCCCCAAAATATTCCTCCATAATTTTTTTCTAAAATTTTCTAAAACCTAAACCTTTACCCTAATTAAACCCTATTCCCTTTTTATATTTTCCTAATTCTTATTTTCTAAACCCGACCCATAACCCAAACCCTAACCCTTTCTATTTTTCAAAATTATTTTCCTAATCTACCCCAAGCCCAGCCCATAACCCACTCTACCCGACCCGAACTCCCCTCTCTCTTCTTCTTCTCCCTCTCCTTTTCCCGCCTCTCTCCCCCACGACCCGCTCCTCCTCACCCCATGTCCTCGCCCCACATCTCTATCTCCCTCACGCTAACCACGAAGCATGTGCCCACCTCCACGATGACAAAGCCCACGGACCCAACAACCCCCGCACGACCCGCGATCACCCACGACGAGATCCTCGATCTCTCTCGCCAACCACCCACTATCACCACCACTTTCTCGCTATCTCTCCCACGCCAACCATAAGTGCCTCTCAACTTCTTCTCCTCATTCATCTCGGAGCCGAGCACAACACCCCACGCTCCCCTCGTCATCTCCACCACTACCACCTCCAACAACGCCACCGATCTCCTCCTCGTTACCAACACAACACCACCATCATCACCATCGCTGCCTCCTCCACCGACCTCGTCACCAAGACCCCCACTGCACCGAGCCCCCTCACCTACAAACCCACCAACTCCTCCTCTGCAACCCCCCTCGCCCCTGCTCCTGAGTACCGACCACCCCGCCGACGCATCTCCTTACCTCTCTGTCATCTGCAGCATCCCTGACTAGGTCGCCGGAGCTCTCCCAAACCACCATGAAGACCTTCAGCGACCCACTTCTTCACACCATCGACCACAGCTCGCGCCGCAACCTCCATCACTTCCGCCACCTCTCTGCCGACACCACCACCCAACAGCCACCACGAGCCCTCCACCCCACCATCGACGAGCTCCTCTCGCCGCCAACCTCTACTCGTTGCCGGAGCATTCCCCCGACCACCGCTGGACCCCGAGCTCCCTATGCCATCGCTAGAGCCTCCGTCGAGCCATCTAGCTGAGCTCGGCCAGAGCCGAGACGAGGCTCGTTGTTGCTGCTGCTGCTTGCGTTGCATCCATTGCTGTCGGCATCGTCATCGCGGTTGTGTCTCCGATCATCTTTAGGCAAGTTAAATACTTGCTACATGCTATAGTATATTCTTTTCGGTTGCGAATCAAATGTTAATATAAGTGCTCGATGCAAACCATAATCTAAAAACCCTCTTAAAATGAAGGAAATTAAGCATAACGGATTACCCTGGTGATAATGAATACTATGTTAAGAGTTGGCTCGAAATACGGACCCTAACGCCGTGAAATGTCATCCACATTTAGATCCGTCGAATCTGAAACCTGCTGTACCTGAAATTTATGAAAATCATAGTAAATTGTTTACATGCTGGAATGTGGTGTTCGAGATCTCGTATCGAAGCCGAATCGAAAACCTAGAGCCCTATATAATTTATATTTTGTTTCTATTTTATAACGGTGACGGAAACTGTTCGGGAGTGCGGCTCTGAACTGCAGTCCAGAGCAGCACTGCTTGCCAACACTTGATTGGAAATGCTTTTACATCTCTGTGTAAAAATGTTATTATGTAGAACCCTATACTGTAGAGAAGATAAATCTATTAGTTAACTATTGGAAGTGGTTTCATTCGTTTTTACCATCGTTTGCTATTTTAATCACATTTTTAAACCATCAATAAATACTGTTGTCTCAAGCAGGGACAAAATGAAGATCCCGATCTTAAATAATGTATAACTCCCAGCACACAGCGGATATTATAGATCCGTCTTGTGCATTGGAAATTTGATTGATAAACATAAATATTATCCAACTGTAGTGTCGCCTAATTATGCTCCCAACTGGGAGTAAAACGTATTATGAAACGGACTTCCAGTTCAGAAACTGGATTTCCAGCAGTGAACACTTAAAAGGAAATGACCATAACTCGCAAACCTGAAACCCAATTGACTCGAAACCAATTTTGCGGTAGATATAATTTAGTATGCTGTTTATACTTTTTATATTGTTTCGCCAAATTATGCACGTGCGATTTTATATGATTTTTCTAGTCCAACCGAAACCGGCTGCTCATATGTATTCGGTAGCGCATTTACTATATCCCCATCATGTGCGTGATTGTCATACCTCTGTAAATAGTGTTCAATTTGTATCAATAACCTAGTGACCATATTATATTACCCAGTGATAAATATTAGTGATTGGATTGTGGCAAGTACGTTAATATGAAAGCGTGAATGAACAAGTGAAGTGAAACGTACTTATACACAATCAGCGGAACCAAATAGTTATTGCATTATCGACGCCTATGAGACATATATAAATGTAACTATAACTGGAATGGGACGGTTATGGAAACACTTATATTAGTATCATAGGTAAGACATCGAGTATTGTACATTTATCTTGGATACCAGTCGAGACATGCTTGTTGGAGACCCTGTCTTCAGTTCTCGTATAGACTTGTCATGGAGCGACTAGTATTTGGGTTCATAGTCTGTGTTTGATGTAGACCGTGGGTGTGGAGTAGTTTGAGTGTGAGTTCAATCAACGGAATCTCAGGAGTCTCACTGCCAGCATATATAGCGATTTTGGGAGTCGTATGGATGGTATTACTGATTATTAGCGAGCGTGATTTGGGCGCATGTTCCCTTACCCCTGGGGCCTACCCTTGGATTGGGGGTACTCCTATGGTGGTTGACACTCACACTTAGACTGACGATAGATTTAGTGACTTGGACAGTGAGATTTTGAGACTGATAGGTTTAGTGACATGGACATACATTGATTACTGATTCGATATACCTATTTTTTTGTTTATCTGTACCGGTTACTTAATGCTCATGTCATCACTCCATGTTACTGTTTCATGTTCATCATCATTGCACGTGTTTACATATGTATTTATATATATATTGTTATTGTGTCGCTCTGACGACCTGAGTATGCATGTTCAGAATGAGAAATGGAATTAGCTCAGATGAGGATTTGTCTTACCATGAGGATATTGCGGACATCTAGATCAGCGACGCCAGCGCTATCTTTCTCCTCCTGATCTCTATCCGGTATATCTTATATCTTAATCAGGAAGAAAATACCGCTACGCAAAAACCCAGGTCTCAGCCCAAAGGGCCTTAGATCTTCAGGAGTGTAATACTTGCTCTCAACCCTCGTTATAACTTCAGAGTCTTGATCTATTGGAAGGGACATTTCACGATTATATAGATATTATTTGTTAAATCAGTAAACATTTCTGTAAATTCACCTTCTGGTTCAGCCTCGCATCGTTCGTGTCCGCGCAGGACTGGATGAGCTCCATGTTCTCTTCCACGAAAGTGGGGACCGCCAACGGGCTCGCCGGAGGGCAGGGGATCTAGGGGGCGGCACCACACTGCTCTTGATGCCACTGCTCTTCGACCTTATCCGCAAGATCGGGCCAATCAAGTACACGGCGTGGAGGGTGGCCTTCTTCATCCCAAGGATCATGCAGACGGCCAGTGCCATCGCGGTGCTGACGTTGGGCCAAGACATGCCCGATGACAACTTCCGCAAGCTCGAAAAGTCCGGGGAGAAGCACAAGGACAGCTTCTCCAAAGTTTTCTTGACAGGGATAAAAAAAACTACAGTTATGTAAAAGACTTCATTTCTGCAGGGTTAATTATTGCACAAAACCCCCTTGTAGTTAAAGAGAGTGAGTGAATATTGCTGGGGGTGGATATTGGCATTGATAATGGCTACTGCTTTGGTAGGATTGTTGAGCGGCTGGGAAATAATTTTAACGAGTAATGATTTCCATATCAATCCAGTAAATTCCTTATAATTTACCATGCGACTCCATAGATAGTACAATAGTTTTGGGCAACAAATTTCTTCCCTCATCTTTAACCAATCATATCTATTTGACTCGCAACCTTTATGGAATCTACAGTAATACAGTTTGGCAGCACAAGAGCGGACTTTATCGTCATCCATTGATTGCAACTGCTTTTAAACAAAATTGTTCAAAGCATCAAATTCATCCCCCACGCAACAGCAACAGCAACAGTTATCAGCAATCAATGGATTATGCTTGAGATAAATTAAAAGATGTTGCAAATGAATCCGAAAAAATGGATGCTGCTGGATCTCTCCACATCCTCCGCCTCTGCTCCATGAACCAGCTCTCCCACCTCTTCTCCCTCATTTGCTGATGATGCTCACAAGTGGTATTTCCTCATATTACGACACGTGGCGGATGACGTGTCCCAGATGCTACGGAGATGGAATAAATGAGTTGCATTAGTGGCGTTCCTCGGGCCTCGTCTCCTAAGACGTATCCGACCATTCAAGAGACCTCCCTGAGTGCTTTCCACCTTCACCTAGCAAACGACCGACAACTCGTCTCCGAGCTTCCTTGGTCTCCTTGCTCGTTTCCTAGCCATCTGTTAGACCGAGCTTCGTCGGTCTTCTTGCTCGTCTCCGAGCCATCTGACAGGCCGAGCTTCCTCGGCCTCACTGCCCATCTCCGAGCAATCTGACAAGCCGAGCTTCGTCGGCTTCCTCGATCAACCTAGAGCGTGGAACCCAAGCGACCCAGCAACGGCTCTGCGTATCCCGTCAGAGCGAAATATCCGCCTCCCCACGTTCCGCGTCCCACGCTAGCGCGTCCCCCCATTAATGGGTGTATCCCGCAATTAATGTAAGGATAACGCAAGAGCGTAACTGACGGCGATGATATCGCGCCTGCTCGCTCCACGCGACCACTACATAAACCCCTCTCTCAGACGACTCAGATAACTCGAACTCATTCTAATACACCGTTACTCTGCGCTTATTTTTTAGCACTAACTTGATCGTCGGAGGGTCCTACGGTGATCATCTATTCCGGGACTTTTTTTGCTATTAGCTCACAACCCAACCCATTGAGCTCCAGTAGGACACAGCACATTGTAAAGCATCTAATTATATAAGGTAATAAATCATTCAAGAGATCAGATTCTTAAAGCAAACAAGAAAAAATTGCAACTCTGAATATGCAAAATACTAACACAAGATCAAATTAATAAATAGCGTTAACCAACTTATTCAATAAAATGTCATTATGGAGGAGACTACAAGTAGGCCATTAGATCCATCAAATCATTTACAAGTTTTGTGGGTATCTACTTAGAAATTAAAACAGTTGAAAACTGTGCGAATGAAAGGCATTTATGGTAACAAATGGAACAAATGTTCATAAGATTACATAAGCTAAACTACTCATCATCATCCAAGCATTTTCTCATCAAAATGGGGTTTTGTTATGAATTAAAGCTTCTTAAAATTTGATGAAGTTTTATAACTGTGATGTCACGTGAGCATTCACTTAATTAGCTTCAAATTCTTGGCCATGGAAACAAATATTAGTTGGGTTTGCATTATCGTGAACAACAAGTTTGCTTCTTCCGGACTCTCCTATTCCAGGGAAAATATATAGAAGTGAAACATAATACAGGTACTGGAAAAAAAATGAAGCAAAGAAAATGGGAATATAGGTTTTAAAAAGATACATATTAGTTTTGGAGTTGCTACTTATCGTCGACCATCACGGCGTCACCAGTGATCGCCGGTGTCTCCGGTGCGAGCTAATGTAGCTAGTGATCTTTGACGAGTGAGAACGAAAGATAGGAAAAAAAAACTTGCAGTAGTATATGTCAAATCCTTCATAAGTTCTAATTGCACTATTTTCTTATCCCTCTTCATAAACATATCTCAGAAGCATATATTATTAGAAACCAAACGAAAAGAAGGGCAGGGCAGGTGGTTAGGGGTGCCGATATGCCTTGCGATAAAAGCATTCTTCGGTTTCATTAAATAAAAAATGGAGTTACACTGGATAAGCAATTAGAAAATAATGGTACTTAGTTTCATCTACCTATATTAGTTTCATGATGGTTCATTTCACAATCCAGATGGATCCTTTTGTAACAGGATGCTGTCTCGTTTAAATCCCAGAATTTCAGTTACCAAACCAATATTGGTTTTCTCTTTTAACTTAATATTTCAAATTCCCTCTTCAAATTTACCAAGTTATGCAGAAGTTTGAGTGGAGCGTAAATTCTATTCATTATTCTATCCATCACAACTTTCGACAGTGTAGCCACTTTTGCGCCCCTTGTCATTTCTTGCTTGCGCTTCTCAAAATAGTAACTGTGGTTCAGATAGCTGTAGAATAAATGGGTCTAACCAAATATTGTGATATCTTAATGTTGGATATGAAATTGTTAAAATGATTTTGTATTAAACTAAAAGGATGCAGTAAAATAATTTATATCCTCAGAGGAGTAGGTATTGATTGATGAGATGAGAGATAAACAACTAAGTATTCCTGATGATGCTCGATATTGGCGACCTCCAAGATCGCAACATGTGGCAGATAACGCGTCCCGGAGCTCAGATGAAGGGGCCCACAGGGGCCGATCAGACTATCCGTGTACCCGACCCGCAAGCTCTGGCTAGCTCTCCTCAGAACCCCCTTTAAAACTGGCCTCCTCGGCCTCTCGGCTAATCCCGAGCTCACTAGTAAAATAGGGGGTTGCCCCTACGGATATTGGAATTCATAGGGGCAGATTTAACTTGGCCCTACGGATTAATCCGTAGGGCTAAAAGGTTGCCCCTACGGGCACAGACGTCCAAGAATAAAAATATTAATTCTTAATTTGGTGTTTGCCCCTACGGAGCCGCAAACAAAGGACCTACGGGTATATCCGTAGGGGCAAGTAAATATCGATTTAACAAAAGCCCAGATCGATCGCCTACGCTCACTTTCTCTCTCTCTCTCGATCGCGCGCGAAAAAAATCCCCAAATCGCCACGCCGTTGTCGCCACCGTCGTTTTCCTCGTCGCCACCGCCGGTTTCGTCGCCACCGCAGTTCTCGTCGCCACCGCGGTTCAGGCCGTCGCCACCGCCGTTCAGGTCGTCGCCCCAGCCCCAGCAGCAGCCGTTCAAGTAAGTAAATCTCGAGGTAAATTAAAGATTTTTTGGATTATTTTGGGCTTAGGGTTCATGGCTGGGTCTGGGGTTGCGCGCGCGAGTTGGGGTTCGGCAGGGGTCGCGGTCGGGATCGGGGTCGGGGTAGGGTTAGGGTTGGGGTTCGGCTGCTGCTGGGGTGGGGCTGAGGTTAGGGTTTGCCTTAGGGTTAGTGTTGGGGTTTAGCTGGTCGTGCTGGGGTTAGGGTTAGGTTGGGGCTGGGCTGGGGCTGGGGGCTGGGGCTGGGTTGGGATTAAGTGGTGGGGAGTTGGAAAAAAACAAGAAGATGAAAGAGTAATGAATGTGAGAAATTAAGAATGAGAACAATTGCACAACAAATTTGTTGACAAGAAAATGAGAGAGTAATGAATGTGAGAAATTAAGAATGAGAACAATTGCACAGAAAAAGCTATGCTTGACTAGGGGGGATGGTTCTATGTGCTTTCAGAGAGCAACTTGGGGTTAGGGTTAGGTGGATTGATGATAACAAAATACCATAATTTATAACTATATTACTCATATAATGTGTATGTCATGTGAAAGCTAGATGAAGGTCGAGGCAAGCACAACAAATTTGTTGGATGGGACAATATCAATAGGAGCTCAATGCTATTTGGAAAAATAATAATTCAAAGACATAGTGGAGTTTCCGATTGGTGGCATGGACTAGTTTGATGTATGCAGTTGGTTTGATTTATGAAAAAAATGGAGAGACAACATGCATGTATGCATATAGGTAACATCTGCCAATATGCCATATCCAGACCGCAATCTATTTTTGCCTATTGGCTAATATGAAAATATCGGCCCGCTTATATGACATAATCAAAGTTGTTAAATCTTGATACGGTTTGTGTTTCATTTTTTTATTTATCAGTTCTATCAATGTTGCGTATAATGCTTTATGATATCAGTATCCTACATTTGTAGTTTTAATTGTTGATTGTTATAGATGAATATCATTGCAATAACAGTTTTTGGTTGATGAATGCTATTGCAATGTAGGATGATCAGTTCTATCAATCTTGATCTCAATGGTTTAAAATCATGTTACACATACAACACGAATGCACAACAAACGCATAATTAAAGAGCGACTCGAGATATTCAGGTTAAAACTAATATATGATACTCGATGATAATATGAAACCTTCATATTCCCATCGATACTCATATATGAAACTAAAAGCGCCACTTAGTCCCCGTCTATCGGTTAACATACGTGCGATGGTCGTCGTGATCTAAAACTATACAAAGGTTGTTAAATATCGGACAGTATAGCTCGATACTAACAACCGTCGTATAGTCTACACGACGAGAAAATTCAATCGTATGGTAACCCATAGATTTGTCCCGTGTAGACAAGTTAAGAATGTATAAAGCAAACGCCTTCATTCACTTGTGTTTTCATCCGTTTCGAGATATTTCGTCGGTACCTTTCCGCTGGTTCTCCGTGTACAAAGATAGATTAGATGTTCATTTCAACGTTGTTTCACAGCTTTGAAATGATTGTCTATTCTATTACAGTGTACTCGGAGAACTGCGGGGAGGTGCTGCCGAAATTTACTCGAAACGGTTGAAAGCACAAGTGATGGGCGTTCGCTCTATACATTCTTAATGGGATAGAAGCCTACCCCCGACAGCCGGAACACACACATATAACAAGAATACACAATAAACGCATAATTAGAGAGCGATTCGAGATGTTCGGGTTAAAACCAATATATGATACACAATGATAATATGAAACCTTCATATTCCCATCGATACTCGTATATGAAACTAAAAGCGCCACTTAGTCCCCGTCTATCGGTTAACATACGTGCGATACTCGTCGTGACCTAGAACTATACGAAGGTTGTTAAATATCGGACAGTATAGCTCGATACTAACAACCGTCGTATAGTCTACGCGACGAGAAAATTAAATCGTATGGTAACCCATAGATTTGTCCCGTATGGACAAGTTAAGAATGTATAAAGCAAACGCCTTCATTCACTTGTGTTTTCATCCGTTTCGAGATATTTCGTCGGTACCTTTCCGCTGGTTCTCCGTGTACAAAGATAGATTAGATGTTCATTTCAACGTTGTTTCACAGCTTTGAAATGATTATCTATTCTATTACAGTGTACTCGTAGAACAGCGGGGAGGTGCTGCCGAAATTTACTCGAAACGGTTGAAAGCACAAGTGATGGGCGTTCGCTCTATACATTCTTAATGGGATAGAAGCCTACCCCCGACAGCCGGAACACATACATACAAACGCATAATTAGAGAGCGATTCGAGATGTTCGGGTTAAAACCAATATATGATAATATGAAACCTTCATATTCCCATCGATACTCATATATGAAACTAAAAGCGCCACTTAGTCCCCATCTATCGGTTAACATAACGTGCGATAATTTATTCTTTTCAACGACAAACGCACACACAAAACATATACACGGATTTTCTCCTTTGTCAGTAACTATCCCGTTCTTATATTTCTCAATATAGTCAGCATAATCTACAATTTATATGTTATTCAGTCTAACATGGCCCATGAGTACGTCAGAGTTAAGGACTGGATGTATGTGGATTGGAAACAACGTATGCAACCTAAGTTTGTCGCAGGAGTTACTGCTTTCCTTGAATTTGCACGCGCACATAATAAGATCATAATAGAGAAGATTCTCTATCCGTGCGATAGATGTGGCAATAAGTACTGGCAGAAGGTAGAATTGGCAGAGCTTCATATTGTAAAACATGGGTTTACTAGACTTTATTCAAGTTGGAAATATCACGGGGAAGGAGAAGAATGCAGTACTGCGGTAGAAGAAGAAGGAGAACACGATAATGCGGCAGGAGAAGAAGAATTCGGTAATACGGCAGGAGACGGAAATTTATTTCCATCAGAAGAAATGGAGGATATGGTAGAGGCTGCCCTAGGTGAATCTATTCGTACCGAAGATGACATTCCTTCCGGTCAAGGACCGCGTGCGGATAAATATGAAAATTTCATGAATGATGCTAGGAAACCAATTTATGAGAATGCGAAGTATTCCACCCTCTCATGGTTCGTCCAACTTTTCCAGATTAAGTGCCTAAATGGATGAAGCAACAAGTCATTCATAATGCTTCTTTCGTTCTTGAAAGATTCTATGCCTCCGGGAAATAATGTGCCCGAAAGCTGGTACGAAGCCCAGAAAATGATGTCTGATTTGGGTCTAAAGTGCGAGAAGATTCAAGCATGTCCTAAAAATTGCGTGTTGTACCGGAAAAAGAATTCAGATTTGAAAGAGTGTCCAACATGCGGAGAGGCCAGGTATAAGCCGAAAGATTCTGATAAGAAGCCTGATATACCTGTGAAGATAGCACGATATTTTCCCATAACACAGAGGCTACAGAGGCTATTCAGGTGCAAGAAAATAGCCGAGGCAATGATTTGGCATCACCGTGCTCCTCCAAGCGAAAATGGAAAAATGAGACATCCAAGAGATTCACCGGCATGGAAGGATTTCGATAGGAAGCACGCAATATTCAGTAGCGATCCTCGCAATGTCCGGCTCGGACTGGCTACCGATGGCTTCTGCCCATTCAACTATATGGCTGGAAGTCACAGTACATGGCCCGTTGTAATGATAATTTATAATCTGTCGCCTTGGTTGGCTATGGACCAATCATACTTTATGATGCCTCTTCTTATCGACGGACCAAACTCACCGGGGAACAATATCGACGTCTATCTCCGACCTCTGATCGAGGAGCTGAAAAATTTGTTCATTGATGGTGTAGAGACATATGATTCAAACACAAATACAACCTTCATACTGCGTGCGGCTTTAATTTGGACAATTAATGACTTTCCTGCATATGGAATGCTATCAGGTTGGTCCGTACATGGTCACAAAGCATGTCCTCATTGCCATGAACACACAACATCAAAATTTTTGAATTTTAGCAGGAAGGTTTGTTATTGCGGCCATCGACGTTTTCTGTCTCCAGACCACCCCTATAGGTTAGACACGGTTCACTTTGATGGTCATCAGGAGCTTCTTGGACCTCCATCCCCATTATCCGGAGAGGACGTGACTGCTAAATGGGATGGTTACAATAACGTGACCTTCGGGATGGATCCGACGAAACAGGTCAAACCACAATATTGGAACAAGTTGAGCATTTTCTTCGAGCTTCCGTACTGGTCTACAAATTCAGTACGTCATTGTCTGGACGTCATGCATATAGAGAAGGGAGTATCAGAGCACATACTTAACTTGCTTCTGTGTAAAGACGGGAAATCGAAAGACAACATGAATGCTCGGATGAATCTACAAGAGTGGGGAATAAGAAGTGAATTGCACCCTAGACCGGTAGCAGGTAAACTGGGCAAGTTTGTACTTCCTAATGCCGCTTATAATATGTCATAACCGGAGAAGAAAAGATTCCTGCAGGTGTTGCATGATTTGAAAGTCCCCACAGGTTTCTCAGGATCATTCAGCAAGAAAATAAAAATTGTGAAGGGCAAGATAGATGGGCTGAAAAGTCATGATCACCATTATTATCGTGGAGCACCTTCTTCCATTAGCCCTCAGGACTTCTCTCCCCAACTCGGTTGGTCTAGTAATCAACGACCTATGTTGTTTTTTCAGGGAGTTGTGTGCTAAAACGCTGGAGGTTGCGACGCTGGATAAACTAGAAAATTCTATTGCGTTGATACTTTGCAAGTTTGAGCGTATTTTCCCACCGTCATTTTTCGATATCATAATACACTTGACGGTTCATCTTGCAACTGAGGCGAAGTTAGCCGGACCAGTACAATATCGATGGATGTATCCCGTCGAGAGGTAGGTGTAATTTTTCGTTTCGCGCAATTTATAAATTTATTGTTGTCATGTATGCCCGTATTTATTTATTCAACATATTCTCATTAGGTACCTCTACACTCTTAAGAAGTATATACGCAATAAAAATCGACTAGAGGGTTCTATTATGCAAGGTTATCTTCTTGATGAAGCAACCACATTTTGTTCCCGTTATCTGGACGAGAACATTGAGACAAGGCTTAACCGACCACGAAGAATTCAAGACGGGCCATATGGTAAAGCCGAGTATAAGAGGGTAGACACTATGTTTATCAACAAGATATACCGGTTTATCTTGCTTAATTGCGCATATCTTGAACAAATTAGAGAGTAAGTTCTTTTGGATTAATTGTTATATCTGTATTTGTGTGTGTATGAAATGACATAATATTAATGTCACAATTACTTGTCGAAAACAGAACTCATTTTAACGAGGTACGTGAGGGGCATCCTGATTGGAACGAAGAACGTTTGGAAAAATACCATCAGGATAATTTTTGTGATTGGGTCACAGATCATGTAAGTTATTCGAATAACATTTTATTGCTATCGGTTTTAATCTAAACTTGTATCGTTATGTATTTTGTCGTAAAATTTGTTTTGTTAGATCCACGATCCGAACTTGTCTGCATCATTTGAGAGTGATTCAAGATGTTTAGCTCAATTTCCTAGTATGGAGGTTGCATATTACAAAGGATTTGGTGTCCTTGGATACAAATTCGAAGTTAAGAACATAGAAACATCTAGAACCACTCAGAATAGTGGGATTGCGACGGTAGGATCGGACGGTGTGATTTACTATGGGTACTTAAATTGTATACTCGGCATCCACTATCCCGGGCGATCAGAACCCTTTTATATATTCCAGTGTACTTGGTACGATCCGCGAACCGATACGGACAGGTGGAGAAGCAGTCTTGGGACTTGGAAAGATGAATATGGATTGACCAGTGTGAACACACTTCGATTTTACGGTCAGGACGATCCGTTTATCTTTCTGAACTAAGCGTTTCAAGTATACTACTCACAGTGTTTGAAGCATCCGGGGTGGAGTGTTGTATGCCGATGGAAACCTAGAGATGTCTACGATGTCCCAGAATACGAGGACAGCGATGAGGACGAAGAAGAGAGAAGGCTTAAAGTGCTCCGACCGTCTGTTTCGAAGGACGGGTTGTCTTCGACCGATCATGAAGTTACGTGGGTTAGAAATGACATCGACGATGAAATCCAAGTAGATATGTATGATGCGCCCACGAAACGAAAAAGGTTATCAGTAATGTTATATTATTACTTCACATTTTACGCTCTAGATCATATATAGTCAATACTTTTAATGATTGTCTAATGCGTCCACAAACCGTTTATCTAGATTTGATGACGATGTCGGGAGCAGCGAGGGGCGGCAGGAGCTCCAGCCGCGGCAGAGGCAGAGGCAGAGGCAGAGGCAGGGCGGTTCTGTCGCCCGGAGAGCTCCGTAGGGAGCTTCAGAGGGCCGGTCTTGCACCCAGATCGGAGACCCCTTCGGATGCCTCCTTCCATATTGATTTGGCCACACCTCCAGGTATACTGCACGCATATCCATTTTGAATGTAATATTACAGATATTCATGCATGTTTATATCAAAATTACTTATATTGTCAATGTTTGATTGTCTAGTTGTTGGTGATGCGTCCACATCTGGGACAGAGGCCACCCCCGCTCCTCCAGGTATGTTTATATATCATATAGTGTATGTATATTGATTTAGAATGCTATATCATAAATACACACATTCCTTTTGCTCTTACTTAGCAATTTTTATTATTGTCTAGCTGTAGGTGGTGACACCACCGCACCTGCGGGTATGTTTATATATCCTATAGTGCATGCATATTGATTTAGAACGTTATATTATTGATGTACACATTCTTTTTGCAATTACTTATATAATCTATTTTTAATTGTCTAATTATAGGTGGTGCGTCCACACCTTCCACAGGGGCCACTCCTGCCGCTTCTATACCCTCCGCATCGTCTGCAGGTTAGTATGAATAAATTTAAAATATTTATTCATTTTACATATGCTCTATAGAATAAATATGAACTTCATGGAAATTTAGCGTCGATGTTTATTTTATAGTTGGAGGGGATGCGTCCGGGTCCGGGACCCCGGTTGTTCCTCACCGGAGGAACTATCGTCCCGCTCGTGCTGCTGCTCGGGCCCAGGCTCGTGCGCTAGTCACCGAAGGTATATATCACACTTGAATTTTTGTTTAACCTTGATTTCTTAATACAACTTTGTCTTATTATCGATTGTCTTGATATTTCGTGCAGACGCAGGGCCTCCCCATCCCCAGAAGGGGACTCGAGGCCCGAATCAGTCCCATAGGCTGAGGCCTGATAGAGCTAGAGGGGAGGCAGCATTCCCCCTATTTTTTACCCTTGACTATCGCTATACCGGTCCTCATGCCGAGAGGTTCGGCCGGTATTTGGGGGACGAGAGCCGGATCGTGAAGAACTATCCACTTCACGTTGAGTGGGGCGAGCAGCACCAGCGCTCATTCGCCCTCTTCTTTGATCAGGCTCGGGTATGTATTAATATATATTTTCATTTGATCTATCCAATATATTTATTATTAACACTTGCAATCTAATAACAATGTTTTTTTTTGTATTTTCAGTTGGATTACGATTTTCAGCCTGTAGCCGACCCTGATCACCCGGGGAGGGTGCTCGACCTTCATGCTCTGTACAATGGCCTGATGAAGAACATGCAGGCCAAGGTCCGATACAACAGGAATGAGCTGAAGGCCGACTGCTACTCCCTGTGGATGGCGACCTCCGAGGCAGAGAGAGCGGCCCTCCTATCTACTCCGGCGTTTGCGAGAGTCGACGTAGAGACATGGCCTCTATTGTGCGCTTATTTCGACTCCCAACGCAAACAGGTATGTATTTTAAATTTAATTCATTATTTATGATATAATTTATTTCTTTGTGTTTCTTAATTAGAAAACTAAATGTTAATGCGTTGTGCAGAAACAGGCCGCTCAGAATACGGAGAACAGGAAGTCGGCGAAGAGGGGTCGCCCCACTTACACAGGTGGCTCGAGGAACATTACTCGAGCCATAAAGTTATCGGTAAATTAAGAGTTATTCTCTAATATTCTGCAATATTAAGAGTTATTCTCTAATATTTCTAATATTAAGAGTTACTTTCTAATATTGCAGACATCTCGGACCGTGGCGTCAGGTGGTACACCGAGCGTGCTGTCCGCATATCTTGCCGTCCACGACACCTCGACAGATCCCACCACGGGCGAGCTTCGATATCCCGACGTCGCTACCCAGGAGTACTGCGTAAGTGTTAATATTTTTTCTACCTAAATTTGAAATTTTAGTTTTGGAAAGTTCAAGTTTAAATTTTATACTTATACTTTACTGCTTAATGTGGGTGTAGGAGCGGGTGGTTGAGCAGGCCCAGGCCTCGGGGATCAATTTTACCGGACAGAACGATCCGAGGCTGCCGACCCCAGTTCTGGACGCCGCACACGGAAGGCACCACGGAGGTTGGGAGAGAGGCCGGGGGTTGGGCCCTAGCAGGGCCCATATGAGGTTGGACTCCACCCCGGCGGTTACTTCCTCCGTCTCCAGTGACCGGCATGTCCATCAGGAATTGGATAGCTTGAGGGCCACCGTTCAGGAGTTGAAGGAGATGCTGGTATGTATACTAATTTATAGTAAAATATCATTTCATATTATATACATATCAACATATACATAATTAGTACGTAGCTTGAGCTTATTTGGTTTTAGACTTAAGATTGATTAATCATACATACATATGTAATTAAAATAAACAACGCTTTTCCAAATTAGATATCCAAACAAGGTTTCGAAATAACTTAATAATGATACGAATTTGAATAATACACAGTTCTTACACGCTTCTTACACACGTTATGTCCAGACGCGACAGGGTAGATCGGCCGAGCCTCCACATGCATCTCCTTCGGCTGCGGCTCCGCAAGCCACTACATCGGCCGCGGTTCCGCAGACAGCTCCTGTAGCTCCACCGCCCACTCAGACTCCCGCAGCCGCGGCTCCGCAAGCGACTACCTCGACGGCGGCTGCGCAGACCACATCGCCAGCTCCATATGCCGTTCAGACTCCCGCTCGCGACGAATTACAGAGTTTATTGACCGAGGAGCAGACGAGCGTTATTATATCGTTATTCAGAGGTGGAGCTGGACCGAGCTAGGGTAGATTTTTGGTTCTTATTTTTTGAAACATGTATTTATTTATATCATACACATTGTACTACATTTTGAAACGATATTGATATTGGTTAGTATTTATATCATATTCAGTTTTTGGGTTTCTTTTGTAAATTATATATATGCGTAAGATGTGATTATGAATACTGCAATATATGATTTGATTGATGTATATATTATTGTGCACAGGGCGGGAAAAAATCAAGCAGCCCATTTTTTAACAAAAATACAGACAATATGTACCTACGGATTAATCCGTAGGCACACATGTTGCCCCCACGGTTATATCCGTAGGGGCAAAATATCAGCAGTAACTGATATTTCCCCCCTGATCTCAGTGTCAGAGGGGTTGGGAATGCCCCTACGGACATATCCGTAGGGGCCACTGCCTCTCCCCTATGGCGTCATCCGTAGGGGCCAAATATCAGGAATCCTGATATTTTTCCCCTACGGAAAAGTACCTACGCATATATCCGTAGGGGGTAGTACATGGACCTACGGATATGTCCGTAGGTACAAGTAATATATTAAAAAAAACCGTAAATAATATAAAATCTTATACCCTACGGCGTAATCCGTAGGGGCAACAGGACCTACACATATATCCGTAGGGGCCAGAATTTGCCCGTAGGGGCAAGTTCAGGGCCTCAACTTGCACCTGCGGCCTTTGCACCTACGGGGTGTTTTTTCGCCCCTACGGATATATCCGTAGGGGCAGTGGGTTGCCCCTACGGATTTATCCGTAGGGGCAACCCTTATTTGTAGTAGTGGCTGCCACTGGTCCAAGACTCCTCGGCCTTCTTGCTCGCTTCCGAGCTCCCCAGCCGAGGCAATCTTTCTCGGTCCCTCCGACCGACCAACTCCACCACTCGCAGGCGTAACTGCCGCTCCACGAATCTTGCCATGCGCAGATTCTCCGCCAGCAACATCTCACGTTCCACGCCATCACGATCCCCATTAATGGGCGATCCGCTCTTTACGCAAGCGTGACGTCGGGAGGCGTAACTGCCGGCGAGATCTTCAGACCTGCTGCTGCGTGCTACCGCCACTATATAAACCCCCATTACAGAAGGGTCAAGTAAGCCATTTTTTATTCCACTTAACCGTTACTCTGCTCGGATCTAGCACTAACTTGATCGTCGGAGGATCCTCGGTGATGCCAAACCATCCCGGGACTTCTTTGCAGGTACTCGGCGCTAAACTCCTTAAACCACCAATCTCTACAAACCCATTGAGACCCACACGCAACAGGAGATCACCTCCAAAATCCACCGGGAGATCGACGGAAGACAACATCTGAAGGAGACCTAAAAAGGAGCTCCATCAGTTGGCGCCGTCTGTAGGTAACGCAAACTCCACAAAAACAAAGTTGGCCTTTCGATCTCCCTCCGTATGGCCAGAAACCATCCTGAAGATCCAGGTACCAGCCGCCGCCTCCCCCTCACCGGAGGCACGGATGAACCTCCCCCGGCGACCATCATTAACGCCCTCACCGGAGGCACGGATGAACCTCCCCCGGCGACCATCATTAACGCCCTCGCCAGCCGGATTGTAACAACCCTAATTTTCTTATACACTTTTTCCTATACAAAATTTTTTTTCAAAATATTTTAAAAATCCACAAAGGGGGATTTTAGCCTGAGCACAAGATTTAGGTAATTATTTTTTGTTTTTAATTACAAGCTACAAGAATGAAATAACTCCATTTTTAGTGTACAAGAAATTACTTTAAATTTAATGTATACTAGAAGTATTTATTCTTGCTGCTATCAGTTTAAGTAATTAAAAACCACAATAATTACAAGAAGGAGCTTGTAGCTCATTGGTAATACCTTGCACTGCTGAACCAAGCCACCGGAGTTCAAATCCCATGCCCCCACATTATTTTTGTATTTATTTTGTTTTAATTTTTTTTGGAAGTCAACGGTAAAAAGGCCATAACTCCCAAAATATGTACTGGACAACAAAAAGTAAATATACCAAATTGTACCCCCAGAAAATCCCCGGCCACTGGAAGCCTGACTCGGCCCGACTTAGCGCCGCCAGCCGGCGAATCGGCCGACTCGGTCGGGCGCCGCCGGCCGGACTTGACCAGACGGCCGAGTCACCAACTGAGAAAAGTTGGCTCTTGACTTGGTCAACCCTCTTGCACACTTATTATACCTGGATCGGTTTTAATTTGGCCAATAAATCCCTTTTACTCCTAGGTTTAATGATTTTTATATATATTTTTAATTAAAACCCTAACCCTAGCCTAGCCCTATATAAACACCCCTACCCTCTACCATTTCACCTCACAACTCTGAGTCCACTCTCCCAAATTCTCGAGAACTCGGTACAAAGAGCGAGAAGCGAAGCGCTGCCGAAACCGACGACGAATTCCGGCGATCGTACTTGAACCTTCGCGACGTTTTCGACGCACCAATAACCACCACCTTCCTTAGCCTCCTTAGCTTGTCCAAACTCGTAAGTCCCATCTCTTCTATCTCTCTTTTCTGTTAATCGTAAATACGACTTTTTGGAACCCGACGGAAATCGGAACAAACCGATTTCCGATTCGGTTTTTCTACAAATTTCCACTTGTCACCTAATCCATAACACCTACCTATATTCATGTTGACTATTAATCATCTAGAAACCAATTTAAATTAAGTTTCTCACATGAAATGATAGCTTACTTGTAAAACCGTATTCTTTTCATAAAAATACCATGAAGTTTATTTTTCTTCGTTTAATCCCTCACTCCTAAATATGTTTATCTTGATCACTAAACTTGTAGAAATCAATTTGAATGAATTTTCACACATAAAATGATAACGTTTTCAAATACCGTATTCTTGTGCTTTAATACCTTCAAGTTTAATACATCATGTTTAACCTCTAAACTTCATTAAAACTTAAAATAATTCACGAGGTAATGACCTACCTCTACACACACACAAATATAATCCTAATTGATAAACGTCAAAACATAGAATACGAAAACACAGGACTTTTCACTAAAATATCATATTCTTTATAAACCTTTCTTGAAAACTTTAAGTTGTACACAATTCTAAATAAAATCTTTAAAAATGAAAGCATGATAGGTCATGGACATCGATCGTTTATCTAAACTGTCTTGTGGTGTCTAGGCAAGTGTGTCTAAGGCTAGTGGTTTTTAATTAGGCCCACTACTGTGGTTCCTTCCCACTTACCTGGCACTTACCTGGCCGCAATTGACGGTGAAGAGGCGATTTGAGGCTTCTAATGACTTGTCGTTTAGACCTTAGAAATAGGTTAGTTGGCTTAGGAAACCCTAGAAACTAAAATACGGAAATCTATATCCTTTTACAAATAAATACCTTATTTTATAAAACCGTTTTCTAAATAATTAGTATTTATTAAATCTTTGCAAAGCGCCACTACAACCCACCTTTGGGGAACCCGTTAGGGATAGTACGGTTCATCGTGCACCCGCGGGCTAGTAGTGCAAGATTCAGACCTCCGCAAGGAGCATTCGGTCTCGAAAGGTTTAAAATACGGCATTTAAGAAAAAAATGAGATTTTGGAAAATAAAATATTGTTTAAAATTATTCTTGTATTAGTATATATTTAATTATCATTTAAACACCTATTTTATCATAATATGAAGTTTCCATCTTTTTCTAAAATTACAAGATTAAAAGTTACATTAAAATACCATGAGTTTCAAATAAATCAATTAATATTTTTATTAGGATATATTCACTAGAATAACACAAATAAAATTCACACTCATTATAACTATAAAGACAAATATTAAATACTTGAGGTGTATTTTGAAAACTATACAATAGTACTTTTTACATAAAACCCCCTCAAGTTTTATAATTTACAATAAGGACCCTAACAAATTATAGAACTTCAAATTACCTTTCTTTTAGTCTGACTCCGGTTTGAGTCTGACTATTTCTGACTTGAATATGATTCAAGTCAATCTATATACTTTTATATTCCAACTCAATATGAATACATGAATCCCAGAATCCAGTTAATAATCTATACAACTTGACTGAACCGAACCATGGATATATTCCTTTTACATGTTTCCCATCATTCCATTTACATGACTCTACGGTTATAACCGTTTTCTGATATCATGGTTTCGGTCAGTCAGTCAATCAATCATGCAATCAATACAATTTTACAACATAACAATACAAACAAGACATCGCGGAGTTTAAGGGGTAGATTGGTACGGAAGGTGTTAAAAGTGGCACGAGACGGTCAGATTTAAGACACCTAACCTGAATCCAATTGCCGTTGTTCCGGGTTGTATAACAGAGCCTTGTACTCTATTTTCGTTTGCCCTGGTCTCTAGTATATAGAGACCCCTCTCGTATACACTGGCATTCTTCTGTACCAAACTACAAACAACATCGTTAATATAACATTACAACATTACAACAATTCAATACAATATTAAAAACTCTCTTTCTCTCTCTCTTACTCTTGTCTATTTCTCCCCCATCTTTGGGACTTACCGAGCGACCTGTTCGTTGACGACATTCTATTCTTTCTTCTTTGAATGTCGTCAGGTGCGTTGGACCAAGCTGAGATCGAGCCCACCGGTGAAGATTTGGAGCAGTTCCACGAAGATCCCAAACTCTAGATATTGTACCTTGTTCTTTCCAGTATTTTCATTTTCTGTTATGCCACTGTTTAGGCATCGCTTTTCATTTCAGTTGTATTTTCTTTATATGCATTGTACAAAGAATGTTATTAATAAAAGTTGCTGTTATTTCTATATCATTCGTCTCTTGTGATTTACTTTATATTGCTTAGTTATGCTTAGCGTATGTACTTCTGAGTATATACGTAGCGGGCCTCGTCGCGTCCACTTCGCCGTACACTGGGAAGCGGGGCGTGACACGGATAGATCAGCCACAGCCCCTCGTGGAGGTGCTCGTCCGCGTCCAAGCAGCCGGGCCAGGGCCCCAGATCGCCGCTCCACCGCCCCCAGAAGGCTCTGCTCCAGTCGGGACGGCTGACCACCAGCAGGCTACGATTCCTGGCCACAGATCTTTCGGGCTAATACTCCCTTAGGCCCGCTGGGCACCCCATGGCTCCACACCGAGGTCCGCCGCCAGAACGCCTCACCTCGAGCCTCCTCACGACCATTACCCCCTGAGGAGATGTCGGTCACCTCGCCTATCCACAGGCATGGTCGGGACCTCTTCCCTCGGCGGGGTCGCACTGAAGGGGATCGCCGCGACGACTCGAGAGCCACCTCGCCCGGGGATCTGAGGAATCTTATCGAGAGAAACCGGGGCCGCTCCCAGACGCAGGACTCCCGCAGTAGAGGCCAGGGATCCCAAGGGGACGAATCCTCGGGATACCACGGTCGACTCGACGCCCTCGAGAAGAAGATCGAGGGCATACGCCGGGAGGGTCACCTCTTGAGCGACGGGGCTAAGTACGCCTCTGACTCGCTCACAAAGCCGTTCACCGAGGAACTGCTCGCTGTCCACGTCTCCTCGCGCAACAAACCCCCGAAAATCTCTCTGTTCGACGGGAAAATCGACTCGAAAGACCATTTGGACGCTTTCACCATGGGGATGAGCTTCCAGGACCACTCCGACGCCGCCCAGTGCAGGGCCTTCCCAGCCATACATGCAAAAAGAAGAAAAAAAGAAAATTACAACAGCGGGGGAAGGGGTGCAGAGAACACTGCTCATGGTACTCGGTGAAGATCTCCGCCAGCCGAGGCCTCGCAAGATCCAGCCTCTACCCTCGATTCCCACCGCGTGCGTCGACCCCGAGCCTCAGTTCGTAGCACTCACGGACAAGTGCCTCTGAGCGAGCCAGCCGGTTCGCAGAGATCAGACCGAAGCGCCTCAGAGACCGCAGCTTACCCACGGCCTCATCATAGAGCTGCTCGGACAAGGGATTGTAAAGCCCCGGCGACGCCCTCCAGATGGAGTACATCAGCAGCTGCAGCAAGGAGGAGCGCCAGGGGAGCAACCGGCCGAAGTGGTCTTCGATGCTCCCGTGGACCAACTGCACCGTGTCCTCGGTGCAGTTCTGGTCATAAAGGTACACATCTTCGAAGTGAATGATTTCGAGGATGGTGAAAGGTAAGTCCTGTATTTTCAACGATCTGTATACGAAGGAAGGAAGAACCAGCGCTCCTTCAGCCTTATATAGCCCACTGCGCCCCAATGGAGCTCAACAGTCACCCGCTTCCGCCTAAAAAGTCACTGCCATGCGGAAATCATCGAGTCTTCTTTGGCGGAATCGAAATGATGCGACCCTAGCACTTCACCTCCCCCGGCATTCAATGCGCATGCTGGACGCACGGTCGCTGCGACCGTTCCTGTTCCCCCTACCTGCGACGGGATGGTCGGGCGAAACCTCATGAAAATTAGCCAAGAGGCTACCCTGCTCGGCTATACCTGGCCGGTAGTTTCCCTACTCGCAACGTCAGGGATCAAAGCCCTCGCCAAGAGGCAGCCGCGCGACTTCACTGCCCGGCTATCCTTAGTGGGCCTCCTACGGCCTCTCCAACGCTAAGGATCCAAGCCCTCCTTAGAGGCAGCTCAGCAGCTTCCCTGCTCGGCTATCTCTGGCCGGTGGCTTCCCCACTCGCAACGCTAAGGATCAAAAGCCATCGCCAAGAGGCAGCCATGCAGATTCAATGCCTGGTTATCCTTAGCGGGCCTCCTACGGCCCCTCCAACGCTAAGGACCCAAGCCCTCCTTAGAGGCAGCTCAGCTGCTTCCCTACTCGGCTATCCCTGGCCGGTAGCTTCCCCACTCGCAACGCTAGGGATCAAAAGCCCTCGCCAAGATGCAGCCGTGCGGCTTCATGTCCGGTTATCCTTAGCGGGCCTCCTACGGCCCCTCCAACGCTAAGGATCCAAGCCCTCCTCAGAGGCAGCTCAGCAGCTTCCCTGTTCAGCTATCCCCGGCTGGTAGCTTCCTACCACGACCGACAGGGATCGAAAGCCCTCCTAGAGGCAGTCGAGCCTGAGTATCCCTCGCTCGGCTATCCTTCAGGACAAAAGACCTCGCCAAGAGGCACCGGGAAGTAACCTTGCCCGTCCAAGGGTCCTTAGTAGGCTTCTTACAGCCCCTCCCACGCTAAGGACCAAAGTCCTCCCAGAGGCAGTCGAGTCCTTGCTCGGCTATCCCCGGCTGGTAGCTTCCTACCACAACCGACAGGGATCAAAGTCCTCACCAAGAGGCACTGGACAGTAACCCTACTCGGTCCCCATCCTGAAGGGTCAAAGCCCTTGCAAGAGGCAACCGAGCAGCTACCCTACTCGGTCATCTCCGGCTGGTAGCTCCCTACCCATGGCGCCAGGGATCGAATCCCTTGCAAGAGGCACCCGATCGGCTACCCCGCTCCTTCATCCCAGGCTGGTAGTTTTCTACCCACGACGTCAAAGATCAAAGCCCTCGCCAAGAGGCAACCGCGCAGCTTCACTGCCTGGTCATCCTTAATGGGCTTCTTACAGCCCCTCCAACACTAAGGATCAAAGTCCCCGCAAAAGGCAACAGAGCAGCTACCCTGCTCGGTCATCTCCGGCTGGTAGCTCCCTACCCATGACGCCAGGGATTGAAGCCCTCGCAAGAGGCACCCGAGCGGCTATCCCGCTCCTTCATCCCAGGCTGGTAGTTGCCTACCCACGACGCCAGGGATCAAAGCCCTCACAAGAGGCATCTAAGCAGCTGCCCCGCTCGGACATCCCAGGCTGGTGGTTGCCTACCCACAATGCCAGAGATCAAAGCCCTCGCCAAGAGGCGACCGCGCAGCTTCACTGCCTGGTCATCCTTAGTGGGCTTCTTACAGCCCCTCCGACGCTAAAGACCCAAAGTCCTCCCAGAGACAGTCGAGCCCAACCCTCGCTCGACCATCCCCGGCTAGTGGTCGTTAATCGCATTGCCATAAGTCAAAAGATGGCGCCCACCGTGGGGCCACCGAGTAGCTTCCCATTCATGTTCGGCGCAAATATGGCAAACAGCCCTCTGCCTGTCACATGCAGAGGACCCAAGGCCCCCATAAGGGGCATCAAGTCCATCTAAGTCTAAACGATCCTCCCTCGACTTCAGGGCCCATGAGGATGCCTCCTCGGCAGCGCTTGGCATGCTCGGCAAGTGATCGAAATCAACTCGACGAACGATCGCTAGACAGATGGCCAACCCGACATGGAAACACAATGATGCAAGAGAGATATTTTACAAAGCATTCTTCACAAACAGATGATAAAGTGTGAATCGATGAAACCAAAGAAAAAGTTTTATTACTACCAAAGACAAAGCTTTACAAAGGGTATTTTTGGGCCCCCCGTCCTTACAAAATGCCCGGAGGCTTATAAGAATTCCAGAAACAAAAAAATAAAAAGAGAAGACGGGGGCTTTAGGCCTCGGGGTCAGGTGCGACCTCGGGGTCCCCGACGACCACCACGTGACGTGCAGGGTCCTCGGCGGCTTCCTCGTTAGGGATCTCTTCCCCCTGCTCATCGGTGTCCACGAGGGGGTATTCGGCCCGGAGGTCTTCATCGGCGAACCCCGGCATCCGGGGCTTAACTGCGTCGAGTGCCTCGTGCCAGATGCGGGTCATAGCCACGGCCAGGTCATCGTAGAAGTCCTTCGACTTCTTGTAGCCCTCCACCACCTTCGCCGCCGAGAGGTCGGCCAACTTAGCCGCCTCGACCGCCGCCCCCAACTCCTTCCGGAGGGTCTTCACCATCTACTTCAGGTTGCCGGCGAAAGCCTGAGCGTCCCCAAGCTTGGCCTCGGTAGTCACGGCAGCCTCGCGGTACCGGGCGACCTCCCGTTTCCTGTCCTCCACCTCGCCCTCCAAGGCGGCAACCCTCGCCGTCACCGCCTCCAGCTCCCGCTTAGAGCTCTCTTCCAGCAAGGTGAGCTGGCCCACAGCCTCCATTGCCGGGGCTACCACCTCGGCCTCCATGCGCAAGGCAAGGGTAACATGCTGGAGAACCTGAGAGATAGGAAAGAGATCAGAAAGATGAAGGAAGCACCAAATCTCACGAAGAACCAAACACTTACCTGCACGGACTCTTGGGCGATGGACGCCAGCTGAGCCCTGAAGGTCCCCCCGGGAACTCTACCCCTGGCCGATGCCTCTATTTCATTCAAAAGGCTATCCGCAACGGATATCCTCGAGGGAACTGTGAACCGGATGCCCCTTTCCTCCACCATGATCGGCGAGGACCGGCCCCAGGAAGATCTCTGGGAGCTCCTTTCGAGCGGCTCCGGGGGAGAGCCGATCTCCTCCTCCGAGACCGGGTCCTCCAGAACTAGGGCCCGCTTCCGGCCCGACACTCTGCTGGGACCCGGGGCAGGATCCACCCCCGAACGCTCGCGGAACACAACCACCGGAGAAGGAGGAGCCGGGGCAGGCTTCACGTGAGAAGAGCTGGCGCCCCCAGCCTTCGTAACCTTCCTCAGCTGGCGCATGGAGGCTTTGAGCGAGTCGAAGTCCATGGGCCCTGCACAAAACAAATGCAAAGAAGTCAGCAACACAAGCAATACGTAAGCCAAAAAGCAAGCCTAACTTACCGACGAACTCAACGGGACTGAGCCCGGCCCAGCTCAGGACCCTCTCAGACAGCAACACGTCGGATCGGGGGATGGGCTCCCACGACGCCACTCTCACCACGGCGGGGTCATTGGACTGGTTCCCCGGCAAGCATATCTCCCTCGACCACTTTGTAGGCACGGGCCAGTCCCCGCCCTCAGGAGGGGAAACGAAGAAAAATTTCTTCTTCCAATCATGAATGGAAGAGGGCAGGGCCACGACCCCTGTCCCGACCGTGCCCCCCGGCCGCTTTCTAAAAGAGAAATAGACCCGCCTCGAGTCGCCCACTCGACCACCAGAGTGATTTTTGAAGACGAGAGAAGAATTGAGGAGGGAGAGGATGAAGGGAACCGCCTGTAACCTCAGGCGGATCAGGAACCCGAGGAGGATCCTCCACGAGTTTAGCACTAACTGGCCAGGGGCCAAACCGAAAAAGTTCAGCACTGCGACGACTTCGGGAAAGAAGGGCAGGCGCATTCCGCCCCAAAAAGCTTCCAAATACAGGGTGATCTCCCTGCCCCGTACTTGGTCCGCCCTCTCCCCCTCTTTGGCCAGTCGGAGCATGTAACGCGAGGGGATGCGGAAGCAAGCCCGGGCATTGGCGAACTCGTCCTCATGCCTCACCCAATACGAGGTGTTGGGGGCCGCGTCTACCGCCTCCTCCCTGGGGGCTGCCCCCGCCGCACGATCCCGGGGAGAGGATCCGACCCCTGCTCCCCGGGAAGACTCAGACACAACTAAAGGGTCCCTAAAACCTACTCCTACAACATCTACTAACTCTACAAAGGAAGACATGTATCCTTGAGAAAAAGGATTCTCGGGAAACGAAAGCGAGAGAAAGAAGACGAGTGCCGAGCAACCAGGACTTAGAAGCGGGAAATATGAAAGAGTAGGGGCCCAAGGACGGGCCCCACCCCTGTTTATTGCTGCAAGCAACCTCATCCAGCGATGCCCGTCATCTCCCGCGAAAACGACTCCTCGTGTCCAGCGGCTCCGAAGGCTCCACGTGTCGTTCCTATGCTGGGCCGCATCCCATCAGACGCCGCAGACCTGCATACGTCGCGTCGGCCAATCGACGCTTGACACGTGGACCGTCGCTTCAGTGGCAGAATGCACGAACCGGCGCACCTTCCTTAAATGCATAGATCTCGCCCTGATTCGTCAGCAAAAAAGACAACTGATAGCCCAGGGACGCGCCCCGACGAAACCTTAGGAGGGAGCTCACCCCGGGCGGCCCGGCAGTCCACTCCTGACCCGACCTGCTAGCTGGTCGGGACAAGAGTGGGGGGCTAATGATGATGCTCGATATTGGCGACCTCCAAGATCGCAACACGTGGCAGATGACGCGTCTCAGAGCTCAGAAGAAGGGGCCCACAGGGGCCGATCAGGCCATCCGTGTACCCGACCCGCAAGCTCTGGCTGGCTCTCCTCAGAGCCCCTTTAAAACTGGCATCCTCGGCCTCTCAGCTAATCCCGAGCTGCCACTGGTCCAAGACTCCTCGGCCTTCTTACTCGCTTCCGAGCTCTCCAGCGGAGGCAATCTTCCTCGGTCCCTCCGACCGACCAACTCCACCACTCGCAGGCGTAACCGCCGCTCCGCGAATCTCGCCATGCGCAGATTCTCCGCCAGCAACATCTCACGTTCCATGCCATCACGATCCCCATTAATGGGTGATCCGCTTTTTACGCAAGCGTGACATCGGGAGGCGTAACTGCCGACGAGATCTTCGGACATGCTGCTGCGTGCTACCGCCACTATATAAACCCCCATCACAGAGGAGTCAAGTAAGCCATTTTTTATTCCACTTAGCCGTTACTCTGCTCGGATCTAGCACTAACTTGATCGTCGGAGGGTCCTCGGTGGTACCAAACCACCCCGGGACTTCTTTGCAGGTACTCGGCGCTAAACTTCTCAAACCACCAATCTCCTCAAACCCATTGAGACCCACACGCAATAAGAGATCACCTCCAAAATCCACCGGAAGATCGACGGAAGACAACATCTGAAGGAGGCCTGAAAAGGACCTCCAGCAATTCCCATGAGCATAGGAGAGATGTCTGTTTCTGCATCAAAGAGATAGAATGTGCAAGGTTAACATGTATAAGAAAATATTTTTCTTACAGCTAATAATGTCCGAATAGCTAGCAAAGCTTTATTAGTTAAAAGTGTGGTTGTTTAATTTCCACAAAGGGATAAAGTAGCCTGCTCTTAAGGAGTTAGGGTTACCCCTTAAGATTGGTATGTGACAATGGCTCGTCTTTTGTTAGACATTATTACTAGATTTGGGTTAACATTCTTTTTGCAATACAATGGATGATGGAGCCAGTGTCCTGCACATCCATTTCAAAACTACTATGCTCTATAACAGTCATAAATTCTAGTTTCTTCTTTATATAATGTAAGTTGTGATATATAAGGTAATGCTATCGAAATTAAGATTACAAGTAAACTAGAATCGGTACCTGCAGGGTTTTAGCATTAGCTCAAGTCACCTCTAACTGTTTTAAATCAGTTAACAGAACTGTCTTGACCAATCATACTATGTTATATTCATATCTGCATATATAATCTGAGATAAATTGACCAAAATATTAGCTCCCACTCCTGGTATCATATTTAACCAAGATTCTACAACCCAGAAGATGACAGAAGAGCACTTAAAGTGTAGCATAAGCCAGTGTGTTTTCTAACCTCTTTAAGGAAATGGTCACTAACTATTGGTTGTTCACTGTCTTATAAGAGGGCCTACTCGATGAGAAACAGATGTAAGGTTACAATCAGTTTCAGACTAAAACTTTTCCTAAATCCGTAGCCTAACCAAATCAATCCCCCTTCCCGATAAGGAAAACTACTATTAGTATGAGACACCCTCCCTGGTCTCATGAGCCAGCTAATATTGTGAGGACCACGTAAAAATCCCATTCAGAAATTACATATATACAATGCATTTACTTTGTTTGGGAGCTTTTAATAATTTTCCATTAAAAAATGCATGAACACCCTAGCTGAATTCTTTTTCTCAAGGAGGAAAAAGCTTAGAGAGGATGCAAAACCGTCATTTCTGTTACCATTAAAAAGTTTATTTTGAATATGCAGGTCATTACTCAAGGAAAAAACGAATCCACCAGTGCAGCTCTTAGAAGATCAGAGAATGGAGCGGTGTTTGGGGAGAAGGAAGAGATAATCAAGTGCTCGGGTAAGTCTTTCCGCTCATGCACTGGGGTCATTGTTGCCGACTGTATCGCTCTCTCGTGTTGTCCTTGTGCAGTCGTCCACATTTTGTCATTGGCCTTGTTGAAGGTCCCATGGGTGGTGGGAAGGAAGTGCTTTAAAATGTTGATAAATGGAAGCAAGGTTAGGGATAATAAGAGGGGAGGACACAAGAGAGGGTCGAGCTCGGAGAACACAGAAGCGTGCGTTAAGAGAACTAGTGGTGATTGCATTGGAGAGGAAAAGGGTAATGTGAATTTTTGTTTGGAGTTGGACATGTTGGATGAGGTTGCGCATTGGGGTTTCGGCAGAGTTTCTTTTTCTGGTTCGGGAGAGGGGTTGCGGTGTGATGGAACATTGAACAAGTGAAGAAAGGAGAAATGTGGAAGAATTCAAGCAATGCAGCTTGGCACTCTATGTTCATTTCGTTTCGTTACAATTTCCCACTAGGATCAGCTTTGAGATCAAGTTAACCCCTCGGACTCTCAAATTCGAACCATTTTGGATGGCGGCTTGGAATGTGGATAGAACCTGAAAAGAGAAGGTAGGATGGAATACCAACAGGCGTTAATATGCAATGCTTTATTCTCTCATTAGCAGTAGAAAGGACAGGTATCAGAGCCTGGAAGTGGAATCGCGGCAATATGTGAGTATGAACAGGTCAGTTGGGTTCATCAACAGAGATCCTCTCCTCTGTTAGTTTGTTAATTTCTTGGTCGGAGTGGAGGGACATATCCTGTGTGCATGAAGTGCTCCTCAACGCCATCCCAAATGAAATGATCTGAGAAGGTACACACCGTTTCTCACGTGCCGCAAAAATAAAAGAAGTGGAGATGGATCCTGGACAATTTTTCAGGTTTAACTTGGCCTCTCTCCTTTTGTGTGTATTCTCATCTACATGTGCAAAATTTCCATGTCTTTGATGATGTGATGACACTGCATGTTTATTATAGTTTCTACTCTAGTGTTATTTTTGTCCTCTATTCTTAAAGTATTTGGTGTGTTTGGCACAAGATATTGTTGATATGCAAATCTCTGATAACTATTGCTTTCAGCTTTTTATCTAACATTAATGACTGGCTCCGGATAGTGTTTAAAATTTTATCAAGTTTTTTGTTACACCTTTGATATATGTTGTCAGCAGCCATTTAGGCCCTGTTTGGGAACGGTTCAGGGCCTGTTTGGGAATGGAGTTAACTTTTGTAAACAATGGTTTCATAAAGTTTGCAAAAGTTAACTCCAAAATGCTAACTTTGCCCTGTTTGGGGCTTATTTTGGAGTTGAGATAACTATAATTTTTCAGTCTTAAACTGCAGTTATCTCAACTCCAATCTGTTCAAAGTTTACCAAACTTCCTTTCTGGAGTTTAGAGCTTGCAAACCATAGTTTGTCCATCCTACCTCCACTTTAAAATAAACCATGGTTATCCTAGCTTTGTATCGAAACGGGGCCTTAGACCAGTTTGGGAATGGAGTTAAGTTTTGTAAACTATGGTTTCATAAAATTAGCAAAAGTTAACTCCAAAATGCTAACTCTGGCTTATTTGGCAACCATTTTGGAGTTGAGATAACAGCAATTTTTCAGCCCTAAACTGCAGTTATCTCAACTCCATTCTGATCAAACTTTACTAAACTTCGTTTTTTGGAGTTTGGGGCTTGCAAACCATAGTTTGCATGCCTCCTGCCTCCACTTTAAAATAAACCATGGTTATCCTAACTTTGTGTCCAAACATGGCCTTAAAAGTTCTCTAAACTAGAGTTTCATAAAGTTAGCCAAACTTAACACTAAGGTCTTGTTTGGCAATGGAGTTGAGTTTAGATAACCGGAGTTTCATAAAATTATCTATACTCAACTCCAAAATCCTAACTATGCCATGGATGGTCTAAACTTCAAAGTTGAGATAACCGGAGTTTACTAAACTCTAGTCTAACTAGAGCTTTTTAAACTCAAAAAAAATAGAAGAAAACACTCATTTTGAAGTTTAGAAAACTCAAATCACAAAACTTTGGAGTTTAGGTAACTCCATCACCAAACATCTTATTAAAATTAAAATTCAAAGTAGAGATAAGACGTTGAAAACCAGAGTTTGCATTCATTCTACCTCCACTTAAAAAATTAAACTCTAGTCATCTTAACTTTATACCCAAATAGGGCCTAAAATGCTAACTATATATTGTTTGGCATTCATTTTAGTGTTAAGATAACTACAATTATCTCTACTATAATCTAATCAAAGTTATCTAAACTCTATTTTTCAGACACATCTCTTATAACATAACTAAAGTTTATTTTAGAATGGAGTTTGGGGTTTGCAAATCATAGTTTGCATCCACTCTATTTTCACTTACAGATAAACTCTTGTTATCTTAACTCCATATGCAAACAGGGCCTTAGAAACCAAGTGGTTATTGGCATGGTATCAGACCACCACATTTCAAAAAGTTCTAAGTTCATTTTTCAAGTTTATTTAAAATATATATATATTTGTTCCTATTTATATTGGGTTTACCATAGAGACCTTTCAGACTTGTTTAGATGACCGGAGTTTATGTTTAAGTGGAGGTATAGGTTATGCAGACTTTAGTTTGCAAGACCCATCTCTACTTAAAGTTTACGCTTAATAGGTCGTTTGGGTTTTGAGCTATCGAACTCTAACATTGGTGTTTCCTTCTTACCATTAGGAGTGTAGAAAAAAGAGGGTCGATTGGATTTAGATAACACAGGTTATCTTAAGGTCATGTTTGGGAATGGAGTAAAGTTCAGATAACCGGAGTTTCATAAAGTTATCTAAACTTAACTCGAATATTCTAAACTGGAGTTTCATAAAATTAGCAAAACATAACTCCAAAATGCTAACTTTGCATATTTGGCATCCATTTTGGAGTTTAGATAACCGTGGTTTTTTAAACACCAATATGATCTAAGTTTATTAAACTCTATTTTTGCAAACACATCTCTACAAACATAACTATAGTTTCTTTGAAAACCATAGTTTGAGGCTTGCAAATCATAGTTTGGGTCCCCTCTATCTTCACTTAAAAATAAACTCTAGTTTTCCTAACTCCATACCCAAGCAAGGCTTGACTATGTCATGTTTGGCTTTCATTTTAGAATTTAGATAACTAGAGATATCTAAACTCCAAAGTTGAAATAAACGGAGTATACAAAACTCAAGCAAAGTTTCTCAACGCCAAAATTTGTGAAGAAAACACCCACTTTGGAGTTTAGATAGCTCCAAAACAATATTTTGGGGTTTAGAAAACTCCAAAGCAAAATAGCTATCTGTCACGACCCGAAATGGCACCTGACTGGCACTAGAATCATATGAAATCTATAGGACGCCATTTAATTCAAGTAAGCCAAAAAATCTCAGAAATCTAAACCATTTTAAAGAAGAAGTAAAAAAACTTATTTTTAAAGCAAGTGGTTTTAATAACATAAGCCGAAGTGTACATTTTTAAAATCTCAATCTTTTCTGAAAATTTCGGCAGAGTTTTCTTTGTAAATACTGGCCCCAAAATGGTACAACATGCATAATATGAATAAAGGCATCCGCGAGCGGGAAATAGCTCTTCGCCAATTGGCGGTCACAACCACACAAGCAATATAATATACAATGCCGAAAGGCGAGAATCAAAACTCAGCAAGAAAAGCAATATCATCAAGAAAACCAGAGAAAAACCATAATAATACAGCGCGCGACTCGAAGCTCGAAAGAATATACACTGGTCTTTTAGGTCTATCAAATAATACAAGTCTGGTTGATGGAGTTACTAAATACAACTGAAATAATAAATATACAATGGTGGTCACGATATAAGTGAACCCACATACCAAAGCAATCACCCAAAAAGGAGCAGTGTGCCAGCAAAGCCGCAATGAAACCTGTACGGTAAAACCTGCAAGAAACTGCGGCACAACGGGGGTGAGTTGCCAACTCGTGAGTAGAATACATCACCGAGCAGAAATCGTATATATGACTCAATCGTAGGTCAATACGATCAAATATATAAAACCTCAAAATGATAAAACCTGAAGCATGATAAGGTGGCAAGGGTAACCATCTATACATAAGTGTAATACCAAGTGCTCGTGTCAGTGCCTCAGGTAACAACATATCATAAATATGAGGTAAGAATGCAATATAATGAAAAATTAATACATCATGAATGAGAAAACTGTTTTCTTAGTTTAGTGAGATTTCTGTATGTATAAAACGAGGTATCATCAATGAAATCAACCGGGAATCAGTGTTTAACATCGACACAAAATACATATAAATCCCAATAAATCAATATTTCAGCCTCCGGCAATCCGGACTGGCCTGTATCCTCGAATCTCAATATTTAGGGTTCCGGCTATCCGGACTGACCCATATCATCAAATCTTAATATCTAGGGCTCCGGCTATCCGGACTGGCCCATACTCCGATCGGTATCCTCCGGATATCCGTCGAGTCACAAAACAATCACCGGTCGGTAGTGCTCCCCTGCCAGGCTCAACGCCATCATCTGCGACCATCTTGCCCCGGGGTACCGCACCGGGTCCACCATGCACCCACAGACGGTTTCTCCTCCTCCTCGAATCGGGTGTATGATATCGCTCAAGAGCCGAGAAAACTCATGGTGGATATATCTCAAATCATATCATAAGAAAACCGCAGTTTCTATTTTTAGAAATGATAATCAATTTATAAATCCTTGCGCTTTCTCTAAATCCAGAAATCTCATGGAAAAATCCGAAATCCAAAAATGAAGGGTAAATAACAGTGAATACTGGGCTCCGGCAAATCCGGACTGGCCCAAAATATCGCATAGTAAATGAATATATAAATATACATGAAATATCACAGTAATAAATGCAATGTCTAAATTAGCATATAAAGGCATGCGCACTAGTACTATGTCAAAACTATCAGCTAGCAATTTATACTAATGAAGTAGTATTTCTAATGTGTACGTGACATAACAATTACCGATGATATTGTGTGTGAGCCGGAAAACAGGTGTATGTATAGTATACGCATCATCGGTAATGGTGCTGGTGTCCTGACAGCATGGTTTATAATCATTAAAGTACACATTAAATATGCAATGTTATGATAACAACATGAATGAATGGAATATGAATAGTAAACACGACAATAAGGAAAATACAATTCTATATACGAGTCATACAGTTTGACATTTGAAATAACGCGAATCGTGTGTTTATAAAATAGGGCTACGGTGTTTTTAAGAAAAGGTACGTCCTTTGAAATATCCGTAGTATCCCTTGGCCTATCTTTAAAATACTCATGATTCATTAGTTTTGAAATAGGTATGACTCGAGGTCTAGTCTAACATCTACAAGTAAATTACAGGACTAACTAACAGACTAATCGAAAGGGTAAGGAAAACTGCCTAAATCTGAGTCGATATATATATATATATATATATATATATATATATATATATATATAGTAGTCGATGATCCCACCTCAATAGTATCACATATGATACAATATATAATATGACATTCTCGAATCAAGAGTGCAGATCTATCATCATAATCATAGCTCGTACAGTAAATCCATCGTACGGCTTCCCAAATCTGGGTACAGGTCAAATATCACATTTATCCCATTATTCATCTGGTATCCTTATCATTATATCCTGTATTAGGGGCACTGATCTAAAATCTAGTACATACTGATACCATCTACATATATATGCGTGTGTATGAAAACACAACGCCTGAGGACCCGCTATAATATCATGTCGTATCTCATAATACGAACCATGTCATATCACCGATCTCATGGCACCATGCCCAATCTCATCGACTCATCTCCAAATACCATATACTATCCTCATTATCCATGTATGTGTGTGTGTGTATACTCACATACATGTATGTATGTATGTATGTATGTATATACACACACACGCACAAGTAAGTAAAATGTATGCGTGTGTCTGTATGTGCGTGTATATAAACCTTATTCTAGGGTTCGCGACATAAGAAAATAACTAAGTTACTTCTAATACACTAAAACTAACCCATGCACATCTAAAATCTTACTTACTAATCATCCAAATTTTATAACACATAACTATGTATATAACATATATATTGTATACTACACTACGAACTGCGGGGGTGCTATACGCCATCCACCCGACTTCCCCCGTAGATATATATCTACTCACCTTGATCCTTGCTTGCCAAAGTCGATGTCTCCACGCTCATCCTTGTTACTCCAAATCCACATGGGGTACCTACATATCACACATAGTATCGTAAACCGAAATCGCACACAAAAACCAAAACGGCATGCGTATCACACATAGGTTAAAATCTATGGTCTACACATGCAAGAATAACCAAACAACCCTCGTCGCTGACGTACAAATGTCAGACGACGGGACACAATATCAAATACCAAATCCCAATTCATTAAAAGCCGCAAAACGAAATCAGAAACTTTGAAAACTTGCTCCAGATTTTACCCTATGTTGAATTAGTCAATTTTGCATATGTGGAGGGTTTAATTTATTGAAGATAAAGCCATGGACCAAACACGGACCCACTCACCCCCACCCTGGCCGCAAATTGCGGCCAGAAAGAATATATTTACGGCCCAGGCAATGATTAGGGTCTCGGGTCATCAGGGTAGCTTCTAGGTTGCCTGCTTGTCTCACTGTGTTTGCAAAATATTTTTCAGGGCCTCCGGGTGAGAGCAGATCACAAAACTAAACCAAAATTCCAACACAAATCCGACGTCGGGGATTTCTAAGTTCGTGTCTTGGGGCTTTAATCACTGGTTTTGTCCAGAATTCTAACACTAAAGGGGGTTTAAGATCACTACTAAACCTTAATTTACACTTCACAACTCATAAAATCCCCTAAGCTCTTCTTGGAATTTTCAAAGCTCACTAAACCTTATTTAAACACTTCTAAACTAAATTAGATGCTAAGGAAAATAAAAAACTACACAAATGGTGAACGGAATACCTCATTTGGCAACTCAAGAATTTTCTTGAGTTGCCCCAAGTCTTCAAAATCCAATTTTTCTTGGTCCATCATGCTTGTGGTGAGCTTGTGCAAGTTTTTTGTGAAGGGAAAGAGGTGTTTTGATAAAGGAATGAGGGTGAAGTGAAGTGGTGGAGGTGGTGAAGGGAGAGGGCGGCCATGGGATGAAGAAAGAGGAGGAAATGATGAAGGAAATGGAGGGAAAACAAATAGGGCAATGGTCAAATGACGCCTCACATCTCTCTCTATTCTCTCTCTTGCCCATACCCATTTCTTTATTCTTTTCTTTTCTTTCTCTTTATCTTTTCTTTTCTTTTTCTATTCCAATTTTAAACACCAAAAACTCAATGCAAATAAAAGAAAGACAAAGATGTCATGGTTCAAAAATGGAACAAGTGTGTAACATGACATGGTGCATGTCATGAAGCCTAATCAAGATTAGTGAAAATTAATCAAGTTTAGAAATAAACTTGTATATAATTTATTATAGAAATTTATAATTTGCCTAAATCACATAAATCCCTCCAAAATCACTATTTAATTTAATTTTCCAATATTTTCCAATTTATTGGTATTTAATTATAACATACCATTAAAATATTCATAATATTTATTATTTAATTATATAAATTCCCAAAATAATATTTTATTTTTCTGAAATGTTACAATCTTCCCCCTTAAAGAAATTCGGTCCCCGAATTTAAATTTAAACCCCTCAAATACTAAAACATTTCAGTAAAATGATCAAGTCGTCGGGGCTCCGAAATCATAAATACATAAACCATATCGTAGCGCAATGCATGTGCATGAAAAACGAGTATATAAACCAAAATCAAAACTCCGTCAAGTATCCCGCAATCATCGGAGTTATGGCGAAGACACCAATGTCAAGCCCAATACGAAAACCAACATGATATACATCAAACTATACATGTAAATATCGTTAAAACATCTGAAGGAAATGTATGCCAAACATTTCATGTTGCTGTGCGATGCGCGTATCGCGGCACAGTGGCGGACGTTTATTGTAAGAAAATAACTATATATATATATATATTTTGTTTAACATACACGTCCCGTCGTTTTGAAAAATAATTTAGAAGGGTTTCTTTTGTTAAATGTCTCGTGTCATCTCGGACACATAGGTAAATACTGAGACTATAGGTCCTTTTTGGAAATCCCTTCGGTAACTATCGATGCATGCAAAATATATTCAGGTACTGTCTTCGAACTAGTCCTGCTCAGCTACTATACCAAATAGTAAATATCATGAAACAATACTGCTCCAAAAGAAATCAATCCCAAAATGTATATAAGGATGCCACGTGCGTCTGGTGCGTACGGAAATCGAAATCAACAAATGTGCCCTACATGTGCATAGAAACAAAATCTAAGTGCAACGGGTATGCACAAAACACCTGTCAAGGGTAACGGTGTGTGCCTGACAACAATATCAGGTGCATATGATATGCACGAAGAATCTTGATTTAGTGCATCTGGTGTGCACCAAAATCGCATCGAGCGCGTCAAGTGTGCGCAAAATCCAACTCAAGTACACAAGGTGCACGAAAACAAATATCGAGTATCACAATTGAAATCGACGGTATACAACACATTTCACTCCAAATCCAATTCAGGTATACCGTGGTATATAATCTCACAACCATATGCATCAGCGTGTACATAATCGAATCAAAATACTAAAAGTGCATGAAAACTATGCCGAAAGCATAAGTAAAATCACATACATACCCTAGGTATGAAATCAAAATCAACATCTCGAATGACATCAAATCGAAGTCAAGTACAACTGTGGTGCTCAAAATCTCAATCATGCAAATAAATCGTCCAAAATACCGAAATCAAAGATCGTGGAAACAGTCCCGCTCTAGCACATCCTCTAAAGATCTCTGGCCAACTATCATGGTCACTCATAACATGTCTCGTCAACGATGCCGAACTCTGGCCTGCTGGGTGTACACAATATGACCGCTCCTGGGTCCAAGTCTTCTCGTATAGTATTCCAGAAAGGTTCTGTCGAAATCTCCCCCAAATCTCGTTTTTGTCGAACTGCCCGGAAGTTATCATCCTTTACTAAATCTATTTCTTGTTCCGGAACGGCTGCATATTCCTCACGACTCCTCCTGGAAGATATATCCATATTCAACGCCTCTGCATGAGTATCACATCTCTGATGTCAATGGAGTGGAACGTCATCTCGTCGAAGTCTCGTACGAACCTATTACTCCGCTTTTCTCTAATGTCGACTGATTCGGACGCGTCTCTTCGTGGCTATATGGATTGCGCTCCAACGACTATACTCATATCTGGAGTCTTCCAGGCAATGTATCCCATCACATGATATCCGAACGACGTCGAACTTTCCGATCGATTCGTCAAAGTTCCATAATCCCCCAAGAGCTCAACATCTTGAGTACAGTTTAATAGTATTCTAGTACATGGCACAGTACCTATGGACCAGCCGTAGAAGGGCAAACCCAAGCCTCATTAATGGCACCGCTGAACTGCTGCAAACCCTAAGGTTTCAAAGCGTTCTCATGGTCATTATATCGAGTTAGGGTTTCATTATTTTAGAGGGTCCACGGAATTACTTGCATGTTTTTCCGAATACTTTAAACTTGGAAAAATGGGTTTATGACATTCGATCGTCTTCTGTCGACTCTCAACGTACTTAAGTGAAGTCGTCTCTAGCTGGAATCAATCAATCTGATGACCTCGCATCGGGGTAGGCAACGAATCACATGTCCTAGTCATTCCTCCTTCGGTGACTAACGATCTTCTATCATATCTCTAAGTATAACTCGTGCGGTATTAGCCTCAAACATCTGGGGCGACATCTTGTTATTCACAGCAACAACTGGCTCATTTGTCCGCACACTGAACAGTGCCTCAATCATCAAAATAGTCGATGCATTGACGGTCATCACATTCTGGCTGGCCTCTAGCAATAGCCCAATCCTCTGGTGATGATCTGCACGTCCGAGAAATCTTGTAAAAGCGATCCATCAAATGCTCATGGCGCGAAAACACAATAAAACGATGCATCTATGCAAATCGAATGTCCCTGGAATCACGCCCTGGTCAGTCCTTGTCCGTGATAAGCTCGTGCTGACGCAACTCTAGCCGTAACTCTCTCTTCCCGTGTAATCGTGGTAGCAAAAACCATAAACCGATATCGATGAGGATAGATCATAGGAATGAATATAATGTTGTGCAAGGAAATGTATATCCTAAGCCTTCTTAAGCGGAGTAGCGTATCGTAAGTATGCCGCGGAACATACACACGGTATGTCACTCTCCTTAAGTCACTTACTCCATCAACCAAGGTCAACCTACGCGATGAAAGTTCGGGTCTAATACCCTCTTGACTAAATCTAAGTTCCGTAAGGTCAAGCCTAAGTTCCGAATATATACAAATACCCTAGGCTCCGCATAGTCAAACATAGACTCGAACCAAGGTTAACCTAGAGCTCCGATACCAACTTTGTCACGACCTGAAATGGCACGTGACTGGCACTTGAATCATATGAAGTCTATAGGACCCCATCTAATTCAAGTAAGCCAAAAATCCTAGAAATCTAAACCATTTTAAAGAAGAAGTGAAGAAAACTTATTTTTAAAGCAAGTAATTTTAATAACATAAGCCGAAGTATGCATTTTTAAAATCTCAATCTTTTCTGAAAATTTCAGCAGAGTTTCCTTTGTAAATACTGGCCCCAAAAGGGTACAACATGTATAATATGAATAAAGGCATCCGCAAGCGGGAGTTAGCTCTTCGTCAATTGACGGTCACAACCACGCAAGCAATATAATATACAACGCCGAAGGGCGAGAATCAAAACTCAGCAAGAAAAGCAATATCCTCAAGAAAACCAGAGAAAAACCATAATAATACACCGCGTGACTCTAGGGTCGAAATAATATACACTGGTCTTCTAGGTCTATCAAATAATACAAATCTGGTTGATGGAGTTACTAGATACAACCGAAATAATAAATATACAATGGTGGTCACGATGCAAGTGAACCCACCTACCAAAGCAATCACCCAAAAAGGAGCAGTGTGCCAGCAAAACCGCAACGAAACCTGTACGGCAAAACCTGCAAGAAACTATGGCACAACGGGGGTGAGTTGCCAACTCATAAGTAGAAAATATCACCGAGAAGAAATCGTATGTATGACTCAATCCTAGGTCAATACGATCAAATATATAAAACCTCAAAATGATAAACCCTGAAGCATGATAAGGTGGCAAGGGTAAACATCTATACATAAGTGTAATACCAAGTGCTCGTGTCAGTACTTCAGGTAACAACATATCATAAATATAAGGTAAGAATGCAATATAATGAAAACATAATACATCATAAATGAGAAAACTGTTTTCTTAGTTTAGTGAGATTTCTGTATTTATAAAACGAGGTATCATCAATGAAATCAACCGGGAATCGGTGTCTAGCATCGACACAAAATATATATAAATCCCAATAAATCAATATCTCAGGCTCTGGCAATCCGGACTGGCCTGTATCCTCGAATCTCAATATATAGGGCTCCGGCTATCCGGACTGACCCATATCATCAAATCTCAATATTTAAGGCTCCGGTTATCCGAACTGGCCCATACTCCGATCGGTATCCTCCGGATATCCGTCGAATCACAAAACAATCACCGGTCGGTAGTGCTCCCCTGCCAGGCTCATCGCCATCATCTGCGACCATCTTGCCCCGGGGTACCGCACCGGGTCCACCATGCACCCACAGACGGTTCCTCCTCCTCCTCGAATCGGGTGTATGATATCGTTCAAGAGCCGAGAAAACTCATGGTGGACATATCTCAAATCATATCATGATAAAACCGCAGTTTCTATTTTTAGAAATGATAATCAATTTTTAAATCCTTGCGGTTTCTCCAAATCCAGAAATCTCATGGAAAAATCCGAAATCCAAAAATGAAGGGTAAATAACAGTGAATACTGGGCTCCGGCAAATCCGGACTGGCCCAAAATATCGCATAGTAAATGAATATATAAATATGTATGGAATATCACAGTAATAAATGCAATGTCTAAATTAGCATATAAAGGTATGCGCACTAGTACTATGTCGAAACTATCAGCTATCTATTTATACTAAAGAAGTAGTATTTCTAATGTGTACATGACATAACAATTACCGATGATGTTGTGTGTGAGCCGGCAAGCAGGTGTATGTGTAGCATACGCATCATCGGTAATGGTGCTGGTGTCCTGACAGCTTAGTTTATAATCACTAAAGTACACATTAAATATGCAATGCGATGATAACAACATGAATGAACGGAATATGAATAGTAAACACGACAATAAGGAAAATACAATTCTATATACGAGTCATACAGTTTGACATTTGAAATAACGCGAATCGTGTGTTTATAAAATAGGGCTACGGTATTTTTAAGAAAAGGTACGTCCTTTGAAATATCCGTAGTATCTCATGGCCTATCATTAAAATACTCATGATTCGTTAGTTTTGAAATAGATATGACTCGAGTCTAGTCTAATATCTATAAGTAAACTATAGGACTAACTAACAGACTAATCAAAAGGGTAAGGAAAACCGCCTAAATCTGAGTCGATATATATATATATATATATATAGTAGTCGGTGATCCCACCTCAATAGTATCACATACGATACAATATAAAATATGACATTCTCGAGTCAAGAGTGGGGATCTATCATCATAGTCATGGCTCGTACGGTAAATCCATCGTACGGCATCCCAAATCTGGGTATGGGTCAAATATCACATTTATGTCATTATTCATCTGGTATCCTTATCATCATATCATGTATTAGGAGTACTGATCTAAAGTCTAGTACATACTGATACCATCTACATATATATGCATGTGTATGAAAACACAACGCCTAAGGACCTGCTATAATATCATGTCGTATCTCATAATACGAACCATGTCATATCACTGATCTCGTGGCACCATACTCAATCTCATCGACTCATCTCCAAATACCATATACCATCCTCATTATCATGCATATGTATATATACACACACACATACATACTCACATATATATGTGTGTGTGTGTGTCCCCATATACGCACAAGTAAGTAAAATGTATGTGTGTGTGCGCGCGCGTGTGTATGTAAACCTTATTCGAGGGTTCGCGACATAAGAAAATAACTAAGTTACTTCTAATACACTAAAACTAACCCATGCACATCTAAAATCTTACTTACTAATCATCTAAATTTCACAACACATAACCATGTATATAACATATATATCGTATACTACACTACGAACTGCGGGGGTGCTATACGCCATCCACCCGACTTCCCTCGTAGATATATATCTACTCACCTTGATCCTTGCTTGCCGAAATCGATTTCGCCACGCTCATCCTTGTTGCTCCAAGTCCATATGGGGATACCTACATATCATACATAGTATCGTAAACCGAAATTGCACACGAAAACCAAAACGGCACGCGTATCATACATAAAACCTATGGTCTACACATGCAATAATAACCAAACAACTCTCGTCGCTGACGTACAAACGTCAGACGATGGGACACAATATCAAATACCAATTCTCAATTCATTAAAAGCCGCAAAATGAAATCAGAAACATTGAAAACTTGCTCTAGATAATTAGCCAATTTTACATATGTGGAGGGTCTAATTTACTGAAGATAAAGCCATGGACCAAACACGGACCCACTCAACCCTACCCTGGACGCAAATTGAGGCCAGAAAGAATATATTTGCATCCCAGGCAATGATTTGGGGTCTCGGGTCATCAGGGTAGTTTCTAGGTTGCCTGCTTGTCTCAGTGTGTTTGCAAAATATTTTTCAGGGCCTCCGGGTGAGAGCAGATCACAAAACTACACCAAAATTCCAACACAAATCCGACGTCGGGGATTTCTAAGTTCGTGTCTTGGGGCTTTAATCTCTGGTTTTGTCCAGAATTCTAACACTAAAGGGGGTTTAAGATCACTACTAAACCTTAATTTACACTTTACAACTCAAGAAATCCCCTAACCTCATCTTAGAATTTTCAAAGCTCACTAAACCTTATTTAAATACTTCTAAACTAAATTAGATGCTAAGGTAAATGAAAAACTACACAAATGGTGAAGAGAATACCCTATTTGGCAACTCAAAAATTTTCTTGAGTTGCCCCAAGTCTTCAAAATCCAATTTTTCTTGGTCCATCATGCTTGTGGTGAGCTTGTGCATGTTTTTTGTGAAGGGAAAGAGGTGTTTTGATGAGGTAATGGGGGTGAAGTGAAGTGGTGGAGATGGTGGAGGGAGAGGGCAGCCATGGGATGAAGAGAGAGGAGGAAATGATGAAGGAAATGGAGGGAAAACAAATGGGGCAATGGTCAAATGACCCCTCACCTCTCTCTCCATTCTCTCTCTTGCCCATACCCATTTCTTTATTCTTTTCTTTTTCTTTATCTTTTCTTTTCTTTTTCTATTCTAATTTTAAACACCAAAAGCTCAATGCAAATAAAAGAAAGACAAAGATGTCATGGTTCAAAAATGGAACAAGTGTGTAACATGACATGGTGCATGTCATGAAGCCTAATCAAGATTAGTGAAAATTAATCAAGTTTAGAAATAAACTTGTATATAATTTATTATAGAAATTTATAATTTGCCTAAATCACATAAATCCCTCCAAAATCACCATTTAATTTAATTTTCCAATATTTTCCAATTTATTGGTATTTAATTATAACATACCATTAAAATATTTATAATATTTATTATTTAATTATATAAATTCCCAAAAATAATATTTTATTTTTCTGAAATGTTACACTATCAAAGTTAAGTTTCTAAATGGTAGGAAGGTCTTGCAAACTACAATTTACATACCCAGTACCTCCACTTAAAAATAAGCTCCATTTTTCATAACTCTACACATTAATAAGGCCTCAACATTTGTGTTTTGTAAACTACAAATTAATTGAAAGCAAAATGAGATATAATTAAAAGGTTGGAGTTAAGTTTAGATAATGTCATTTTTTTTTGGGTTTTGCTAAGTGCACCCAAGGCACTTATCAGACCCTCTATTAAATAACTTAAAAGCCTCTAATATTCTGCCATTAATTATGCTGACATCACCCTTTTTTTTATATTACTAATTTGTCCTTTGCATAATCATTTCTCTGAAACTGCTCTTGCAGTAAGCTTATTAGTTAGCAAAGAAAACAGAAACCGTGCACGTTTTATTCACCATGATATTTAATTAAAAAATTAGGGTTGTTCTCGAGGGAGAGGGTTGCGGTTGTGTTAGGGTTTCATTGAGGAAGGTCGAGGTTGAAGGTCGAGGGAAGGTGGTTGCGACAATGGTGATGGCCATGGTGAGGGGTGCGGTTTCAAGGTGGGTTCTTGGTGAAGGAGGCGTCGAGGATGGTGGTTGAAGGGAGAAGAAGTGGCTGCGGTAGTCGGAGACGACGACAAGAGGAGATTAAGGTCGGTGAAGATGGATTTTGAGGAGGTTGGGGGTTGATGGTGAGGGAGATGGTTGCAGCTGTTGGTGTCAAGGGTTGCGGCCGCGGTACTTGAGGGGTTGGGTGTTCAGCGGTTGTGGAGGCAAGGCGATGACGATGGGGTCGTGGGTTGATGAATCTCGATTTATAGAGGGTGGAGACGATGGAGTCGAAGATGATGAAGGCGACGGCGAGAAGGGTTGCAAGCTAGGGTGATCGGTTGTTTGAAGGAGAAGGATGGATGCCGCTATGGGCCGGAGAAGGGATCTCAAAATGAGGGAGATGGTGGCGCCGGCAACAGTGAGGTCTCGACAAGGGGTCGACAACAAGATAGTTTTGAGAGGAAGAAAGGAGAATGTAACACCCTAGTGCATTTATACGATATTTTATTTGGGTATTTTTCTAATCTTACGATAGTTTCTTGTTTATCATCGTTTTGGGTGCGGATAGTGCATTTGATAATTGTGGTTAGTATTCGACCTGACCCCATGCTTGAAACCCATCATGTTTCTAGATCATGTCATATTTTTGCTAGTACAGAGGATCCGTGCATATCTAGGTTCTATATACATGTATGATCTATTTAGTATCTGCATATCGTTTAAATAATACAAATTATAACCAGATAATAAGTTTTAATATCTAGCATGACATGCTATCATACCCCATATCTTATGAGTGCATCCATACATCGTGTCCATGTCCTGTTTGATAAAACAGACTCGTTTGGATCACTGCGTATATTTACGTATATCCATTCTTGGGGGTATGCATTTTTATTAACCGGATATCGCATTATGGTTTTAGCTGATACGTATATTATTCATATTTTAAAACTAGATTTTTAGAAGAGACCCGGGTATTTTTTGAAGCATTTTGGTATTAGCTGTAAAAACCCAGAATTTATATTATAATATTTATATAAAACTAACGGTAGATATATATTAACTTATATATATATATATATATATATATATAATATTATAATAACTAATTAATATATTTTCCTATCTCTCTATCCCCTCTCTCTTCTCGTCTTATCTCTCTCTCTCTCTCTCTATCCTCTCTCTCTTCTCGTCTTATCTCTCTCTCTCTCTATACCCCTCTCTCTCTCTATATATATATATATATATATATATATAAACCTTCCTATCTCTCTCTATCCTCTCTCTCTCTCTTCTCGTCTTCTCTCTCTCTCTCTCTCTCTCTCTCTATATATATATATATATATATATATATATATATATATATAAACCCCATAATATTTACCCCAACTCTTTCTCCCTTCTTTCTCTATCTTTCTTCTTCCTCGTCGCGACGAACCCAAGAACCCTGTAACGATCCTGAATTTTCTATACAAATTTTTTCCTTAAAGTACATAAAGGAGTTTGCAGGTCTGAGCACAATTTAAAAGTTATTCTTGTTTAAGAACAGCAAGAAAGCACTTGTAGCTCACTGGTAAAACTTTTGCACTGCTGTGACGTAGCCCTGTGTTCGAATCCCATCAGCCACATATTATTTTTCCTGATTTTTCTTTTAAACTTTTTGGAAGCCCAAAAGTTTACACGTGCAATGCACACAAAATGAAAAGTCGGAGAAATCTAACATGTGCAAAATGTTGTATGAACTGAGATAGACACGTGGCGATGATCCAACGACACTAACCTTACAGATGGCCGGCGAGATCAGGCATGGGGCCGGCGCCGACGGTCCAACCGTGGGTAAAGTGCTCATGTCTCGCACACAAAACCTTTGGCATATCCTCATTACCCTTGCACTGTTTGTTTTCTCTGCAATTTAACAAAGAATTCAATTTCACCTTTAATCCAATTTTAAATGCATTTTAATTCAATCTTTCAATTCTAAAATCCTAATTCCACACTATAAATACAACTCCATACCCTAACTCCTCCTCATTCTGAAATCCCTAGCCAAAATTATCAAATTTTCTAAGTACAAGTGGAGTAGAAGTGGCGTTAGCCCAATGTCAACTTCCGGCGAGAATTCGAGGCAATTCCGGCAATGCCGCAACACCACGACAACCTCAACCTCTTCCTCTCTCTATTCTTAACCCAAGTTACTAGTAAGTGCCACCCCCTTCTTCTCTTCATACATAAAAAGTCTCTTTTTATAAAATATGTCGATAAGTGGAGTTATACCGACATTTGATTATAAAATCTTTGAAACTACAATTTTTCTTAAGAATTGCTCATTCATATTCTTATACATTGCTTGTTAATCATAAAACTAAAGTTTAGAACAACTTTCACCCTAAATCATAATGCTAAACAACTTTAAATTGAGTTTTACCTTTAAATACCATGAACTTTGTATCGACCATATTTATTTGTTTTGCTTGCTATTACCTCTAGAAAACTTCACTGCGTAATGATCTACCCCTCACATACACACATATTGATATAGCACGATACTCTTGAAAACCTATTTTTGTGGTGATTATAACTTTTCATCAAACTACCATAAACTATAAAAACCCGGTTTTCTTTAGAATTGTATTTCAAACTCTTTGCGATTATGCATCTACAACCCATTTTGGGGAGCCCGCTATTGGATGGTGCAGATTATCGCATATCCTCAGGCTAATAGAGCGAGATGCAGATCTCCTCACGGAGCATTCGGTCTCGAAAGAATTTTAATACGATTTTTTAAGAAAAACGAGATTTTCTATTTAATAATAAAAATTAATTTTTATAAATATATAAATATTTCAAAACACATATTTTCAAGATATAATAAAAGCCCATGTTTTCTAAAATGATAAAAGAAAAAATACCATCAAGTATCAATACAAGACAACTCTTACACTAAAATACCTTGAACTATTCAAGCTAAGTTAATATTCATTAAAATACCTCAAATCTTAAAAGTTACATCCATGAAAACCCTAAATACGATAAATAAATACTCGAGATTTATTTTGAAAGTATATAAAATATTTTTCATAAAACCCCCTCGAGTTATATAAAATTACATTAAGGGCCTTAGTAAATATGGGTTTAAGCGGGACCAATTCTCTTGAACCTCAGAGAGCCAGAGAAAGTGAGTACTTGCCTATTTAAGATAGAAAAACTTAACGGGTTATCAATGATAATTGTGTTGGAAAAAGACACAAATCCTGTCGTCCATGTGCAGCAGTTACCGATAACTCCCAAACCTAATTCAGGATCCAAATCTGTTTAAAGTGTCTGACTCAAAGCTGAGTCTGAGTCTAATCTGAATCCAATCCAAACATGAATCCAATATACCAAACATGACTGCTTGAACCTGAACCTGAATCTGAATATCAGAACAAGATCAACATGCAAATATGACTTGACTTGACCGAACCATGGCTATATCTTGACTTGATTACATGACTACTTGATACAATCCTGAAACCGTTTACATGAACAACCTATACCTATGGTCTTGACAAGTGTGATAACTACAAATCAATACAATATATATTACAGGGTTTTAACAGGGTAGATTGGTACAGAATATATTAAAAGTGGCACGATGATGGACACTAAAAGACGTAGATAAACATCCATTACTGTTGTCCCGCGGGTCTTGATGGGGCCTTGTACTTACCTGTTCCCATAGTCCACGGGATAGTTGGACTCCTCTCGTATACACTAATACATTCTGTACCAAGCTACAAACAACTACGTTAGTATAACAAACATATATACTTGTAATGATTACAAGTTCTATTCTCTTTACTTGTCTATTCCATTCTTTCTTATGGGACTTACCGAGCACTAGTATGCTGACAACGTTCATGTCTCTTCTTTCTTTAGAATGTTCGTTAGGAGGACCCGACTCTCAGGAGACCGAGCCCAGCCAGGAGTACTTGGAGCAGATACCTGAGCAGCACGACTACTAACTTACTTGTAATTATTTACTGTTCAGTTCATATGCCACTGTTTAGGCATTGCTTTCCATCATTATATTTTCCTTTTCAAAAGCAGTTGTAATGTAAATATGAATGTTAATAAAAGTTGTTGTTTATATTACATCTCTTTTCATTCTTGTGCTTTTATTATATATTGCTTATTTACGCTTAGCGTGTTTACTTCCGAGTAAATACGTTGTGACCACGTCACGTCTCCTTTCCCGTACATTAGGAAGCGGGGCACGACAAACCCCGACCCTAACCCTAGCACTTTGCCGTAGCCACCGACCTCATCACCTCCCCATAACTTCGCAACCCTCATCACCAATACCTCCTCGATCTCCTCACGACCTCCGCATCCACCTCCTCTCCCCTTACCAACCCTACAAACCCCGAGCAACCCAAGAACCCCTCGTCGCCGACCTCCTATCATCCTCACCGCCGATCACCTCACCCTTATCTCCTCGCCATCATCATCACCTTCCCCACCTCTTCTTACCCATCCCTGTACAACCCCGACTTCTACGACCCCAACCCTGCAACCCGACGGCGACCCACGGCAGAAACCCAATTTCGCTGTTACCCTTGCCGGAGACCTCGCCGTCGTTACCACCATCATCTCCTCATCCCTCTCTAACTCCTCGACACCACAAACCACTGCCAACCAACACCCTCAACAACTCCCTGACCTCAACAGCAACCCAAGAAACTTATTGCCTTCGCCGTCGACGGCTACCCATCGTCGCCGTCGTCTTCTCCCTTTTCCTCTGTCCTCCGTCCCCTGTCCCCGGCCCTAGAGCCAATACCACAACCCATTCCTCCTCTTCTTCTTCTCCTTTCTTTCTTCCATTCTTTCTTTCTTGAATTTTCCGACCGTCTTGCCAGAGTCGCACACGTCGCCGATGATCCGGACAACCCAGTCATCGTCGTCATCCAGCGAAGTCACGTCTTTGATCATCCAGGTCCAGTCATGTGCGTGCGTGAGTTGCATCATGACGTTTATCAGATATCGAACGTAGCATTCGTACCCCGTCGTGAGATCCGATCAGGCAAGTTTAACTTGCAACAAGCTATATTAATATATCTATATCCATATGAATAAAAATAATACATGTGTTTCATTATGCAGCAAATATTATAGTTTTACCGTTTTACAGTATCCGTTCGTATCCGTGTTGATAATCGCATATGTAATTGCATGCCGGAACATCATGATATCATTATACTATATATTAGTACAATATGTTATCTAGTACGCATCATACGTAGTCATGGACAAATAAAAGGTTATTACAGATAGATACATGTGCATCCGTGCATTAACCGTGTTCCGATATTCGTTACAGTTTCATATTTAGGTATATATTGATACATATGCATCACATGACATATCCACAACACACTACTTGACTATTTACTTGGATTCTATTACTAATGCCAACAATATTGGCGTGTTGTCCAGATGGACGTGACTTGTTGTCTGCATAGACGAGAACTATACCTGCTTGATCCTGTATTAGCATTAGATTTATATTAGCAATACCTGACTTGAACACAAACCTGGGGGTAAAGGGGAAATCAAGAATGTAACCAAAACGTAACTCGAGAGGATATTATTACATGTTTTCCTTTTTTCCGGGCGTAACGGAAAAATTACTTGTTTGCCGTTTTTCCGAGCGTTACGGAATAATTACATGTTCGTCGTTTTTCCGGGCGTTACGGAATAATTACTTGTTTGCCGTTTTTCCGGACGTTATGAAATAAATCCTGTTATCGTGATCCCGTGGGGAATGAACGGGATATATTCTGTTGAGTTACGATGAGGATTACATTAATTGATTTCAAAGACTTTTAGAATAGATAACCTAGAAGCACAGTTTTAGGTTACACATCACACATCACGTACATACACATACCTCATTGTTTCATATCTATATTATTTATTTATATTCATGTTTACCTATATCGTTACATCCTAGATTATTATTGTTATTTTGATATTATGACGCACTGACGTCTGGGTTTTGCATGGCCCAGTTCCTATATCTTTATCGCAGGCTGAACAGGAATACTTTAGCCATCAAGCCGAGCAGTGAGGAATTGAACATGTGTTATTTAGAGATGTTTGTTGGGGTCAAAAATTACACCGCGGTTGACCAAGTCAAAGTCAAAGTCAACCCCAAGTAAACGGGCCCAAGCCCAGGTCAAGTAGGCCCATTCCCAAGTCGAGCCCCCAATATATCCAAAACCCCTCAAGACACACATACGCACACTGCACATTGAGTTCGCATGACCAGTTTGACCCATCAATCGGAGGTTCCCTCGCTCCAAAGGCGAGGGGTAATTAATGGCAGCTTAGTACGCGGCTGCCGGAGATTCGGATCCCCACAATCAATAAACCCTCGCCTACTCTAATTAGGGGGAATCTGTAGTACGTCTGACAAGCGACGCGTATTCCCATCTCAATGGGGTGACGAAAAACTCCCTACAGATTCTGGCACGCCCGGTAGGACAAATCTCTCCTCTCATATTTCGGGTTAAACGTTCATGCAAACTCAATCAATATACATATCGATTGCCTGTACTAAAATCATGTTTCTGTTTACAGGTTAACAATTTCAAATTGCAATCTTCGGACGCAACAAAAATGTCTCCAAGGACAAGCTCAGCTCTCAACACGGCTCCCATCTCCTACACGATGAAGATGGACGCCAGGACGGTCCTCCCGTCCAGTCTCGAGTGACAATGGGAAGAGCCGCTGCTACCATTTGGCTCTATTCTGTTCGTGCCAGATAGCGCCATCCCAGCTTCTCAAGCTCCAATAACAGACAGACCGGCCTCGAAAGGTAGGAGGCCAAATGTGGTGATCTCGAGGGCACCACTACCCAAACGCAAGTCAGTGTTTGAACGACTTTCCTTGACCCCAGCTGAGGCAAGTCCATCAACACCAATAAAGCCACAAAGCATCTCGGGCAAGCACTGGCGGCGCCCCTGATGACTACTCAATCGGGTATCTTCTCTAAGCTCCCCGTCAATTGACTCACGATGGCTTCCTGGATGACAGATGCCCATCAAGCCCTTAAAATCGAGAAGCTAAGACAGAAAAGGCTCAAATACATAGCCAACAAAAGGGCTAAGGCTCATGCTAGGCTGAACTTTATGAGGTTCCAAGAACAGGATTACCCCGCCAAAGACAAAGAGATGGCTGGATATGTGTCCACACTGTCTACATGGTGGGCACGCACAGCAAGAGCAAGGATGAGGCCACTACATCTCAAATCCAATCTGGTATGAATGTGGCTGCCACTTCCTAAGACCAGCATCCTCTGGAAGGTAATGAGAACCCTTCCAGTGAGGGTGATATGCAGAAAGATCCCTTGGTTCATGAGAAGTCGGGCTCGGAAAGCGAAGAGGACCCAATCTTCCGTCCCAAGACCGCAGAGCAGCAACTTCTCCAAGAGCTCTAGAAGCAGCTCAGAAACAAAGACAAAGAGATGGCTAAGCTCTACTAAAAAATTGACGACTTGACGAACGTCATCTTACAGCTCATGGCCCAACTTGCCTCTCAGCCGCCCAATCAAGCGCAGGGCTCTGCTCATGAACCGAGAAACGGTGTCCCAAGCCAGCCAACGCCTATTCCCTTAAATCCAAAGGTGGGCAAACCGCATGAGAGTTGGTCGCATCTTATCTCGGGAAATGTCTTGGGTACCGATGACAGCAACCCACTAACGCAAAATCAAATCATGGATTCGGTCGCCAATAAAGTCAAAACATTGGTAGCCGAAACTGGAGAGCAAAAAGATGTCAGCAGTAGTGGGAGACCATATCCTGCTCGGTATGATCTTGTGGAGTTTCCTACTGGCTATGTCGTCCCCAAATTTGAAAGGTTCGATGGGACGAGAAATGCGAACCGGCACATTGCCCAATTTAAAGCATCATGCATGAATACTAGGGGCAATGATGCGCTCCTTCTCCGTTAGTTTGTCAATAGCTTGAACGATGTTGCTTTCGATTGGTATGCAAACATACCGGATGACTCGATCACGACGTTCGCTCAAATAGAATCCATGTTCAAACAAAGGTTCATGAGCGTCGGCGATAAAATCACCATTGCCGACCTCGTAAGGACCGAGCCAAAGAACAATGAAAGCAACATAGATTTTATAGTTCGACGGCGCAGTCTCTTTGTCAAATGTGAACCGCCGTTGGAGCAAGACCAATCCGTTAATCTTCTTATAGAAAATCTGAACAACTGGATGAAACCTTTCCTGTGCACCATAGGCCTCAAAATATTCCAAGAGCTGACCAAGAAGGTTCAAATATTGGAACGCTTAAAGCCCGAGTCCACTCAAGGTCTCCAATTCACAAACAGACCGAAACATTGGAGGGATGACGACCGGAAAAGCGAAAGTTCCAATAGCACCGATTCTCTAAATAAGCAGAGAGCGGGCGGAGAAAATATTAACAAATCTCGAGAGCCAACTTTGGAGGAAAGGAGAAATAAGATCTATACTTTCAGAAGAGACAAGGTTCCCAAAATATTCAAAAATGCTCTGAAGAATGGCCTGCGGCTACCAGAACCAAAAAGGCTAAGTGAAACGAACAGGACTGATCATCCCAACTTTTTCCCATACCATCGAATGCTAGGACACACTATTGAAGACTGTTGCGTCTTCAAAGATTGGGTCGAAAAGCAATACAAGGCAGGAGAGATAGAACTGTCTAAAGGCGTGTTAACAAACAGTCAAGCTGCGACCGCCAATTTCATACAAACGGAGATCGAAGTCCTTCAGGAACCTGACTCTCTCACACATCTGCCTTTCTCTGAAAAGAGTGGACCAAGGCAACAAGCTAAGAGCCAAGCGAGCAACATTGCCAATGAAGAAGCAATAGACGGATACACAACCCATACGGTCTACATGATGGAGCCCAGAGGAACAAGTCCTCCTACGCCTTATAGCCATGACGATGACACGGTTGTTGCCATCCAACACCGGCTCGGTCTAGATGACGAAGAGATCGCTTATGCAATTAAGCCAAAGGAGCTCGTGGTTCTTGCAGAATCGAATCCAGGCTCCAACAGTTGACCACCACATCGTTAAACTGGGAACAGTCGACCACCACGTCATTAAATTGGGAACAATCGACCTCTAAGTCGTTAAACTGGGAATGTAAAAAAATGTGTAAACAAAAAAAAGCCGAAATGATGGGGCAACTCGCAATAAAAATCAATGAGTAAAATAAAAATGAAAATAAACAGCTGAAATGATGGGGCAACCGCAAATGAATAGCCGAAATGATAGGGCAATCGCGACCTTCGCGATAAGAAAAGCTGAAATGATAGAGTAATCACGGTAAAAAAAAACCTCCAAAGGCGAATAATGAGTCGCTCCTGGTACCATATTCCAGTGCAACGATGCAGACGCCGACCAAAATCCAAATCCCTAAATGGCGAATGATGAGTCTCTCCTGATACCATATTCTAGTGCAGCGATGCAGACGCCGACCAAAATCTAAATCCCTAAATAGCGAATGATGAGTCGCTTCTGGTACCATATTCCAGTGCAGCGATGCAGACACCAACCAAATTCCAAATCCCTAAATTCCTAACGGCGAATGATGAGTCGTTCCTAGTACCATATTCCAGTGCAGTAATGCAGACGCCAACCGAATTCTAAATCCCCAAACCTCCAAACGGCGAATGATGAGTTGCTCCTGGTACCATATTCCAGTACAGCGATGCAGACGCCAACCAAAATCCAATTTCCCAACATTCTCCCAGCCCTACGGTTGGTCCACGAACTGACTACCGTATACAATCCACGAGCTTAAATAATTCTCATCACACCCATGCCCCACCGCAATCATAAGCCCCGCGGCCGGTCTCCGCCTTTGGAATTATGCTCCATTTGGGAAGACCCACTTATGTGTACTCACTATACATGAGGAGAACAAACTTACGAGATCCTCTCGACTCGTAAGAAAACACCTTCATGGGATCCTTACGACTTACAAAAAAAACACACTTGGGAGTCCCCGCGACTCCTAAGGAGAAAGTACACCTACGAGATCCTTTCAACTCGTACGGAGAAAATGCTTTTATGGGACCCTTACGGCTCATAAAATTGAAAAGTCTTAGGTGATAGTGACCTAAACCTGTCTCCTAAGCCATCGCTCCCCAACAGGCAAAGGCAAATGATGAATTGCTCCTGGCACCTGTGCTTCATTGTTAGCAACACTGATGCCGACCCCAACCTTAAAATTTCAAACTTCCGATTCAATAAACCCCTAAGTGTTTAAACTAGGAACAGATGACCTCTAAGTCGTTAAGCTGGGAACAGATGACCCCTAAGTCGTTAAACTGGGAACGAGGGAAATCCCCTCATGGCAAATGATGATTCACTCCTGGTGCCATATTCCAGTGTAAGCGGTGCTGATGCCGAACCAAAACCAAAATCCCCAAATCCACTCTTGGCAAATGATGATTCGCTTCTGGTACCATATTCCAGTGTAGCGATGCTGACGCCAAACAAAAACCCAAATTCCATGTCCTAGACTCAAAAGCCCCACTGGACGAATAAGAAACTCCCAAATCAAATCAAATCAACAATCTCTATGTCGGAATTATGTTTCGTCTAAGAATGTACCCCATGTTGAAATCATGCTTCGCCTCGGGATATCTGCCTTCCCTGTCGGAATCAAGCTCCGCCTCAGAATCAAGTCAACCAGTGACACTCCGTGCGGGGGACAAGTCAACCAGTGACACTCTATGCCGGGGACAAGTCAACCAGCGACACTCCGTGCCGGTGAAACGTCGATCACAAACACTCCGTGCCGGGAAAACGTCAAACAAACACTCCTCCTCGGGGATAGTCAACCAGTGAAACTCCGTGCAGGAGACAAGTCAACCAGCGACACTCCATGTCGGAGACAAGTCGACAAGCGACATTCCGTGCCAGGAACAAGTCAACCAGCGACACTCCGCCTCGGAAACACGTCGAGCACTGACCGTCCAAGTCGCAAAAAGGGCAGTATCAACCTCTCCGTCGGAATTATGCTTCGACTTGGAATCAAGTCAACCAACAACATCTGCGGCGGAATCATGCTTCGTCTCAGAGTGTACCCCATGTCGAAATCATGCTTCGCCTCGAAGTACCTGCTTTCCCAGTCAGAATTATGATTCGACTCGGAATCAAGTCAACCAACGACCTCCCTGTTGGAATTATGCTCCGTCTCGGAATCAAGTCAACCAACAACCTCTGCGTCGGAATCATGCTTCATCCCAGAATGTACCCCGTGTCGAAATTATGCTTCGTCTCGGAGTATCTGCCTTCCCTGTCGGAATTATACTTCGGCAGGGAATTAACCTCTGCATCTATGTTTCATTCAGAATTTCTGCCCTGCGCCGGAATTAAGCTTCGTCCCAAGATACACCTGCCCCGTGTCGAAATTACGCTTCGTCCCTGAACCCTGCGTCAAAACCATGCTTCGTCTCAGAATCATGCCCCGCTCTTCGGAATGATGCTCCGACCCTGGAATTATGCTCCGCAAATCGGAATAATGCTCCGACCCCGGGAATCATGCTCCCAAAAGGATGCTCCGCCCCCGGAATGATGCTCCGCCACAAAGTCAAACTTCTGCAGAACAAGATCCATCAATTTCATGCACACAACTCATATACGCGGTGTGCATTTATTGATGGGGAGCACTTTGTTAGGATAAAAAATTACACCTTGGTTGACCAAGTCAAAGTCAACCCCAAGTAAACAGGCCCAAGCCCAGTTCAAATGGGCCCATGCCTAAGTCGAGCCCCCGATATATCCAAAACCCCTCAAGACACATATACGCACACTGCACATTAAGTTTGCATGACCACTTTGACCTGTCAATCGGAGGTTCTCTCGCTCCAAAGGCGAGGGATAATTAACGTCAACTTAGTCCGCGGCTGCTGGAGATTCGGATCCCCACAATCAATAAACCCCCACCTACCCTAGGCAGGGGGAATCTGTAATATGCCTGACAAGCGACGCGTATTCCCATCTTAATGGGGTGACAAAAAACACCCTACAATGTTTAGTTTGGTTATTTATTTCCGCAGTTTTATTTCTTGATGTGAGCCCAAATTGGGACAAGTTTCAGATGTTGTTTATTAGATTTGATTCGTTTCCGCTTATGCATTTTTCTTGACTCTTTTTACTATGGCAAATGGATATATACTATCTAGTTTTTATATATTCTCTGTTCTTGATATCCTATAGACAGCCGTAATGTGACTGTGGAGGGATATTTCTTAGCCACAGGTAGCATGGTTGGCTCTATCACGTGTTGTAGTCTGCGCACTCTGACAAGCGGGGCCTGACAGGGTTTGGTATCATAGCCATAGGATTTAGGATTAATCGGGTTTAGTTCTTTTGTAGTTAGGTATTGAACACAATACACTAACCAAGAAACTCGGAATTAGGAACATGCCCTGCTACATTACCATCTTGCTAGTCTTGAATCTATAGCTATCTTTTGTATTGAATCATGTTTACCGTTGCTAATTCTCTTCAGTGTCTTGGCTTCAGAATCATGGCGGACAGATATTTGCGATCGTACCAGAGGCGTGTTAATGACACCGCACTACTTGGAGTTATACGTGATATGCTGGAAAACCAGAAGCGGCAAACTGAGCTGAATCAGGGGCAAGCCGAGACTTTCCAGGAGGGTCTGCAAAAAGTTCAGCAGTCCGTAGTCGCTGTAGCACCCAGGCCAACACAGCGTGAGGGCACCGTGGCAGACTTCAGAAGGCTCGGTCCGTCCACATTTACAGGATTGGAGGAGCCATTGCCAGCGGAGCAGTGGCTCGTTGACACAGAGAATCTGCTTGTCGCCGCGTAGATTCCAGATGAAAAAAGGGTGGATGTAGTATGCATCCAACTGGTAGATTACGCTCGCAAGTGGTGGCTCGTAGAGGAGACTCCTCTGCTCAAGCCGATCAGTTGGGAAGCGTTTTTGCGAAGTTTCTTGGAGAAGTTCTTTCCGCAATCTACTCGAGATGAAATGGAAAAAAAAAGTTTATTAGCCTGAAGCAGAATGGCAGATCCGTTGATGCGCATGCGGCTGAGTGGACTCGGCTCAGTCGATTTGCGGGGCCTGATTATTCTGTTTTAAAGAAGTGTGTAGTAACCGCAATCAATAACGGTGTCACGTGTAGCTAGACTGAGATGAGTACGGGTCGTCCTCAGGGAAACGTTGAATCTTTTAATCTTACTTTAGACGTATTGATTAGGAAAGGAGGAAGAATAATGAATAGTGAAGAATGGTTGTAGATTCTAGATCTACGTCAATCACGGATGTAGAATAGAAATCTAGATTAACTATGGATGTAGATTTTATATTAGAAGGAGGCTTGTAGGGTTCGTTAAGATTTAGTAGCCATGGATGATTAATTAAGGATTACCCATTTTATCCTTTAATAGATTTAAAACTAGATCGACAGTGATGCATGTAGATTAGGGTTTCTGGAAGAAATAGGGTTCCCACTCTTAACCCCTATCTTGACATGGATCTCTGTTCATGTCTAGCCTTTACCAAAATAATTGTTAATCTAATTTCTAATCGTGGTCGTGAATATCAATGAATTGATAGCCCGATTAGGATGTTAACGATTCTTTTGGTAAAGTTTATAAACTTTATAGGACGTAAAAGGAGTTAAAGGATTTTAATCATCTATTGATCTACCCTAATCCTACGAACCCTAACAAGCGGAGAATTACTCGCGCAAGATGGAGTTAGAAGAATAGATAGAGATCATGAATAAAATAAAATGCAATAAAAATAAAACAACTAGCTTTATTAATTAACTTGATCAATTACACTTTGTTCCGTAGAAAGTGATTACAAAACTCTAATTTGCTTCTCGATCTCTTCTTAAGGAGGTAGATGAACAGCTGATGATCAACCTGGATTCTTGAGTCGTCTTGGACTTCGTGATCTCGTCGGTTTGATCAGTTTTCTAGGTTTAGCCCTCTGTCCTTTATATAACACCAAAACTAGAAACAAAAGATCCGAAGAATCAGGTGGTGTTGTTGAGATCCAAACCACAAAATCCCACATCCTGAATCGTTGACTCGGCCGCGGATCCGCCGCGTTTGGCACGGTTTGGCCGCGGATCCGCGGCCGTTTGGTGAGATATTGGCTTCAGTTTTCTGGTATTGCTTCAATGTGACACATGGAGATCTTCTGGATATCTGGAATTTGATAATATTTCCTGAGTCTCTGCCAGTATTGATTCTTCGATTTTATCTAACTTTATCGGCAGATTTTTTATTTTCAACATCTCAACATCTCGATCTCTTGACCTGAGCCAAAACTTGCACAATATCTCAATGAATAATGTTAGTAATATTTGGGATTATTGAGATATTATCCTAACCATTTGATATGATATTTTAAGAGAATTGGTTAAAAATATTTTATATGGTATGCATATTTAAATGGACTAAATATTATATAGATATTATATGCTTACATTTTCCTTCATAATGTTAATTATAATATATAAACATATGAAAATAGTATTTTTACAGATAAACCCTCATATGTGTCATATTTATAATAAACACCTTTTATTATTTAAAAATAGTAAGGAAAATGTCATATCAAATGTAAGATATTTTCAACTGAACAAATACCCCCAAACTTAACTTTGATCATCCCGAGCATACTAGTTATTCAAGAGAAGGAGAAAAAGAAACCTAAGTAGCACACTTTCGTAGGCAACACGATTGCACTGAGTATGCGCAACAAGCCGTTAAACTTCTAGGTGTCCCTAGTAGGAGGAATGTTGTCTCTTGAGGGTTTTCAGCGGATTACACCCACAAAATCCTATAATAAAAGAAAGATGGTGAAAATTACATATAAAGATAAGAACTTATAAAAGAAAGAACTTGAAAATAAGAGTTTCTAACTATACCAGCTTTTCAGTTGCTATGAGCCCTATCTTAATGGTCGTGAAAAAATATTAGAAATCACATCAACCCTCAATAAAACAACGCCTTTAGTCTTCCTCCCTATCTTTCTTCCAAACATTGATCATATACCCCTACGTGTGTGTAAAAGATATCCCTACACTTAGAGAATTCAATTCAAGCTATCATACTCTTGTCCATCTTCCTTAGTACTTTTTAGTTGGTGAATTTTTTAGATGGAATTGCTCGCACATTCTTCATGCGACCGTTAATACTTCTTGAGGTACTAATCAACCGATTACAAAATGTGCTCGCGTATTAAGGCGTAATTCCTCGTTTCGCAACACCTAAGTTTTAGCAGTGGATCCCAAACCAGTTGATCTAAGGCACTAGGTGATAAAGCACCCTCGCTATATTTTCTTTTATGCTGCCTTAAGCAATTACAAAACCAGTGTTCATTTTTTCTTCTTCTTCACCACTCGTATATATATATATATATATATATATATATATCTTCATACTAAGTCTTTTAGACAAAAGCATTTCAAGTTATCCTCTACTATCCCAAGTTTCAAGATGTGTGTAAGTGCGTATACTAGGGTATCAATATTCAGATGTTTGGTCTCAAGAATAAGGACTATTTTTCAGATTTATTTTTATCCTCAGATTAGTAATTTCCTTCATCTTACTAACCCTTGGGACAACGGCCCATAACTACTTATTACTAGTTTCGTTTAATAAAACATCTAACTTTCTTGCTTTTCTTAAACTTTTCCTATCTTTCATATGTAATTTTTCACTTTCTACTTTCTTATTATATAAAAATTTGTATAGTGCCAAATGCCAAAAGATAATTTAGTGAATACAAACCTCCTCCCAAACCTGTTTTCAGCAGTGTCATCACCGATGTCATCTTTGAATGCATAGACCTGTAGACTTGGAGAGAGAAATTAAGAGGGGTAAAATAATAGTTAAATGAAAACTACCCCCAACTTGTACTTTGGCACTCACAGATATTTAGTTAAGTCCTTTTTCACTCACCTCCATTCTTAAAATGAGACAATGTTATTGAGACATGGAGGTGAGGCGGAGGAGTTTTAATTATGATAAAGCGGCTCCTGTAAAAACATGAGCTCCTCTGCTGGGACAGCAGAAAAATACGGTTTCAATCTATGCCCATTTACTTTGAAAATTGAACCGTTTTTAATATTTTCAACTTCTACTGCCCCGTGCGGGTATACATACCGCACCACGAAAGTTCCTTTCCAACGAGATTTTAGTTTAACCGGATGAAGATGGAGACGGGAATCATAAAGAAGGACTTGTTGTCCCTGTGTGAAGGTTTTTCTATAAAGGTTTTTTATCGTGGAACACTTTAGTCCGGTTCTTTACTATAACCGCATTATTGTAAGCTTCATCGCGGAGTTCGCTTAGCTCATTTAATTGCAGCTTCCGATAGCTGCAGGCATGATCAAAATCGAAGTTAAGCTCTTTAATAGCCCACATTGCTTTATGCTCGATCTCGACAGGAAAGTGGAAAGCCTTTCCAAATACTAGGCAGTATGGAGACATACCAAGATCGGTCTTATAAGCGGTACGAAATGCCCAAAGAGCATCCGTCAATTTGGTTAACCAATCTTTACGGTTTTTAGAAACCATCTTCTCCAAAATTTGTTTTATCTGCCTATTGGAAATCTCAGCTTGCCCGCTCGTTTGGGGATGATAGGGCGTAGAAAGTTTGTGGTTGATTGAATATTTCCGCATCAAAACCTCGAAAGACCGATTACAGAAATACGTCCAGTTGTCGCTAATTATAGCGCGAGAGTACCCGAATCGCGAAAAGATATTTTCTTCAAGGAACTTAATAACAATCTTGTTGTCATTAGTGCGACACGGTATTGCTTCCACCCATTTTGAGACATAATCAACCGCTAACAGGATATATAAATTCCCAAAAGAGTTGGGAAAAGGGCCCATAAAATCAATACCCCAAATATCGAATATCTCCATAACCAAGATAGGTTGGAGTGGCATCTCATTTCTTCGTGAAATCCGACCTATGTGTTGACACCGTGGACAAGTTTTGCAATGATCATATGCGTCTTTAAATAATGTTGGTCAATAAAAGCCACATTGCAAAACTTTCTCCGCCGTTTTACATGGACCAAAGTGATCGCCACATGCTTGATCATGACAAAAAGACAATACACTCTTGAATTCATCGTTAGGGACACATCTGCGAATGATTTGATCGGAACAATACTTAAACAAATAAGGTTCATCCCAGTAAAAGTGTTTTACTTGGGATAGAATCGAAGTTTGTCTTGTTTCGACCAATTGCTAGGAATAAGTCTTGTCGCTAGATAATTCACAGTATCCACGAACCAAGGTTCGCAGGATACGGTCAAAAGCTGTTTGTCAGGGAAGGAGTCGTTTATTGGCACGGTCAACGTTGGTGAAGAATTGATGCGTGAAAGATGGTCGGCTACAACGTTTTCACCTCCACTCTTGTCTCGTATGACAAGATCAAATTCTTGAAACAACAGGATCCAACATATTAGCCTGGCCTTAGCATCCTTCTTCGATAAAAGGTGTTGTAGGGCGGAGTGATCGGTGTAAACTACTATTGGCGAGCCAATCAAGTAGGGCCTGAATTTTTCTAATGCAAATACAACTGCCAAGAGTTCTTTCTCGGTAGTTGTGTAATTAATTTGTGCATCGTTCAAGGTTCTACTTGCATAGTAAATTACATGTGGCATCTTATTAATGTGCTGTCCTAAGACTGCACCAATAGCCAAATCTGATGCATCACACATAAGCTCGAACGGGTAGTTCCAATCCGGAGATGATAGAACGGGGGCTGTAGTGAGAGATCTTTTAAGCGATTCAAAAGCAGCCTTACAATCCGAATCGAAGTGAAATGTTGTATCCTTGGCCAAGAGAAGAGTTAAGGGTCTAGCAATTTTGCTAAAGTTCTTAATGAATCTCCTATAAAATCCAGCATGACCAAGGAAAGATCATATATTTTTGACGCATTTGGGAGGAGGAAGGTTATGGATGACATCAATTTTAGCTCTGTCAACCTCAATGCCTTTTCGTGAAATGATATGTCCAAGGACAATACCTTCTTGGACCATGAAATGACATTTTTCCCAATTCAAAATTAAGTTCTTATCCTTACAGCGGGTAAGAACCGCGTCAAGATGACGTAGGCATTCCTCAAAGGAGTCCCCAAATATGGAGAAATCGTCCATAAATATCTCCAGAAAATTCTCAACCATGTCTGAGAATATCCCCATCATACACCGCTGAAATGTAGCGGGAGGGTTGCATAAGCCAAAGGGCATGCTTTATAAGCAAAAGTACCGAAAGGACAAGTAAATGTTGTTTTATCTTGATCTTTTTCGGCGATAGGGACCTGATTATAGCCAGAATATCCATCCAAGAAACAATAGTATTCATGTCCAGCTAATCGTTCTAACATCTGGTCAATGAAAGGTAGAGGGAAGTGATCTTTTCTCATTGCGGCATTGAGTTTTCTGCAATCAATACATACGCGCTATCCAGTTTGGGAGCGTGTTTGGATCAACTCATTAGCCTCATTAGTTATGACCGTGATGCCAAACTTTTTAGGGACCACATGAATGGGACTTACCCATTGGCTATCAGATATTGGGTAAATTATACCACTATCTAGGCACTTGAAGATTTCTTTCTTTACCGTCTCCTTCATAACGGGATTTAACCGTCTTTGTGGGTCTCGGGTTGGCTTGGCTTCATCCATCAGATGTATATAATGTTCAACAATTAAGGGACTAATCCCTTTGATGTCAGCCATTGACCAACCAAATCCTTGCCGATTTGATCTCAATACCGCCAAAAGTATGTTCTCTTACTCTAAAGCTAGAGAAGCAGATATGATCACGGGCAAAGACTCATTCTCACCTAAATATGTATTTTTAAGATGAGAAGGTAGCGGTTTGAGATCTAGTATTGGCGGAGAGACAATAGAAGGTGGGGTAAGGGAATGATACTCGGACTCCCTAAGAGGTTCATAACTTGCGTAGGATATTGACTCGAAAAGCGCTACTGAATTTTGTGACGAGTCAACGGATTCAAACTCGAGGATGGACTCATCGAAGATATCCTCACTATAATAATTTTCCAAATCAAATAATTTCGCACTAGTGTTGTCGAGATCATCATAGCAAAGTACTTCCGCTTCGCAACTGTCGGAAGCTATCTCGTTGAGGAACAGACATCGATTAAATGAGCAGATGGTTCAGATGGTTGACTTCCTAGCTTGTAAATATTAAGCTCAATTGTCATCTTCCCGAAGAATAAGTTCATAGAACCGTTACGACAATTAATGACAGCGTTGGAAGTTGCTAAGAAAGGTCGACTGAGTATCACCGGGATTTGGTTGCGTGGGTTCGCCACAGGCTGTGTATCTAAAACAATAAAGTCCACAGGGAATATGAATTCCCCTACTTTGATTAATGCGTCCTCTAGTTCACCCCTAGGTTAGGCGATAGATCGGTCTGCCATCTGGAGAGTGCAATGGACAGGTTTCAACTCTCCTACACCTAGCTGCTCATAGACTGAATATGGAAGCAAGTTAACACTAGCGCCGAGGTCAAGTAAAGCACGATTTATGCTTTTCCCCCCAATAGTTATAGATATTGTAGGACAACCGGGGTCCTTACGTTTCTTAGGCAATTGTTGGGTAAAAACTGTGCTCACGTTACTTGTCATGAATACCTTTTTCGGCACTTGAGTTTTTCTCTTCCTAGTGCACAAGTCCTTAAGGATTTTCGCATAAGACGAAACTTGTTGAATAGTATCTAGGAGAGGGATATTTATGTTAACTTGTTTAAACATTTCCACAACCTTCTCCATTTGTGCGTTAGGTTTGTTGATCCTCAACCTGTTTGGAAATGAAGCTTTATCAATAAGTTTTGGGTCCAACATTTGTGGAGAAGTTTGTGGGAATGGAATCGATCCCAGAATTGGAGTGGGATCGTTTTAGGTAGATTCGAGGAAGTGGGCGAAGTGTTCGAGCCTTAGGGAAAACGGAGAATAGGCTCGGAAGAAGGTCCGAAACTAGACGAAATAGGGCAAGAAGTAGAAGCCGGGGTATCATTAATATCACCAACGTCATCAACATGTTCACTCACGTGTTTATCCAGCACTCTTCCAGATCTCAACATAGTAACGGCACTCACATTATAACTTTGTGAGTGGCCAGGATTTGGTAGGGGTTGAGATGGAAGTTTCTCTTTTTCTCTCGTACTCATCGCGGTATTTATTTATGCAAGTTGTGCTTCTATCGATTTTATACTTTAACCGTGGGAGGTGGTAGTCTGTGTTAATGATCGGATAGAAGACTTTATTTCATCCGTCGATTGCATGGAATGTTTAATAAACATATCCACACTTCGTTCAAGTGCAGATGAGTTTTCATTCCCGGTCGTTTGGAAAGAATTGTTATAAAGTGTAGAATTGTTGGCCGGATTTTGAAAAAGTTGCGATTGAAAGGGGTGCTGACTCTGTGGGTGTGGCTGCTGCTATTGTGGAGGAGGTCTTTGATAATTGCTTTGGAACTGGTTTTGATTTTAGGTTTAGTTTTGGTTCCAAGCAAAATTAGGATGATTCCTCCATCCCTGATTGTACGTGGAAGAATAAGGATCGTTTTTAGGTCGCTGCTAAAAAGTAGCATTAGTGTGTTCTTAACTTTGAAACGGTGCATTCATAGGACATTCTTCCGTCAAATATGATGGATTGGAACAGCAACCACACACGGTCTTAGGAAGCATAACCTGGTTTAGGGAGATTGATGAGAATTTGTTCTCCATCGCATCGAGTTTCTTTTGTATTGCTTCCATTTCGGCTTTTATTGCTATGGAAACGTCGAGCTGATGGATACCTCCCCCAGATGATGGTCTAACGCTTTCCCACTGCAAAGTTGTTCAGCGAGATCTTCCAGAAATTTCCAAGCTTCACCATCATCTTTGGACATGAAATTGCATTGACACATGGTTTCAAGCATCTGCTTTGTCGCTGGAGTAATGCCCTCATATATAATTCGGCACAGATTCCATCTATGTATTCCATGATGAGAACATTGGACAAGCAGATCCTTATACTGTTCAAAGCACTTCCAAAATGGTTCATTGGGATGCTAGGTAAACTGGTTGATTTCGCTCCGAACATGGGCGGTCTTATGATTGGGGTAAAATTTCTTAAGGAATGCTATCACGAATTCATCCTAATTGGTAATAGAGTGTGCGGCAGTATTATAAAACCATTTTTCTGCAAAATCGCACAAAGTGAAAGGGAGAAGACGCAAGCGCATAGCATCCACTGAAAGTTGTGATGTACCCATCATTGCGCATACGTTTTCGAATTTAGTGATAAAAACATATGCGTCTTCAGACTCATGCCCGTGAAATTTGAGCAACGGGTTGATGAAGTAGGTTTAATTTCAAAATTATCCCCATTGGCTGGTGGAATAGATAAACAGGTAGGAAGGGGACTGCGTATAGAATAGCATCTCTCTTGGAGAGAAATGCGCAGTGGATTCTGCGCACCGACGGGTGGTGGCAAGGTGGTGTTATAATCTAATGGAGAACCGTCCATCTCGGTCGATGTGGTGGGTGGAAGGGAAAAAGAAAATGAAGAAGTATCGACTTCGGAGTCGACAGCAGGAACGCGGACAAGACGGGCACTAGAATCCCGTGTCCAGCCGAGCATGCACTAAGCGGGTTTAGCGCAAGTGGCAGCGTGTGTACGATTTAAAATTGGTTTGTTTTGAAAAGTGTCAAACGTGAGACAAATCACACAAAAATACGCAATCAACCCTAGAACTAAGGTTACCTAGGTCAAGTCTCTAGACAGCTCCTAGACTTCCAAAGGACAAGCCACGGGATTAATTCTCTACCACCTCTTTATCGCTCTTATGGCCAAGTAAGTGCCAGGTAAGTGGGAGGTATCCACTATACGAATCACCGAAAATAGCGAGCCTAGTTAAGTAACCACTTGTCTTAGACACACTTGCCTAGACACCACAAAAAAAATGCGGATAAGCGATAGATTACCCACGACCTTCCTCTGTCCTTATTGAGCGCGACAGTCCTTAGAGTCTCGGTCTAGATATTTTTTAATTAATGTAGATTGATGCGGATGCTCGTTTTATGATTTGTGGGGCCTAGGAAGGGTGATGAAATCCCCTCCTAATCTGAATTTGGTCTTTGCCCCTTAATGTCCGTATTAAAATATGCACAAACAAACCAATTACAAAACTTGCAAAAAGATTTTTGAGCATCGATATTTTGCAAAGAATCCTGCAGAAAATATATTATTGGATTTTTCAGAGGAGAGAGAAGGAGAAAGGAAAGTTACCAGAGAAGTTGGGAAGCAAGATCCCCTAATTCCACCACGGTTCCGCCGCAAATATGGTGATTTGGCCGCGGTTTGGCGGCGGGAATGAGAGCTTGATCAAAAAAATTTGTTGCAGTGTCCCCCTTGCTCCTCTGGGTCTTGATGAATGTCTCTGAATCTCTGTTTCCTCAAATCTGTGACTCCAGATCCCCTTGCAAACTTCACACAATAATCGTTAAATACACAATTTGTTGTTTTGTTTATTTATGATATGGATTGAATAAGAATTCAACACGAATAGTAAGAAAAAAATATTATGCACGTATCCCCGGCAACGGTGCCATTTAATTAATCTGTTTTAAAGAAGTGTGTAGTAACCGCAATCAATAACGGTGTCACGTGTAGCTAGACAGAGATGAGTACGGGTCATTCTCAGGAAACGTTGAATCTTTTAATCATACTTTAAGCGTATTGATTAGGAAAGGAGGAAGAATAATGAATAGTGAAGAATGGTTGTAGATTCTAGATCTACGTCAATCACGGATGTAGAATATAGATCTAGATTAACTAGGAATGTAGGTTTTATATTAAAAGAGGGTTTGTAGGGTTCGTTAAGATTTAGTAGTCATGGATAATTAATTAAGAATTACTCCTTTTATCCTTTAATAGATTTAAAACTAGATCGACAGTGATGCATGTAGATCAGGGTTTCTAGAGGGAATAGGGTTCCCACTCTTAACCCCTATCTTGACATGGATCTCTATTCATGTCTAGCCTTTACCAAAACAATTATTAATCTAATCTCTAATCGTGGTCGTGAATATCAATGAATTGATAGCGCGCCCGATTAGGATGTTAACGATTCTTTTGGTAAAGTTTATAAACTTTATATGACGTAAAAGGAGTTAAAAGATTTTAATCATCCATTGATCTACCCTAATCCTGTAAACCCTAACAAGCGGAGAATTACTCGCGCATGATGGAGATAGAAGAACGGATAGAGATCATGAATAAAATAAAATGCAATAAGAATAAAACAACTACCTTTATTAATTAACTTGATCAATTACACTTTGTTCTGTAGAAAGTGATTACAAAACTCTAGTTTGCTTCTCGATCTCTTCTTAAGGAGTTAGATGAACAGCTGATGATCAACCTGGATTCTTGAGTCGTCTTGGACTTCGTGATCTCGTCGGTTTGATCAGTTTTCTAGGTTTAGCCCTCGGTCCTTTATATAACACCAAAACCAGAAACAAAAGATCCGAAGAATCAGGTGTTGTTGTTGAGATCCTAACCACAAAATCCCGCACCCTGAATCGTTGACTCGGTCGCGGATCCGCAGCGTTTGGCACGATTTGGCCGCGGATCCACGGCCGTTTGGTGAGATATTGGCTTCAGTTTTCTGGTATTGCTTCAATGTGACACATGGAGATCTTCTGGATATCTGGAATTTGATAATATTTCCTGAGTCTCTGCCAGTATTGATTCTTCGATTTTATCTAAATTTATCGGCAGATTTTTGGTTTTCGACATCTCAACATCTCGATCTCTTGACCTAAGCCAAAACTTGCACAATATCTTAATGAATAATGTGAGTAATATTTGGGATTATTGAGATATTATCCTAACCATTTGATATGATATTTTAAGAGAATTGGTTAAAGATATTTTATATGGCATGCATATTTAAATGGACTAAATATTATATAGATATTATATGCTTACATTTTCCTTCATAATGTTAATTATAATATATAAACATATGAAAATAGTATTTTTACAGATAAACCCTCATATGTGTCATATTTATAATAAACACCTTTTATTATTTAAAAATAATAAAGAAAATGTCATATCAAATGTACGATATTTTCGACTAAACAGGGCCTTTGGTTGCCAACGATACAGATAGGGCACGAAGGTTTATGCGTAGTCTGGATGTGGAGATTCAGAGACATATTATATCTCTGGGATTGACCACCTTCTCCTAAGTTCTTAAGGCAGCCAGGGAGCAGCATAGTTTATCGGTGAAAGCGAAGTGTACACAACTGCAAACCATCGTAGTTCGGAAGCCGGCATTTACACCAAACCGAGCTCCTATACGCAGAGGCATCCCTATAAATAGGCGAGGCATTGTGCCTATGAAGAAGCCCGCGGTATCCGATCAGAAAGGAAGTGTGTTTTGTGACTACTGCCAACGACCGGATCATTTCCGGAGAGAATGTCGAAGGAGGCTTGGACTCTGTCTTGTTTGCAGATCAGCTGACCCTACCATCGATGCTTGCCCTTCAAAGTTATGATTGAGGGCGATATTCAGAAGAAGATTCATGGGCAGAAGCAGATTACTCAAGGGCCTAATCAAGCACGGGCATTCACTTTGACAGCCGATGAGGCCAAGACTTCATACGAAGTTGTTTCAGGTATCCTACTCATTTATAATTTTCCCGCATTGGCATTATTTGATTCAAATGCATCCTATTGTTTTATGTCGTCCAAGTTTATTAGCGCACACTCAATTCCACACGCGGCCCTGTCTAGTTGCTGAGACATACACACTGGGAATGGGAAAATTATATCTAATAGCGAGTGCAAGGATTGTTCAATTGTTATTTGCAAACGAGAGTTATTCGCGGATTTCTTGGTGATCGATACTGGGATCTATGATGTTGTCTTGGGAATGGAATTTCTTGGCACTTTCTACGCTCACATCGACTGTAGGGCAAAGAAAGTGATTTTCTAGATTCCTAGACATCCGGAGTTTATATTTTCAGGAGGTAGCAGATCTGTCGAGCCAGTCGAGTTTAGGGCCAGGCCGACAAGTGCCGTTCTTTCATCGATGGAAGTAGACAAGGAGGAAGCGCTAGCGGTAGTTCGAGATTTATGGATGTGTTCGAAGACATCTCGGGTTTACCTCCAAAACGAGATGTGGAGTTCACGATTGATTATATTCCTGGAGCAGCGCCGATTTCAAAGGCCTATTATCCAATGGCAACGGTGGAGTTAGAAGAGGTAAAGAAACAGGTTACCGAATTGCTAGAGAAGGATTGGATTCGCAGCAGCAATTCACCCTGGGGAGCTCCATTTCTTCCAGTCAAGAAGAAAGATGGCACGCGGAGGATGTGCATCAATTATCGAGAATTAAACCGGGTAACTATTAAGAACAAATACCCGATCCCTCGCATCGGCAAATTATTCGATCAACTCAGTGGCACGAAGGTTTTCTTGAAGCTGGATTTGCGATCCGGATATCATCAAGTTTGGGTGAAATCGGAAGATATTTGCAAGAAAGCGTTCCGAACTCGATATGGGCATTACGAGTACTTAGTGATGCCATTTGGAGTTACTAACACACCGGCAATATTTATGGATTTGATGAACCGAATCTTTCACCGTACCTGGACCAGTTCGCAGTGGTATTTATTGATGATATTCTGGTCTATTCGAGGAGCAAAGAAGAGCACGCAGAACACTTGAAGATCGCACTGCAAACGTTGAGGCAAGAAAGGTTATATGCTAAGATGAGCAGGTGCGAGTTTTGGCTCGAAGAAGTGAAGTTCTTAGGTCATGTCATATCCGGAGATGGAATTTCCGTTGACTCTGAAAAGATTGTGGCAGTTCATGATTGGCCAATTCCAAAGAATGTAGTGGAGATCAGAAGTTTTCTTGGGCTCGCTGGATATTATAGAAGGTTTGTGAAGAAATTCGCTCGTATATCAGAACCATTGACCAAGCTAATACGAAAAGAGGTACTGTTCGTATGGACGGAGAAATGTGCATCAGCTTTTGAAGCGTTGAAGCAAAGATTAACCACCGCTCCTACCTTGATAGTGCCAGACGGTTCCAGAGGGTTGGTTATTCACAGGGACGCATCTGGGAAAAGCTTGGGATGTGTTCTAACGCAGAATGGGAAGGTTATAGCCTATGCGTCGAGACAATTAAAGACTCACGAAAAGAACTACCCAACTCATGATTTGGAGCTAGCAGCAGTGATTTTTGCTTTAAAGATTTGAAGACACTACTTATTGGGCGAAAGGAAAGAAGTATTTACCGATCACAAGAGCTTAAAGTATGTGTTCATACAGAAAGAGCTCAACATGAGGCAGTGTAGATGGTTGGAGCTGATGGATGACTATGATGTTGATCTGAAGTACCATCCGGGGAAGGTTAGGGAAGGTTAAAGTAGTGTCGGATGCTCTAAGTTGGTTGCCAGTAATATGGATGTTGACTGCACAGAAAGAGATTATAGCTAATTTTCAGATATTCGAGTTGGAGATTGTATTACCGCATTCTTCGGGACAGTTGATGCAGTTGCAAGTACGGTCGTCCTTGATCGATAATATTAAGGCAGCGCAGTCGCATGATCCAAGGTTGCAGAAGTTTCGAGAACAAGTTGAAGCGGAACTTCAAACGGATCTGTTAATTCATGAAGATGGTTCATTACGATATGGGAGCCGTTTATGTGTGCCTAAAGGAGATGTTCGTGAAGAAGTTATGAAGGAGACTCATAGTTCCGCATATTCCGTACATCCGGGAGGCACAAAGAAATACCGAGATTATTCTCGCCAAAATTTTCGGCCGAGAGCTATTTGTTCCCTTATAACCCTTATAAGAAAGAGGAAAAGAATTCACTGTTGGACATCACGTGTTAAACACGTGAGCGCTTATATGCAAACCATATAAGCGCTGAAAGAAAACAACTAAGGGCCAAACATGCCTCACGTGTCAAACACGTGAGCGATCATATGCAAAGCATATAAGCGCTAAAAGAAAACAACTAAGGACCAAACATGCCTCACGTGTTAAACACGTGAGCGCTCATATGCAAAGCATATGAGCACTGAACATAAATAACTAATGGCCGAACAGGCCTCACGTGCTAGACACGTGAGCGCTCATATGTAAAGTATATGAGTGCTAAAAATAAACTAAATAAAACAATTAATGGCCAAACAGGCCTCACGTGTAAAACACGTGAGCGCTCATATGCAAAGCATATGAGCGTTGAACATAAACAGGCTAAAACCCACAGCAGGGGTCACATGTTAAACACGTGAGTTCTCTTGCCTCTCACATGCAAAGCATGTGAGCGCCCCAATTTAAAATGTTCCCATTAAATTCTATATGATAAAATTAAATCCTATTTGGGAAATATTTTCCCTGATCTTTCTAATATGGAAAGATCTTTCCCTAACAGAAAATCCTGGATTTAAAATCCGATGGTGATAAAATATCACCAATTAAATCATCTGATAGAATTAAATTCTATTTGGGAAATATTTTCCTGATCTTCCTCAAACTAGAAAGATCTTTTCTGTTAAACAGAAGACCTTTGGATCAAAGATCCAACGGTGATCATCTGGTAGAATAAAATTCTATCATAAAAAAATATTTTCCTATTCTTGGTAAACTAACAAGATATTCATATGATAAGAATAAAATTTTATATCCATATGATAGAATTAAATTCTATATTAAGAAAATATAATTCTGATCTTGTTAAACTAAAAAGATATGATAGAATAAAATTCTAATCTTTCTAAAACTAACAAGATATTCATAATCCTGTTAAACAAACAAGAAATCTTCTCTGTTACACTGAGAGCCTTTGGATTGAAAATCCAACGGTGAATAAAATTCACTGATTGATCTAAAAGATCATGGAATCAATCATGATCACACAATGAGAGATTCTCTTAACAAATTGATTCATGTTCTTCTCGTATAAATAGGAGCAAAGAGAGGAGGAGAGAATAGGGAGAGACCACCCCATAAGCTTCTAAAAGCTCCCAAAAAACAAAAGAGAATTTAATTCTCAAACCAAGAGTTTAACTCTTCTCAAAAGAACTTAGTTCTTCCTCTGGTTGAGCTCTGCAGAAGCAGATCTCCCCACAAGTTGAGAATTTAATTCTTATTGGGGAGATTCTGTTATACAGATTCAAAACTTATGGGAAAGAACTAAGTTCAAAAAAATTAATTCTTCCAAAAGTATACAGGAATTTAATTCCTCTGATAAGACTAGGGTTTAACCCTGCAAAAGAATATTATTCTTATAAAGAAAAGGGCCTGAAATTCTCAAAGCTCATATCAAAGTCTCTATACATATAAAAGAACAGATTGGTGATTCATTAGCGTTCAACGCTATATAACAAAGGCTCACATGTTCCCACGTGAGCACCTCTGAGGAACAAAAAGGAAGGACTGAGATCGAATCACGTGTTGTCACATGACCCCCAAACAGTTTCTTAAATAGAAAAGGGGGGAAATCTAAAGACAACACTCACTTTTGAGCACCTCACGTGTTCGCACGTGAGCATTATATGAGTTAAGCGCTTAGCACTTATAAAAGGAAGAGGGAATAAACCCAAAGAAGCAGTGCCCAACTTTGGGGCGCCTCACGTGCCTACACATGATGGCCATAAGAATTAAGTGTTTAACACTTATATACAGACGGGGATTTAGACCCAAGTGTATAACACCAACTTTCAGGCGCCTCACGTGCCACGCGTGAGCGCCCCAAATTTCAGTTTTTAACACTGCTTTAGAGACTCACGTGAAAGCACGTGAGCACCAAGCATATATTAGTGTTTAACACTATAAGAAGCCAACTTCAGCCCCAAATTGGTTAAGTCTTCCTGAGATTAAAATATTTTGGATCTCCAAATAGACAGAGTCTCTGTGCTCATGATTTCCCAAACTAATGATTTCTCAATGGATGATGACCAAAATGATGTCCATCCCACATCTTCTAAGTTAATCTTCGTCTCCCAAAAATGACTAATGATTCTTAGATGGTCCACCATGATCTCTCCCCTCAATCTGGAATTCGGTTCGAGGGTATATCTCTCCACACCTCTGATACATATTGTTGTAATTCTTCAACGTTTTCAGAGAGGTGGAGGGTCCCGACAACCAACAGCTCTTTGGTGCACTCCCAAACCGATGAGCACGTCCCAACGGACCGTAACATCCTTAAACTATAACGGACCGCAACGTTCTTAAACTAGCAACGAACCGTAACGTCCTTAAACTACAACGGACCGCAACGTCCTTAAACTAGTTATGGATTGCAACGTCCTTAAACTAGCTACGGACCGTATCGTCCTTAAACTAAAACAATATAGACCAAATGCTCTTTTGTAGGGTCTGAATGATCCCAAAATCCTGGTTACTAGATCTTAGTTTAAAATTAGATTAACATATTCTCAACAAACATTAAGTTGATCTTAATCTCAAAAGAGATTAACGATCCTTAAACCAACCTAAATCCAAATCTAAGAATATACGGATTTGGACTAATCCACGCCCTACGGGCGACAACATAAATTAGTCTCCATATACAATCTACGGGCAACCAAAAATAAAACAAACACACACGACACGAAGTGAACTTCTGGAGCAGGAGAAAATGGTTACCGCGATGTGGTAACGTAATTAACTGCAGGGGCTTGCGCCTGTAGGGAAGAGCGTCCCCATGATCAAAAACCCCTCGCAAACGAGAGGGAATCTGACGAGGTCTGCTACAACGGCCGCATCCGTCCAAACATCTGATATACGGTGCCATAAATCAACTTGGCATCATCGGAGAGGTGGACGGATAAATCCAAATAGCATCTTCCCCCAAATTCAGGCAAGACGACCTACGCGGTTCCGTCTCCCGTTTTCGGCGGCAAACAGATTCTGGCACGCCCGGTGGGACCTTTTCCTCTTTCCACTCCACACTTCGTGTGTCATGTTTTTCCGCGATCAAATAATCGCGGTATATATGTTTGTGGTTGCCCTTGGGTGATGGGACACTGAAGCCGGTGTTTCGTCTCTATGAAGAATGGTGTTTTCTTCTACCATAGTAACTCAGGCTCTGTCATATTTGGTGGAGTCAAGTATGGATCACTTGCAGTCTCAAATCCCTGCAATCCGGCTCTTCAAGAATCAACGAGCTTCGATTTAAGTCGATACTCCTACCTCCCACCCTCGGTGCCTCAATGCCGATGGAGGAATCCCAGAGGAAGTCTGTCTTCCACAGGCTGGTTCCCCAAGCTGTAGCTTTGCCGATGGAATCAGTCCTCAAACAACTGGCACCTGCCAAGGGCCAAGGTCGATGTAGGGGGCAGAATATTCAAACTCTCAAAGGAAACAGGGGCAGGCTCGACAAAATCCTGAAGCTAATCAAATCCCGGCCGTAAGAAACGGTTGACGTCGATATTGGCATCATACAAAATGAGCTGGGGGCAGTTCTCCGTATGGTCCTGTTTCAACCCCAGTGGTGAATGTTGTTGTTCCAACCGGGAACAGCTTCAAACTATTGCAAAGTGTCAGACAAAATTCTCCCACCACAATATTGAAGAAATCTCCGCAGCCCATGGAGATCCCACGAGAGCAGAAACCAGTTCGTTCCCTATAACAACTTTCCTCATCTATATATAAGGTGTGGAATCAGGTGAAGGACTCAGTCGTCGTCTGCGGCTCTTCCTCTAAACGTCGGCCAAATTCTGATAAATCCCCTTTCAAATACAAGGGGATTCATCCCAAGACGGATCCTGATACAGTGGTTCCTCCCAAAACCAAAGCGGCTTTTCACAAAAAAAGAGGCCTAATAAAGCTAAAGTGCCTGAAGAAAACTCCAAACGCCAAAACTCCAAACACCCCAAGCCTGAGGGTATGATAGTTCACACAGTCTATGTGGTGAATTCCAAAGATGAAATTTGAGCTTCTACTAGTTACCGACCTCAAACTCAGTCCCCGACAAAAGTTCAACTGCAACGTGAAAAGCTGCATGAGATGCTCACTCAGGCAGCAACAAATGGTAATCCATCACCTAAGGAAAATCCCGAGGATGCACCCGAAGAAAGAGTAGAGAAGGAGTCGGATATTGATTTCCTAAAGCGCGCTATGAAAAAGATAGATGAAGAAGCGGCAGAAATGTCCACTAAAATGAACTGGATGGCTCTTCTGATTCAGAATATGGCTGGAATGATGATTCAATCAGAACCACTGGCAGATGAACCGCCGGTAGTCGGTCTTAAAGATAAGGATGACATTTCAAATCCTCTGCAAACCTCATCAACAGCTGAGGAGGAAATGATTCCTAAAAGAAAAGCCGAACACATATATCGCTCGGCAGGTCAAAATTCATTATGCCAGTGAAGCATCAAATAGGCCAATCTAGACTGGTCGACCGTATCCGGCGTGCTACGATCAAATACAATACCCGCCAGAATACATACTTCCGACTCCACATATACAAAGGAACCGGGAATCCTCACCAGCACATCGCGCGATTTAAATCCATGTGCGGTAACACTGGAGAGAATGATATACTTCTCCTCTGACAGTTCGTCAGCTGTCTGGCGGGCATTGCCTTCAAATGGTATGCGGAACTCCCGAATGACTCCGTGAATACCTTCGACGAGATGGAGATGCTCTTGTGTCAAAGATTCTTTAGTGTGAATAAACGCACTACCGTAACGACGTTGGTCAATGAAAAGGTTAGACCGAATGAAACCTGGGTTCAATATGTTACCCGATGGCCGAATCTCTGGTCAAAATGCGAGTAACGTATCGATGAAGCTGCAGCTGTAGGAATGTTCATAGCCACCCTTGACCCAAATTCAAAAGGTGTTCCCATTTACAGCTTTTTTCAAGCCGACAACCTACCAAGAGCTCAGGGATAAAATGACTCGATTGGATCAGCTGGGTCAAGACCCTTCATCATCTGATGAAGATGAATGAAAAGCGGAGGTAAGGTGGCATTTGTTGCCGACGCTCAACGAAAAATAAGCGACTTTAAAGCAACCTGTCGCCAAAATAGCAACAGCGTGGGTACTCGCTCCCCTCCCCCCCCGAGATATACACAGGGGGCATATTTCTTACTGGCGGTAGAATCTCTATGTGGGATGGTCCTTTTCTTCTCAAAGAACAAAAAGAATATCAAGGGTCTTACATGCGGGTTCTGCAATCAAGTGGAATATCCCACTTGAACCAAAAAACCATGGGAGGGATGTGAAATGTAGGGTTCCTAGGCACACTAATGATGTCTCACAAGGCATCAACCATGCCAAATTCAAAATTTTCCGGTGCCGAGAAACCCTAAACTAGATCGTTAACTAGAGAATAGGCGAAACAACTGCAAGTAAACAACTTTACTCTAAAGTGAATGGAAATACAACCTTTGTAGATCCGGTCCTCCTCTTCCTTGGCTCCATGATGATGTCCCTCCACTGCGATCATCGGATCCCAGACTCTAGCGATGGCTTCGTCGAAGAAATGATCGGGCTAGGTTGTCGACTTCGATGCCGAAGATGATCTACGTCGAGGCAACTCAAGATCAAGCTCCAACTTCACCAAGTCATGAAACTTGTGAAGAAAACACCCTATACTAGATGGCAAGTGGTAGAGGATGAAGAAATAGGAAGTGGGTTCACTTTGGATTTGGATTTCTCACTCTTTTTCTCATGGCACCATTGAAGGTATCATGGTTTCTTCTTCTTTGAAGAAGAAGAAGAAGAAAGAATATATGATAAGAATTATGAATAATAGAAAATAAAATCATTCTTATCATTATGAAACCTTGGGTTAGTTTAACAAGTGTAGAGAATAAACTAGGGTTCGGTGAATGGTTAGGTTTAGGAAAGAAACAAAGTGGTCAAAGCTTCATGAAGCTTCAAGGTAAAAACAAAAGAAGCCACCTTTTTGTTTCTTGCCCTAAAATAAATAAATAAAACAAATAATTAAGAAAAGATAACAAAACCCTAACCATTCACTTAAACATGGTTTAAAGTAAACATACACCCAAGTTTGCATGTATCATCAAACATGATACAATCTAGTGCACAAAAATATATCACATATACTACTTGTGCACATCAAGTGAGAAAATCCATTTTAAGTGAACAAATACTAGTTAATGTAAAGTAATATATCAAATATATAATTATACATTAAATCATTAAATCAACACTTGATTTAATGATCCGGTCATACTGCATATAACCGACTAATATCAAGTGTATCAATGTATCGAATCAACACTTGATTCGGTAACCCGGCTATATCTCATATAACCGTCCATTGATACAAATAGCGAGAATATAATCCAGTATCTCATACTGGTATTATTCTCGGTCCCGCACATATCTCATATGCGCTCCTATTTCGTTTCGCTTGAGCCAGGAAACCTCTGTGTAGGACTCTAAAGACTCGTCAATACGCCGGCAGCAGATGATGATCATATCAAGCATACACAAGCCGCAAGCCTGGCCCAGGGGTGGTAAACGTCATACCCCAATAGCTCGATAAGTCGTGTCGATATGAGGTCTATAACAGTTCGAGAAACTACTGGTAACACTTACCAGTAAATCTCAGCAACCCTGGCTAGGGATTTCCGGTTATAGCCAATCGAACACAACGCAACATCAACTCCCTATACCGGGAGAGACGAATCCCCTCCTATCGCTCATTGTCTCCATGTGATTCGGGACTGTACCCAAAAACCACCGTTTTCCATGCCTTCTTGGACGTGATAAGGTGGAAATCAAAGCACAGTAGGAATCACACAAGACTCTATGACGATCTCGGGTCTACAGACTAACCTGTACCAGTGTCACCAGAGAACTGCCATCTGACGTAAGGTATAATACTATCTGGGAGTTCTCGGCGAGTCCTTCCAGTGTACCCAGTCTCCACTGAGCACCCGTATATCATCTCTGATGTCAAACACCAATGGATATGGGATCATCTATCGCCCCATCTGTATGGGTCGAGAAGGTATACGCTAGTCTACTCTGGTATATCGATGCCCCGTCTCGATACACCCACGACTAGGGACCTTGAAGGATCTACTTATGGACTACCATGTCCCCACTAGTATGATCTGCATCATAGTCCAGGTAGTCAAGTACACATCCTAAGGGCTTTACCAACATGTAACAGAGAGACAATCAGTGTACACGTTAAGATAAAGAGCAATCAGATAGCATACTATCATGTCGAGCAAGAAAGTCCTCCCTATATATGTCCCAGCATCCACTACAATATACATCCTATGCACAGTAATGGCCTCTAGGGCATACATATAACTAACAATCTCCCACTTGCACTAGGGCCATCTGTAGCAGTGGTTGCAGTATTTCATGCTCAACCATCCCATAAAGTCTCTCTCTGGGAAAAAGCCTTTGTGAGTGGATCCGCCGTGTTGTCCTCTGAGTCTACTCTCCTAACCTTGATCCCTTGGAGATCAACCATCTCCATGATCAGGTGATACTGCCTTAGAATATGTCTGGATCACTGATGGGACGAGCGTTCCTTGGCATAAGCCACAACTCCATTGTCACACAATGGAAGGAACGAAGTTCATCTCATGAACTAATATACACCCAGACTGCCTCTTTGGTAGCATCTTAAGTAGCGATGTATCCAGCCTTTATCGTCTAGTATGCCACGGTATCTAGCTTGGAACTCTTCCAACATACCGTCCCTTTACTGAGGGTAAAGATAATGCCTGTGACTGACATTCAGTCGTCCTTATCACCCTGGAACCTTTCCAGTGATTCTCCCCAGGATCGATTGATACCATCTCACTACAACTAGTGAGAATCCTAACATCCAATTACTTCTATCTCATAGATCAAAACTCAAGATTTAGGAGGTATCACTTTGATCCTATATGTAGAATCCTTGTGATAAGCGGAGATTGACCGAGCATAGCATAGGAAACTCCTTCCCCATCAAGAGTATGTCATCCATGTACTCTACGAGGATCACCACCATACTCCCTACTACCTTTTTGTATATACAAGGTTCATCTACCATTTTGATGATGTCAAACTCTTTGACTATTTCATCAAAACAGATGTTCCAACTCCGTGATGCCTGCTTTATCCTATAAAGTATCTTGTACACGTTTCCGCTGCTCCCACTGTTTACGAAGCCTTCTGACTGTGTACTTATAGACTCTCTCTTCTAAAATATCATTTAGAAGAGCAGTCATGACACCCAACCGCCAGATATCGTAGTCATGGAATGTAGCCGTGGCAAGTAAGATCCGGATGGACTTAAGCATAAGCACTGGAAAAGGTTTCATCATTATCCACGCCTGGTCGATGATGAAAACCTTTAACAAGTCTAGCTTTGAAAGTCTCAACTTTTCCATCTACACCAAGTAATCTTCTCAAGATATACTTGCTCCTGATGGGGATTTAATCCTTCAGATAAAGCAACCAAAGTCCATACTTTGTTGGTGTATAAAGATTCCATCTCAGATCGCTAAACATCCAGCCATTCTTATAGAGTCCCACTCCTGATGGCCAGCTCGAAACTAGTTGGGTCATCATCTCATGATGCAATCCTCGCTCCCACTGTCATAGAGAAACCGAAGTATCTCTCAGGTGGGTGAGGCACCCTGCTAGATCGGCGGAGAGGCTGAGGTTCGTTGGTTACCATTGAATCCTTTGGTTCTATCAAATCATCTGCTGTAGTTTGTATAGCTGGAACCTTTCCAGTTCTACATAACAGACCTGGCCTCGAGCTTGTCCGGGTTTTGCTTTTAGACATAGGCCGGTCAACCCCAAATCTTAACTAGCTTAAGACATGGGCTCTTCCCATACCATATCTTATATGGAGTGGTAGGCTGTGATCTGATTCGAACCTAATTCAATAGGTATGCAGCTTCTCAAGTGCATAACCCCCAAAAGGAAATTGGAAAACCAATATTACTCATCATAGAGCACACCATATCACATAGGGTGTTATTGCTCCGCCCCGATATACCATCGTGCTATGGTGTATACGGAGGAGTAATGCTGAGAGAGAATCTCATTCTCCTTTAGAATAGTCCAGGAATTCTATGCACAAGTATTCTCCTCCTTGATCTCATCAAAGGACATAATACTTATACCCGTATTGGTTCTCTACTTCTAACTTATATTCTGTAAATATCTCAAAAGGTACGGACTTGTGTTTCAACAGGAACATATGACTGAATCTTGAGAGATCATCAGATAATGTAATGAAGTACAAAGAACCGGTCCTGGCATGTGTAGACAGGGGACCTTACATACATCATCATGTATCAGTCCCAAGAGTTTATTAACTCCTTCTCTGTTTCTAATAAACAGAGCTGAGCTCATTATATCTTGGTGACATGACTCGCAAGTTTCATAAGATGTAAATTCAAACTGATTTAAATATGCATCTACTATGTAACTTAAGCTAGTTAGGTCACATTGATATGACCTAGTCTACAAAACCTCAAGAAAGATTCGTTCATTTCTGAACTCTTCCTCTTGTGTGTGTTTTATATACTAAGAACTGGAGTTTGATTTAGAACATTAATGCTTTTAGATAACGTGCCTGAACCGATCAACTCTTGATATAGGAAATGTTCAAAACATTATCCAACAATACAAAATTATATCCTTTCTTTATCTAAATAAAGAGACTGATATGATTTTGTATATTAGGTTCGGTATCTAATAACATTTGTTCAGAATCAATGTATTCTGGTAATACAGGGTGACAGTGACCAACAGACCTGGCTGCAACACTTGAACCGTTTTCTGCCTCATGAAACTTATCACCCGTTCTCAGTTCTCTACCTTTCTGTAGCCCGTGTAACAAATTACATATGCGGGATCCTGATCTTGACGCAGACCAACAAACCATAGTGCGCTAGTCAAGTTCTACCCGTCATTTCCTGATTGAATTAAACCCACCCGCACGACCCTTGACGCAGGCCAACAAAGTCGCACGACTACCCTAATCCAATCTGCATCATATGCATAAGCAGATAAATACTAGTTAGCTACCGCACACTACGCCTTGACGCAGGTCAACAAACGTAGCACGAATACTAACTACTACTTATCTGAAATGACGGAGGGCTACGACAGGTTTTTCTGAAAACCTATTGCGTAATGAACTTGATATCGTTGCGGAATCAAATGGTTTTAAATGGAGTGTTTTTTAGGCTTTTCTAGTTTTGCTAAAGGGGTTACTCCCGGTGAAGGGATCGTCGGCCCTTTCCTCGTCGAATGAGGTGCAGGATATATCATATATACCGCTGTGCAAAGCAGAAACTATAAAAGCTATCAAAAGACAAACTGAGTGTGTAGCATCTGCCAGTTATTGCTAAAGGGGTCACTCCCGGTGAAGGGATCATCGGCCCTTTCCTCATCGAATAAGGTGCAGGATATATCATATATACCGCTGTGCAAAGCAAGAACTGTAGCTACCTGTTTTATTTTTGAAATTCGATTCCACATCTTTAGGTTTCTTTTTCTTTCATTAATCACATTAATGAAGTCCCATCATTTAAAACACCTAAACATCACAGATAAATACGACGTACACTTATGCCATCCGCATTCGCCTCGATGTCTCCTCGTGCACCGTTAGGTTAGGCAACTAACGGCAGAGCGGGGCAGGGCTAGCGCGGGTGTAAAACATAAGTAACGTCTATATAATATATCGTATATACTATATATAGTATCTATCACAGAACATCACATGATCACATCACAGATATCGCAGCAGAAAAATCATATATGAAATATTGGATATACTAGGACGTCCGTGTTTTCAATACGAGCCAGTATAAAACACGGATTCCACGGTCGTGATGAATAGCCAAACCCACACCTCTAGACCCCTACGAGAGCGGCAAGCAACCCTACCAATTCTAGAGTTAGGAGACCCGGACTCGACTCCTCAAGTTGGTCTCCCACTGGACCCTAGAACCCGGTCACTTGTGCTCCCCTCCTTGGGTCTATCCTAGTGCGGAAAAGTAAATAATATACAAAGGGTGACATCTTCCGCAACCTGGAAGTGCCCCAATAAAAGAATATTACATACAATTTTTTTTACATGAATGAAAATGAAAAACACTCATCTCACATAAAAACCCCCGGCTATTCAAACACGACGATCCAATATAACATATCCAACAACACATAACATCACATGTCATCAACTTAAGTAAACATGCGTATCCCAATTGTCGTTGACATATAGCAACGAAACTGGCGATATCACATATTACACTTACGGTCGCAGAAAAGAAAGTGTAAAACTACAACAGTTGGAATCCGCAACCTCCTTAGACATCGCATGCCTACCCAAATGAATTTCTTAGACATCACATGCCTAACAATTATAAACCCCGTATTTTAGTCTCATTATCGAAAACTCTTTTCAATATCAAGTCGGGCAATTCAACAAGATTCCCGACATTTTGATCGAATGCTCGTCGCAAACTTTATTAGGCGGCCGCACCCCCGATGCCGTCGACGAAGTGCACCAAGGCGGAACACCACTGCCGCGAGCACCCGAACGGATGCTTTCGGCGACGGGATTCTCCTACAGTCACTAGGTCGGGGCTATGGGGTGTAGTTGTCTATTAAGTTTACCCGGCGAGTATCCGCGTACGCTACGTGATTGCGACGGACTTTTGATCGCATCAAAATTCCGTGGCAACCGATCAAGTGAGACTAAAATGCTATGTTTATAACATTCAAATCAGTTATCTCATAACTCCTTGTAGATTCCAAATATTGTATCACATTCCAGATAAATAGAAAATGTTAAACATTCCGATCGAATAATCAAACACCCAAGTTTTCCCGAAACAACTCAACACATGAAATAAGTTTTAAAACATTCACTTCATGCCTCAGTACCAACGGTCCAGCCGTAGAAGGGTCAAGCCAACGCCTCACATGTGGCACGTCGTACTGCCCCAAACCCTAAGGTTCAAAGGGCAGTTCAAGACGGTCACATAATCGAGTTAAGGTTTGTTGTCTTCTAGAGGGTCCATCGCGTTACTTGCACTACTTCGAACGTTCTTAAACTACGGAAAGATCCAACACTTGGAAATTTCCCAACAGGGGAAAAAGTGGGTATTTATATCCGGTCAAACTTTTCAACATTTTCTAAAATTATCCGGAAAAACCCATAGACGAAGTTAAACATCCCGATCGAAACACCGAGTCCCCAATACAACCCAGAAAACTCAACTCTTGAGTATAATTAAAAGTGCCCAGAAACATCATGAATCACATACGGGGAAAACTGTACAAAATAGAAACCCTAATTCATCAATTTCGCCGTGGAACCGCCGCCAATGGCATATCATTGCCGCGGTTCCGCGGCCGTTTAATTGAATTACAGTCTCGTTTTGCACAGTTAATCTTATATTTCCCTGCACTATTTTCTGAGCATTTTTAATTGGGAAATATCCACAGTTTTGAAAATTGTACAGAGAGGGGTGAAAAACGGGGATTTCGGGTTCGATCGGACTTCTAACATCGTCTACACATCGCCTAAATCTCTAGCTAGTCTCTGATACCACTGTAGGGTTCCTAAGCACACTAATGAGATCTCACAAGGCATCAACCATGCCAAATTCAAAATTTTCCGGTGCCGAGAAACCCTAAACTAGATCGTTAACTAGAGAATAGGCGAAACAACTGCAAGTAAACAACTTTACTCTAAAGTGAATGGAAATACAACCTTTGTAGATCCGGTCCTCCACTTCCTTTGCTCCATGATGATGTCCCTCCGCTGCGATCATCGGATCCCGGACTCTAGCGATGGCTTCGTCGAAGAAATGATCGGGCTAGGTCGTCGACTTCGATGCCGAAGATGATCTACGTCGAGGCAACTCAAGATCAAGCTCCAACTTCACCAAGTCATGAAACTTGTGAAGAAAACACCCTATACTACATGGCAAGTAGTAGAGGATGAAAAAATAGGAAGTGGGTTCACTTTGGATTTGGATTTCTCACTCTTTTTCTCATGGCACCATTGAAGGTATCATGGTTTCTTCTTCTTCTTTGAAGAAGAAGAAGAAGAAAGAATATATGATAAGAATCATGAATAATAGAAAATAAAATCATTCTTATCATTATGCAACCTTGGGTTAGTTTAACAAGTGTAGAGAATAAACTAGGGTAGGTGAATGGTTAGGTTTAGGAAAGAAACAAAGTGGTCAAAGCTTCATGAAGATTCAAGGTAAAAACAAAAGAAGCCACCTTTTTGTTTCTTGCCCTAAAATAAATAAATAAATCAAATAATTAAGAAAAGATAACAAAACCCTAACCATTCACTTAAACATGGTTTAAAGTAAACATACACCCAAGTTTGCATGTATCATCAAACATGATACAATCTAGTGCACAAAAATATATCACATATACTACTTGTGCACATCAAGTGAGAAAATCCATTTTAAGTGAACAAATACTAGTTAATGTAAAGTAATATATCAAATATATAATTATACATTAAATCATTAAATCAACACTTGATTTAATGATCCGGTCATACTGCATATAACCGACTAATATCAAGTGTATCAATGTATCGAATCAACACTTGATTCGGTAACCCGGCTATATCTCATATAACCGTCCAGTGATACAAATAGCGAGAATATAATCCATTATCTCATACTGGTATTATTCTCGGTACCGCACATATCTCATATGCGCTCCTATTTCGTTTCGCTTGAGCCAGGAAACCTCTGTGTAGGACTCTAAAGACTCGTCAATACGCCGGCAGCAGATGATGATCATATCAAGCATCCACAAGCCGCAAGCGGTCTGCTAAACGTAACGGCCACCCGGGTATTGAGCGATCAGAAGATCGACGAGCAAGCCCGCTCACACTCCTGTGAATCCAACCAGTAACACTTACCGTACAGTCCGGTCTGTTCGTCTAATATGTCGCATATCTCGCCTAGGGGTGGTAAACGTCAGACCCCAATAGCTCGATAAGTCGTGTCGATATGAGGTCTATAACAGTTCGAGAAACTACTGGTAACACTTACCAGTAAATCTCAGCAACCCTGGCCAGGGATTTCCGGTTATAGCCAATCGAACACAGCACAACATTAACTCCCTATACCGGGAGAGACGAATCCCCTCCTATCGCTCATTACCTCCATGTGATTCGGGACTGTACCCAAAAACCACCGTTTTACACGCCCTCTTGGACGTGGTAAGGTTGAAATCAAAGCACGGTGGGAATCACACAAGACTCTATGACGATCTCGGGTCTACAGACTAACCTGTACCAGTGTCACCAAAGAACTGCCATCTGACGTAAGGTATAATACCATCTGGGAGTTCTCGGAGAGTCCGTCCAGTGTACCCAGTCTCCACTGAGCACCCGTATATCATCTCTGATGTCAAACACCAATGGATATGGGATCATCCATCGCCCATCTGTATGGGTCGAGAAGGTATACGCTAGTCTACTCTGGTATATCGATACCCCGTCTCGATACACCCACGACTAGGGACCTTGAAGGATGTACTTATGGACTACCATGTCCCCACTAGTATAATCTGCATCATAGTCCAGGTAGTCAAGTACACATCCTAAGGGCTTTACCAACATATAACAGAGAGACAATCAGTGTACACGTTAAGATAAAGAGCAACCAGATAGCATACTATCATGTCGAGCAAGAAAGTCCTCCCTATATATGTCCCAGCATCCACTACAATATACATCCTATGCACAGTAATGGCCTCTAGGGCATACATATAACTAACATGAAACCCATCAGACGATGAGGAAAAAACTCCAAGCCAAATTCATTCTTCCAAGGAAGAGGAAGACTCGAAAGAAGGAATGACGTGATATCCCGTTCCTTTGTATATGAAGAAGACGCTCCATCAGTATCAGAAAGCGACATTGATAAGCAGGGGGAAGATGCTATTTAAAATGCCCGGTACTTCCTGCAAAACAACCTGATTGGCACGATGATAGATGAAGAAGTCTAAGAAGGTAAAAATAGTCTAAGGCGTGAAGCGTCCATGCAAACAAAGGACAAGCAGTAGCGTCTCAGCAAAAAAGAGTTGGAAGGGGTGAGTTATGCAACTTCGCGACCGAATGAGAATGTTGGACCGAAAAGTCCTTAAACTAGAAATTCGCCTCAAATCTGATGATAATGGACCGAAACGTTCCTAAACTAGCGTGTCTCCTCAAACATGGCGCATCACTTTAAATACAGTGATATTCTCTCTTGAGATTTATATTGCAATCGAAGTCCCAATGGCAATGATTGCAACTCAAGTCCTACCGGCTACACAGCTACTCCAGCAATGAAGCCACCCCCAAGTCCCATCGGCAAACAGATGGGTCACCTGTAGCGAAACTATTTTCGAGAGTTTCATCTTTCGCAAAAAAACGGTATATCCACAAGCGAAATGGGCACGGATGAAAACCCGAAAGGGCGCCGTGAGTAAAAACAGCAGGATTTCCAACGAGTTTGTGAAAACCCAGAATTGCGCAATCTCGTTTTTAAAATAAACGGTATGTCCATGAGTGAAATGGGCATGGATGAAAACCCGAAAGGGCTCCGTGAGTAAAAACAGCAGGGCTACTGGCGAGTTTGTGAAAACCCGAAAGGGCGCAATATCAGTCCCCTTTACCTTATGAGGAGAAAATACCCACGTAAGATCCTTACGACTCATAAGGGAGCAACAAACTTAGGGATTCCTACGATTCCTAAGGAGAAATTACACTTACGGGATCATCATGACTCGTAAGGAGAATTCCCCTTATGAGACCCTCACGGCTCATAATATTCAAAAGCCTTAAGTTACAGGGATCTGAACCTGTTCTTAAGCCGTCATATCCCCCAAGTTGCCCTACAGGCGGTCCAATATCGGCTCTTGTATACAATCCACGGGCACAAATAAACATTCCCTCGCCCAGTAGCACCAATGGGGCGAAATTTCCCCATTTTGTGAACAACACTTGTAGGTCCTCTCGACTTGCAAGGAGAAAACACTCTTGTAAGATCCTTACGACTTACAAGAGAAGATATCACTTAGGAATCCTCACGACTCCTAAGGAGAAAATACACCTACGATATCCTCACGACTTGTAGGGAGAAATACATTTATGAAACCCTTACGGCTCGTAAAGTCAAAAAGCCTTAGTCAACAGGATCCTAACCCTGTTTGCTAAGCCGCCTTTGTTCAAATCGACAAAGTCAAATGATGATTCGCTCCTAGAAATATCCCAGTTCTAGCGATACTGATTCCTAAATCGGTATCAAATTCCAAGTCATTTCAAGGCAAATGACGATTTGCTCCTAAAACTATTCCGGTGGTAGCGATGTTGATGCCTGAACAGGTGTTAATTTTTAAGTCCTTTCACAGCAAATGATGATTCGCTCCTGAAAATATTCCAGTCGCAGCGGTGCTGATGCCAAGATTGGTATCAGATCTCAAGTTCTATACTCGCAACAAAAACAGCGAGCCAAAAATGCATATGAAATAGCCGAAATGATGGGACAACTCGCAATAAAAATCAGCGAGCAAAACGTATGCATATAAAAACAGCCGAAATGTTTGGGCAAATCACAATAAAAAGCAGCGAGTAAAAAAGAAAAAACAGCCAAAATGATTGGGCAATCGCGACTTTCGCGATATAAAAAGCTGAAATGATAAAGCATCGCGGAAACAAAAAAATAAAACTTCTGCCCTGCAGGTGAGTCCACATCGACCCCTGTATACAATCCATAGGCACAAACGAAAAGGGAACCACATTTTCTTATCAAGCTCCATCAGAAGGAGAGCCAGGTCTCGACGGCAACATCTACAGCCTAGAGATCAACAACGATATTTCTTTTCACTCCAGCAGGATGCAGACGTAACATCAACAACCGAACCCAAGGTCGAAACAAAGCGGAGCTATGGCAAAGTCCCTAGTTCCCAATCTCGACGGCAATATCTACAGCCTAGAGATCAACAATGGCATTTCTTCTCACTCCAGTAGGATGCAGACGTAACATCAACAACCGACCCCAGGGTCGAAACAAAGCGGAGCCATGGCAAAGTCCCTAGTTCCAAATCTCGACGGTTCACAGACAGCTTAGAGATCAACAACGACGTTCCTTCTCGCTCCAGCAGAATGCAGACACAACGTCAACAACCGACCCCATGGTCGAAACAACGGAGCCATGGCAAAGTCCCTAGTTCCCAGTCTCGACGGCAATGTCTACCGCCTAGAGATCACCTCGGCATTCCCTCTCACTCTAACAAGATGCAGACGCAGCGTCAACCACTGACCCCAGAGTGCAAACAACGGAGCTACAGCAAAGTCCTTAGTTCCAAGCCTCGACGGTTCATAGACAACCTAGAGACAACCTCGACATTCGTCGCAATATAGTAGACACAATGTCAACAAACGAAGCTAAGGAAGATCCCTAGCTTCAGGGTCTTGACAGAAACTCAAATGAAACCTAAAAGACTATCGGAGATCATCCCACACCAGCACGGAGTGGTTGTGACTCATCGGGGCTCCTAAACTGAGCCTAACCTCAAGTAAAAGCGGCATGGAAAATCCCTAACGCTTGCTCTTCCGACGGTAATATGACCTGGGAGATTACTTGAAGACGTCTTGTCCAGCCCTCGAAGGGATCAAAGACACGACGGTCGTGGGGCTACTCAAATAGCAAGATTGCATATCGGGGAATACATCGGCCAACGCGACGGTACGACGGACAAAAACCCTAGTACCACAGACTCTAACGGACTTCTATCAGCAGAGGATAACTATGATGTTAGGGCATTCTTGCGAGAACTTCTCGATTCGTCTTGACTCGTAGGGAAAACAATGTTCCTGCGAGAGCTTCTCGATTCGTCTCGATTCGTCTTCATGAAAGTGAAAAGCCTTAGGCAGCGGAGATATCAACTTATTTCCTAAGCATTGTGGCCCTGCAAGTAGGTCCAAGATGGACTATTGTATACTATCCACGGGCCATATTCTCCAAAGTCGAATATCGACAAGGAGGAAAAAAACCACTTACGAGTCCTCTCGACTTCTAAGGGGGAAAATTCTTTTGTGGGATCCTTACGACTCTTGATTCGTGTGTCAAAAACTATCTATTACCGCAATCAAGAACGGCGTCGCTTTGCAGCTAGCCGGTGAGTACGGGTCGGTCCACAGGGATTTTGTGAATCTCCTAATCGCGCTAACGAGTTAATTCCGAAGGGTGTTCGGATTGATTATTAAATCTAAAAACCTAAATTATTCTATCTACGATTATCTAGATCTATTCTTGCTAGGGTTAGGTTTAGGGATGGTTTGGAAATGCAAGTAAATCTCAACGCGTTCATACCCGAATGAAGATTTATGAGGAGTTATGGTAATTATCAATAAAGGGGATTAGATCCATTCGGGAAGGTGTTTCTTCCTCTAGTTTCTTGTCCTTCCTTTAGAGATCCTTACCCTAACCTCCATGGAAAACGCGCGCAACCGGGCTTTTATACTACGGTGTCATCGTTACCTCGAGGGGTAGGATGCCGTAGGGCGCGGTATGTGCGTGTATGCATGGAGTCCTATTGTAAATATTTGGTGGGTAAGAAAGGAATGAGAGATCGCATCTCTCAAAATCCTTCCCCAAAGCTAAACCCTAAACAAGTTCCTAGGGCATAAAATTAAATCTACCTAGGGCAAAGAATTGAAATCTAAACTAGGGCGAGAAATTAAATCTACTTACAGATACATCCCTCTAATCATCCATGCAGGGTTGTCAGATCTGAATTTCTGAATGGAAAGGAAACACCGATGCTCTCCAAAAAGGATTTCTGAATTTTTATTAAAAGGAGGCATAAAGTTTACAATGATTAGAGTTCCTATTTATAAAGAATAGGAAACCCTAGGGTTACATTTGTTTCGCATGTCTGAAATTACAAAAATAGCCCATAGAAAATATTTTCAGAGCCGCACCCAAATTATGTAAAAATTTCACGAAGCGAGGGCACCAGAAGGCCGCGGAACCGCGGCAATGGTGGGCTTGGGCCGCGGTTCCGCGGCCCTTTAGAAAGATCAACTTTTGAGGTTTTGTGGGCTGCTTCTTGTTGGCTTGGGCTTCCTGTGTCTATATATCTTTTTCCATTTGGGCTTCTAGGTTGGTTCCAGATCTTCAGTGAACATTTGTAGTGGACTTTTAACCGTTGCTTTGTGTTGACGTCGTGAATCTTGCTTTGTAAATTGTTCCTTATGTAGGCTTGATCAAGATTCTCTGTTTGTTGGTTAAAGTCCACATTTTCATCGTCTTTATATCGTTTGCACTGTTTTCTGTTCAAGAACCTGTAACCTGTAACATGTAGCAGATATGCGTCAAAAGCACCTGTTTATTTATAAAAAGAATAAGAATGGGGAATATAATAATACAATATTCTAGTGTGAACAACTCTCAAGAGAAAACGCACTTAGGAGTCCTCACGACTCCTAAGGAGAAAATACACCTACGGGATCCTCTCGACTCGTAGGGAGAAAAGTCTTTATGAGACCCTGCAGCTCATAAAGTTGAAAAGTCTTAGACGGCAGATCCAAACATGTTTTCTAAGCCATCGCTGTCCTACAAATAGGTCAAGATGGACTATCTACGGGCCACATTTTCCAAAACCATATTCGCCAATGAAATAAAGACGTTACTTAAGGATCCTCACGATTTGTAAGGAAAAATATCCGAGTGAGATTCTTATGACTCACGGAGGCAATGAACATATAGAATCCTCACGATTTCTAGGGAGAATATGCACCTATGAGATCCTCTCGACTTGTAGGGAGAAAAAACCTTCTTGAGACCCTTACGGCTCATGAAGATGAAAAAAGTCTTAGGCTACAAGGACCCTAAACTTGTCTCCTAAGCCCTAAATTCTAAGGCTATGCATAACTCTCCACTACTTCACCCACGTCATACTTACATGGGCAAAGTAGTGGGGGCATTTGTTCCCGCCAAAATTTTCAGCCAAGAGCTATTTGTTACCTTATAACCCTTATAAAAAAGAGGAAAAGAATTCACGGTTGGACATCACATGTTAAACACGTGAGCGCTTATATGCAAAGCATATAAGCGCTGAAAGAAAACAACTAGGGGCCAAACAGGCCTCACGTGTTAAACACGTGAGCGCTAATATGCAAAGTATATAAGCGCTGAATGAAAACAACTAAGGGCCAAACATGCCTCACGTGTTAAACACGTGAGCGCTCATATGCAAAGCATATGAGCGCTGAACATAAATAATTAATGGCCAAACAGGCCTCACGTGCTAGACACGTGAGCACTCATATGTAAAGCATATGAGTGCTGAAAATAAACTAATAAAACAATTAATGGCCAAACAGACATCACGTGTAAAACACGTGAGCGCTCATATGCTTTCGCTCATATGCAAAGCATATGAGCGCTGAACATAAACAGGCTAAAACCCACAGCAGGGGTCACATGTTAAACACGTAAGTTCTCTAGCCTCTCATATGCAAACCATGTGAGCGCCCAAATTTAAAATGTTCCCATTAAATTCTATGTCATAAAATTAAATCCTATTTGGGAAATATTTTTCCTGATCTTTCTAATATGGAAAGATCTTTCCCTAACAGAGAATCCTGGATTTAAAATCCGATGGTGATAAAATATCACCAATTAAATCATCTGATAGATTTAAATTCTATTCGGAAAATATTTTCCTGATCTTCCTCAAACTAGAAAGATCTTCTATGTTAAACAGAGGACCTTTGGATCAAAGATCCAACGGTGATCATCTGGTAGAATAAAATTCTATCATAGAAAAATGTTTTCCTAATCTTGTTAAACTAACATGATATTCATATGATAAGAATAAAATTCTATATCCATATGATAGAATTAAATTCTATATTAAGAAAATATATTTTTGATCTTATTAAACTAAAAAGATATGATAGAATAAAATTCTAATCTTGTTAAAACTAACAAGATATTCATAATCCTGTTTAACAAATAAGAAATCTTCTCTGTTACACAAAGAGCCTTTGGATTGAAAATCCAACGGTGAATAAAATTCACCTATTGATCTAAAAGATCATGGAATTAATCATGATCTCTCAATGAGAGATTCTCTTAACAAATTGATTCTTGTTCTTCTTGTATAAATAGGAACGAGGAGAGGAGGAGAGAACAGGAAGGGACCATCCCATAAGCTTCTAAAAGCTCCCATAAAATAAAAAAGAATTTAATTCTCAACCCAAGAGTTTAACTCTTCTCAAAAGAACTTAATTCTTCCTCTGGTTGAGGTCTGCAGAAGCAGATCTCCCCACAAGTTGAGAATTTAATTCTCATCAGGGTGATTTTGTTATGCAGATTCAAAACTTAGGGAAAAAAACTAAGTTCAAAAAATTTAATTCTTCCAAAAGTATACAGGAATTTAATTCCTCTGATAAAACTAGGGTTTAATCCTGCAAAAGAATTTAATTCTTATAAAGAAAAGGGCCTGAAATTCTCAAAGCTCAGATGAAAATCTCCATACATATAAAAGAACAGACTGGTGATTCATTAACTTTCAACGCTATATAACAAAGGCTCACGGGTTCCTACGTGAGCACCTCTGAGGAATAAAAAGGAAGGACTGAGATCGAATCACGTGTTCTCACGTGACCCCAAACAATTGCTTAAATAGAAAAGGGGAAAAAATCCAAAGACATCACTCACTTTTGAGCACCTCACGTGTTCACACGTGAGCATTATATGAGCTAAGCACTTAGCACTTATAAAAGAAAGAGGGAATAAACCCAAAGAAGCAGTGTTCAACTCTGGGGCGCCTCACGTGCCCACACGTGATGGCCACAAGAATTAAGTGTTTAACACTTATATACATATGGGGATTTGGACCCAAGTATATAGCGCCAACTTTCAGGCGCCTCACGTGCCACACGTGAGCGCCCAAAATTTCAGTGTTTAACACTGCTTTAGAGACTCACGTGAGAGCACGTGAGCACCGAGCATATATTAGTGTTTAACACTATAAGAAGCCAACTTCAGCCCCAAATTAGCTAAGTCTTCCTGAGATTAAAATATTTTGGATCTCCAAATAGACAGAGTCTCTGTGCTCATGATTTCCCAAACTAATGATTTCTCAATAGATGATGACCAAAATGAAGTTCATCCCACATCTCCTAAGTTAATCTTAGTCTCCCAAAAATGACTAATGATTCTTAGATGGTCCACCATGATCTCTCCCCTCAATCTGGAATTCGGTTCGAGGGTACATCTCTCCACACCTCTGATACATGTCGTTGTAATTCTTTAACGTCTTCAGAGAGGTGGAGGGTCCCGATAACCAACAGCTCTTTGGTGCACTCCTAAACCGATGAGCGCATCCCAACGGACTGTAACGTCCTTAAACTAGCTACGGACCATAACGTCCTTCAACTACAACGGACCGCAACGTCCTTAAACTAGCTATGGACTGCAACGTTCTAAAACTAGCTACAGACTGTAATGTTCTTAAACTAAAACAATGAGCTCAAATGCTCTTTTGTTGGATCTGAATGATCCTAAGATCCTGCTGAGTAGATTTTAGTTTAAAATTAGACTAACGTATTCTCAACAAACATTTAATTTGATCTTAATCTCAAACGAGATTAACGATCTTTAAACCAACCTAAACCCAAATCTAAGAATATATAGATTTGGACTAATCCACGCCCTACGGGCGACAATATAAATTAGTATCCGTATACAATTCATGGACAACCAAAAATAAAACAAACACACATGACACGAAGTGGATTTCTGGAGCAGGAAAAAGTGGTTACCGCGATGCGGTAATTAACTGCAGGGGCTTGCGCCTGCAGGGAAGAGCATCCCCACAATCAAAAAACCCTCGTAAACGAGGGGGAATCTGACGACGTCTGCTACAATGGCCGCATCCATCCAAACTTCCGATATACGGTGCCATAAATCAACTTGGTATTTTCGGAGAGGTGGACGGATAAATCCAAATAGCATCTGCCCCCAAATTCAGGTAAGATGACATACGCGGTTCTGTCTCCCATTTTCAGCGGCAAACAGAGATCTGCAACAGCATTTCTGGTGGGAAGGCATGAAAATATAGATTGCTCGCTACGTATCGAAGTGCTTGGTGTGTCAGTAAGTCAAGGCCGAACATCAAAGGGTAGCTGGTTTATTGCAACCACTTCCAATTCCTCAATAGAAATGGGAACATATAACCATGGATTTCATGAAAGCTTTACCGTGGAGTCCAAGGAGCAATAATGCAGTTTGGGTGATTATTGATCGATTGACCAAGGCAGCTCATTTCATACCGTTTCGAGTTGGTCAGTCGACGGAAGCTTTAACAAAGCGGTACATGCAGGAGATTGTGAGATTGCATGGAGTACCCGTGAGCATCGTTTCCGATTGTGATACTCGATTTCTATCACACTTTTGAAGGAGTCTACAGGAAAGTTTAGGGACTCGCTTGAAGTTTAGCGCAGCCTATCATTATCAGACAGATGGCCAGTCAGAAAGAACGATCCAAACTCTTGAAGATATATTGAGAGCATGTATGTTAGACTTCAAGGGTTCATGGGAGGATCATTTGCACTTAGTGGAGTTTCCTTATAACAACAGTTTTCAGGCGACTATACAGATGGCTCCATTCAAAGCATTATATGGTCGCAAGTGTCACTCGCCCGTCTGTTAGGACGATGTTGGAGAAAGAAGATTATTGGGACCAGCTCTTATTGTGCAAACCGTGGAGAAAGTCAACGTGATCCAAAATCATATGAAGACGGCACAAGATCGACAAAAAAGTTGGGTCGATACATGAGGAAGACCTCTGGAGTTCGCAGTTGGTTATCTTGTATTCTTGAAGATATAACTGACCAGAGGAGTGATCCGTTTTGGTAGTCGAGGCAAGTTTAGTCCTCGATTCGTGGGTCCTTTCGATGTTATCGAGCGCGTTGGATAAGTAGCTTATCTGTAACACCCTAGTTCATTTATACCAGTTCTATTTTGAGTATTTTTTATTTATGGTCTTTTCTTGATTTATTGTGTTTTTTGTGCGAATAGTGTATTTGACATCTGTATTTGCATCCGACCCGACTCGCTTGCAGGAAACCCGTCTTGATTCCTGTTTATGATTTATCCCAGCTTGTTTTGTGGATCCGTGCACTTTCATTTTTTTATTGCATACTGGCATTATATCTGGCATCTGTATTTTTCAATATAACATATAAAGTCAAGTAAAATATTTTAAAAATATCTAGCATGGCCTGCATCATACCTCTGACCCTGTGGTAGCATCCGTATATCTTGTTCTCGTTCTGTTTAGTGAAACGGACTCGTTTGGATAGCTACGTGCACGCTACGTATATCCGTTCTTGAGGGTATACATTTTCGTTATCCGGATATCGTATTTTAGTTTTTGTCACAACGTATATTATCCGTATTTTCAAACCATAATTTTAGACCCGACCCGGACGTGTTTTGGACTATTTTTGTATTGGCCAAAATCTCAATTATAATCAATATTATATCTATACGATTTTTTAAACTGTTACTTATATTTCGTTTTAAAATTTTTTTTTTAAAAGATTTTTTAATTACCTAACAGACTCTCTCGTGACTCTCTCTCTCTCCTCTACATAATATATATATTTATATATTATATTTAATTATTCTTTTACATATATTTTCTACCCACGTTCTTCTTCTCTTTTTCCTCATTCTTTCCCCGCGACCACGAAACCCTAACCCTAGCTTCACCCGACCTCACCATATTCATCACCTCAGTCTCCTCAACTCCCTCTCTCCACCCGACACCACCATCACCCCGACCCAAGAACACCTGACGCCTGCACACCAAAAACCCACGACGCCCATCGCCGCACCACCACACCGCCGACGACCTCGCTGTCGCCCCCTCCGCTCATACCCTTGACCTTCACCTTCACTTCTTTTCTCCTCACCTCTCCCCTACTCCCCAGATCCCGAAGCCAAACCCTGCACATAACCCTCACCTAAGCCTCCCCTGCACACTGCAACCCACTGCCTCGCCGAACCTCGCCGGAAGCCCAACATTGTCATCGTCGCCCCCTCGTCCCTGATCCCAAAACCCAGAAGTCCAAACCCCAGTTCCCTTTCTTTCCTCTCTTCTTCTCCTTCTTCTCTTTTCTTTTTTTCTTGATTTCTTGTTTCTTTTCTGGTGATCACCCGTCAGAGCCGTGCTCGACGCTGACGATTCAGGCGATCCAGTTAACGTCCCCTACCTACGTGGTTATCCTATTGCCTTACCTGGACCCGTCCCGCATGCCGTGTGTGCGTTGCGACGTTTACCCGACATCGGACGTGCTTTACGCACCGGTCGTGTGTTTCGCTCAGGCAAGTTTATCTTGCTACATGCTATAATACTTATCTTGCATCCATATGAATAAAAATATCACATGTTAATTGCATTATACATCCATACTAATGTTTTACTGTTTTCAGATACCCGTATGCAACCATATCATTTAATATATATGTAGCTGCATCTACAGATCACATTAATTCATATTACTGCTACATTAGTACCCAATACTTGATGGTGTGCATCCTACATAATCTTGAAGCTGTAAATGTAACCCCTGATCGATATTTGTGCACTCATACCATTAATTATAACTAGTTGCATGCCACGTCACATTATTTCATATTACTATTATATTAACACCCCATGTTTGATAATGTACATCCTACATAGTCATGAAGCTGTAATTGTAACCCCTGATAGTTATTTGAGCATCCATGTTTTATTGTGTATCCATACCATTAATTCTGCATATCCAGTTGCATGCCATATTATATTAATTCATATTATTGTTACATTTGTAGGATTCCTTGGCACACTCATGAGGTTCCACAAGGCATCAACCATGCCAAAATCAAAAAAAATAGGTGTCGAGAAACCCTAATGCAAGATCGTTACTAGAGGTAAGGCGAAAAACAATCAAGTTAACTACTTTAACTATAAGTGAAACGGATTACAACCTTTGTAGATCCAATCCTCCACTTCTTAAACTCCGTGTTGATGTCCCTCCGCTGCGATCATCGGGATCCCGGACCCTAGCGTCGGTTTCATCGGAGAAATGAGCGGGTTAGGTCGTTGACTTCGATGCCGAAGATGATTTACGTCGAGGTGACTCAAACTCAAGCTCCATCTTCACTAGATCATGAAACTTGTGAAGATAACACACTCTACTACATGGCAAGTGGTAGAGCATGAAGAAATAGGAAGTGGGTTCACTTTGGATTTGGATTTCTCACTTGATTTCATCACTTGAAAATTTTCAAGAAGGGTTTTTCTTCTTCACGAAGAAGATGAAGAAGAAGCAAAAGAAAAAGAATTCTTGAAAATAATAAATCAAGTGAAGCTTATCATAATGCAACCATGGGTGAAGTTAACTCATGTAGAGAGCAAACCATAGTTTAGATAAATGGTTAGGTCAAAGGATAAAAACAAAATGGTTAAGACTTTGTCAAAGTTGCTTGAAGTATCATGAAACTTCTAGCAAAGTAAGAAAAGCCACCATTTAGTTTTTAACCAAAATAAATAAATAAATAAGTTAAAACCCTAACCATTAACCTAAACACGGTTTAAAGTATACACACACCCAAGTTTGCATGTATCATCAAACATGATACAAACTAGTGCACAAACATATATCATATATACAATGTGCACAATCTAGTGAGAAAAATAATCTTAAGTGAACCAATACTAGTTAATGTCAAGTAATATATCAAATATATAACTATACATTAAATTATTAAATCAAGACTTGATTTAACGATCCGGTCATAACCGACTAATATCATGTGTATCAATATATCGAATCAACATTTGATTCGGTAACCCGGCTATATCTTGTATAACCGTCCGATGATACAAATCGCGAGAATAGAATTCAGTATCACATACTGGCATTATTCTCGGTCCCACACATATCTCATATGCGCTCCTATTTCGTTTCACTTGAGCCAGGAAATCTCTGTGTAGGACTCTAAAGACTTGTCAATACGCCGGCAGTATGTGATGATCATATTAAACACCCACAAGCCGCAAGCGATCTGCTAAACGTATCGGCCACCCGGGTATTGAGCGATCAGAAGATCAACGAGCAAGCCCGCTCACACTTCTGTGAATCCAACCAGTAACACTTACCGCACAGTCCGGTCTGTTCGTCTGATATGTCGCATATCTCGCCTAGGGGTGGTAAACGTCAAACCCCAGTAGCTTGATAAGTCATGCCGATGTAAGGTCCACAACAAGTGTGAAACTACTGATAACACTTACCAGTAGATCACAGCAACCCTGGCCAGGGATTTCCAGTTATGGCCAGTCGAGCATAGCGCAACATCAACCCCCAATACCGGGAGAGACGAATCCCCTCCTATCGCTCATTGCTTCCATGTGAATCGGGACTGTACCCAAAAACCACCTGTTTGCACGACTCAGTAGAGCCGTGGTAGGGTGGAAATCAAAGCACAGTGGGAGACACACAAGACTCTATGATGATCTCGGGTCAACAAACTAAGCTGTACCAGTGTCACCAGAGAACTGCCATCTGACGTGAGGTATAACACCATCTGGAAGTTCTCGGCGAGTCCGTTCAGTATACCCAGTCACCACTGAGCACCCGTATACCATCTCTGATATCAAACACCAATGGATATGGGATCATCCATCGCCCATTACATGGGTCGAGAAGATATACGCTAGTCTACTCTGGAATATCGATGCCCCGTCTCGATATTCCCACGACTAGGAACATTGAAGGATGTACTCATGGACTACCCATACCCCACTACTATGATCTACATCACAGTCCTGGAAGTCGAGTACAGATCCTAAGGGCTTTATCAGCATGTAACAGAGAGACAGAAAGTATACATGTTAAGATAAAGAGCAACCAGATAGCATACTATCATGTCGAGCAAGAAAGTCCTACCTATATATGTCCCAGCATCCACTACAATATACATCCTATGTACAGTAATGGCCTCTAGGGCATACATATAACTAACAATCTCCCACTTGCACTAGGGCCATCTGTAGCAGTGGTTGGAGTATCTAATACTCAACCATCCCATAAAATTCTCTCTTTGGGAAAAGGCCTTTGTGAGTGGATCCGCCGTGTTGTCCTCTGAGTCTACTCTCCTAACTTCGATCACCCTGGAGATCAACTATCTCCATGATCAGGTAATGCTGCCTCAGAATATGTCTGGGTCACTGATGGGACCGGGGTTCCTGGGACAAAGCCACACTTCTATTGTCACACAATGGTAGGAACCTAGTTCATCTTATGAACTATTATACACCCAAACTGCTTCTTTGGTAGTATCTTTAATAGCGATGTTACCAGCCTTTATCGTCTAGTTTGCCACGGCATCTAGATTGGAACTCTTCCAACATACCGTCCCTTCACTGAGGGTAAAGACAATGCCTGCGACTGACATTCGGTCGTGCTTATCAGTCTGGAACTTTTCCAGTGATTCTCCCCAGGATCGATTGATACCATCTCACTAAACCTAGTGAGAACCCTAACATCCATTTAGATCTATCTCATAGATCTAAATCCCAGGATTTAGGAGTATCGCCTTTATCCTATTAGAGAATCCTTGTGATAAGAGAAGATTGACCGAGCGTAGTATAGGAAACTCCTTCCCTATCAAGAGTATATCATCTACGTACTCTACGAGGATCACCACCATACTCCCTACTACCTTTTTTGTATATACAAGGTTCATCTACCATTTTGATGAAGTCAAACTCTTTGACTACTACATCAAAACAGATGTTCCAACTTCGTGATGCCTGCTTTATCTTGTAAAGCAACTTGCACATGTTTTCGCTGCTCCCACTGTTTACGAACCCCTCTGGCTGTGTACTTATAGACGTTCTTTTCTAAATCATTATTTAGAAAAGCGGTCATGGCACCCAACCACCAGATATCGTAGTCATGGTATGTAGCAATGGCAAGTAGGATCCGGATGGACTTAACCATAGCCACCGAAAAAAGGTTTCATCATTATCCACGCCTGGTCGATGACGAAAACCTTTAACAAGTCTAGCTTTGAAAGTCTTAACTTTTCCATCTACACCAAGTAATCTTCTCAAGATATACTTGCTCCTGATGGGGATTTAACCCTTCAGATATAGCATCCAAAGTCCATACTTTGTTCGTGTACATAGATTCCATCTCAGATTTCTAAGCACCCAGCCATTCTTATAGAGTCCCCATTCTTGATGACCTGCTCGAAACTAGTTGGGTCATCATCTCATGATGCAATCCTTACTCCCACTGTCATCGAGAAACTGAAGTATCTCTCAGGCGGATGAGGAACCCTACCAGATCGGCGGAGAGGCTGAGGTTCGTCGGGGACTATTGAATCCTTTGGTTCTATCAAATCATCAGCTGTAGTTTATATAGCTGGAACTCCTTCCAGTTCTACAAAACTGATCTTGCCTCGATTTTGTCCGGATTTTGCTTTTGACATAGGCCGGACAACCCCAAATCTTGATTTACTTAAGAGATGGGCTCTTCCCATACCATATCTCATATGGAGTGGTAGGCAGTGATCTGATTCGAACCTAATTCAATATGTATGTAGCTTTTTAAGTGCATAACCCCCAAAAGGAAACAGGTAACTCAGCAGTACTCATTATAGAGCGCACCATATCATATAGGGTGCGATTGCTCCGCCCCGATACACCGTTGTGTTGTGGTGTATACAGAGGAGTAACACTGAGAGAGAATCTCATTCTCCTTTAGAATAGTCCAAGAATTCCATGCACAAGTATTCTCCTCCATGATCTCATCATAGGACATAATACTTATACCTGTATTTGGTTCTCTACTTCTAGCTTATATTCGATGATTATCTCAAAAGTTTCAGACTTGTGTTTCAACAGGAATATATGTCTGAATCTAGAGAGATCATCGGTGAATGTAATGAAGTAAAAAGAACCAGTTCTGGCATGTGTAGACTGGGGACCTTTATACATCACTATGTATCAGTCCCAAGAGTTCACTAACTCTTTCTCTGTTTCCAGTAAACGGAGCTATGGTCATCTCATCTTTGTGACATGACTGGCAAGTTTCATAAGATGTAAATTTAAACTGATTTAAATATGCATCTAAATGTGACTTAGCTAGTCGGGTCGCATTGATATGACCCAGTCTACAATGCCCCAAGAAGAATTCGTTCATTTCTGAACTCTTCCTCTCGTGTGTGTTCTGTACGTAAGGAACTGTAGTTTGATTTAGAATGTATATGCTTTTAGATAATGTGCCTGAACCGATCAACTATTGATATAGGAAATGTTCAAAACATTATCCAACAATACAAAATTATATCCTTCTTTAGTAATAAAGAGACTGATATGATTTTGTATATCAGGTTCGGTATCTAATAACATTCGTTCAGAATTAGTATATTTTGGTAATACAGGGTGATAGTGACCAACAGACTTGGTTGCAACACTTGTACCGTTTTCTGTCTCATGAAACTTATCACCCGTTCTCAGTTCTCTACCTTTCTGTAGCCCAAGTAACAGATTACATATCTGGGATCCCGATCCGGTATCAAATACCCAGGACGTAGAGGTTACAGAGAAACAGTTCTTTGTAATGAACACACCCGAATAAGATGCATCATAATGCACTTTCTTCGTTTGGGCGGCACAGGAATCCTGGTTTTCTCCTAATTCCTTCTCGGTCTTATAACAATTATAAGTTGGAGCGGGACCAACGTTCCCCAGCTCAGTATAACAAGCGGGTTCGGTCAATACATCCATATTATTATCTTGATTAAGGCGTGACATGGTCGCTATCTGGAGAGAGAGAGAAGAAAACACTCTGCGTGCGCTCTTGCAAGATTAGATTGGTTATATATTTTATCTAATCAGGATGGCTCCCACTATTTTTATCAAATCTTCCTTCAAACCTTAAAAGGAAAGACTAACCGGGATTAATTACACTCTACAAGTTCGCCAATCTTTCAGCCAGGCCAGTGCTGGTACTTTGAGGGAGGTTCCCCGTGCTTTCGCACGGACCTAATTAAAGTAAACCTCGTTTTCCCAGGGGCGTAACCCCGTTGACACCTTTCTAGACACCTACTTGATCGGCTAATTGTAAAGTGCAAAACTCTCCCGGGAGTAATAATTACTCGCAGTAAGTATCGAGATCCAACTATCATATAGAAGGTATGCAATCTCATTACAAATTTCAACACTTGAAACTCCCGATAATGGTTTTTACCCCTAGAACCTATGACCTTGGCTGAGGTCAACAAATCATAAGCACTAGTCAAGTTCTACCCGTCATTTCGTGATTACTTAGACCCACCCACATGACCCTTGGCGAAAGTCAACAAAGCCACATGACTGTCCTAACTAATCGCATCATATGCGGTGTAGGAAGACATCACTTAGCTACCGTACACTGTGCCTTGACTATGGTCAACAAACACAGCACGAATACTAAGTACACTACTTCCTAAAATGATGGAGGGTTGCGGATGGTTTTTAAGAAAACCTTTAACGCTTTGAACTTGATCTCGTTGCGGAATCAAATGGTTTTTAAATGGAGTGTTTTTAAGGCTTTTCTAGTTTTGCTAAAGGGGTCACTCCCGGTGAAGGGATCGTCGGCCCTTTCCTCATCGAATAAGGTGCAGGATATATCATATATACCGTTGTGCAAAGAAAAAACTATAGAAGTAATCAAAAGACAAACCGAGGGTTGTAGCATCTGCCAGTTATTGCTAAAGGGGTCACTCCCGGTGAAGGGATCTCGGCCCTTTCCTTATCGAATAAGGTGCAGGATGTTCTACAAGGAACACCGCGATGCAAAGCAAGAACTGTAGCTACCTATTTTTATTTTTGAAATTCGATTCCACAATATCTTTTAGGTTTATTTTCTTTCATTAATCACATTAATGAATGTCCCATCATTTAAGTCCACCTAAACATCACAAATAAATATAACGTACGCTTATGCCATCCGCATTCGCCTCGATGTCCTGTCTGCACCATTAGGTTAGGTAACTAACGCCAGAGCGAGGCAGGGCTAGCGCGGGTGTAAAACATAAGCAACGTCTATATAATATATCATATATACTATATACAATATCTATCTGAACATATCACATGATCACATCACAGATAACGCAGCAGAAAATATCATATGAAATATTGGATATACTAGGACGTCCGTGTTTTATTTTGAGCCTGTATAAAACACAAATTCCACGGTCGTGATGAATAGCCAATCCCACACCCCTAGACCCCTATGAGAGCGGCAAGCAACCCTACCAATTCTAGGGTTAGGAGACCCGGGCTCGACTCCTCGAGATGGTCTCCCACTGGACCCTAGAACCCGGTTACTTGCGCTCCCCTCCTTGGGTCTATCCTAATGCGGAAAAGTAAATAATATACATCAACGGTGACATCTTCCGCAACCTGGAAGTGCCCCAATAAAAGAATATTACATACAAGTTTTTACATGAATGAAAATGGAAAAACACTCATCTCACATATAAAAAACCCCGGCTATTCAAACACGACGATCCAATATAACATATCCAGCAACACATAACATCACATGTCATCAACGTAAGTAAATATGCACATCCCAATTGTCGTTGACATATAGCAACGAAACCGGCGATATCACATATTACACTTACGGTCGCAGAAAAGAAAGTGTAAAACTACAACAGTTGGAATCCGCAAGCTCCTTAGACATCGCATGCCTAATCAAATGAATTCCTTAGACATCGCATGCCTAACAATTACAAACCCCGCATTTTAGTCTCATTATCGAAAACACTTTTCAATATCAAGTCGGACAATTCAACAAGATTCCCGGCATCCTGAACGAATGCTCGTCGCAAACTTTAGTAGACGGCCGCACCCCCGATACCGTCGACGAAGTGCACTAAGGCGGAACACCGCTGCCGCGAGCACCCGAACAGATGCTTTCGGCGACGGGGTTCTCCTACAGTCATTTGGTCGGGGCTATGGGGTGTGGCTATCTATTAAGTTTACCGGCGAGTATCCGCGTACGCAACGTGATTGCGACGTACTTTTGATCACATCAAAATCCCGTGGCAACCGATCAAGTGAGACTAAACTGCTAGATTTATAACATTCAAATCAGTTATCTCATAACTAATTGTGGATTCCAAATATTGTATCACATTCCAGATAAATAGACAATGTTAAACTTTCCGATCGAACAATCAAACACCCAAGTTTTCCCGAAACAGCTCAACACTTGAAATAAGTTTAAAAACATCCATTTCATGCCACGGTACCAACGGTCCAGCCGTAGAAGGGTCAAGCCAACGCCTCACATGTGGCACGCCGTACTGCCCCAAACCCTAAGGTTCAAAGGGCAGTTCAAGACGGTCACATAATCGAGTTAAGGTTTGTTGTCTTCTAGAGGGTCGATCGCGTTACTTGCACTACTCAGACGTTCTTAAACTACGGAAAAATCCAACACATGGAAATTTTCCGGCAGGGGAAAAAGTGGGTATTTATATCCGGTCGAACTTTTTAACATGTTCTAAAATTATCCGGAAAAACACAAACGAGGTTAAAATATCCGATCGAATCAACGAGTTCCCAATACACCCCAGAAAACTCAACTGTTGAGTACAGATTAAAAATTCCCAGAGAACACAGGAAACAGCTACGGGCATTACCGTAGGAAAATGGACCCATAATCAGTACATACGGCCGCGGAACCGCCTTCAAATGCAGGGTAAGGCCGCGGTTCCGCGGCTCTACAGTAGAGTTAGGGCTTCATTTTCTACAGTTAACCTTATATTTCCCTGCACTATTTTCTGAGCATTTTTAATTCACAAAAATCCACTGTTTTGAAAAATGTACAGAGAAGGGTTTTGTTTAGGGTTTCGGGGTTCGATCGGGTTTCTAACTTCGTCTACACTTCGCCTAAAGCTCTAGCTAGGCTCTGATACCACTGTAGAGTTCCTTGGCACACTCATGAGGTTTCACAAGGCATCAACCATGCCAAAATAAAAAAAAATAGGTGCCGAGAAACCCTAATGCAAGATCGTTACTAGAGGTAAGGCGAAAAACAATCAAGTTAACTACTTTAACTACAAGTGAAACGGATTACAACCTTTGTAGATCCAGACCTCCACTTCTTTAGCTCCGTGTTGACATCCCTCCGCTGCGATCATCGGGATCCCGGACCCTAGCGTCGGTTTCATCGGAGAAATGAGCGGGCTAGGTCGTTGATTTCGATGCCGAAAATGATCTACGTCGAGGCGACTCAAACTCAAGCTCCATCTTCACTAGGTCATGAAACTTGTGAAGATAACACACTCTACTATATGGCAAGTGGTAGAGGATGAAGAAATAGGAAGTGGGTTCACTTTGGATTTGGATTTCCAACTTGATTTCATCACTTGAAAATTTTCAAGAAGGGTTTTTCTTCTTCATGAAGAAGATGAAGAAGAAGCAAAAGAAAAAGAATTCTTGAAAATAATAAATCAAGTGAAGCTTATCATAATGCAACCATGGGTGAAGTTAACTCATGTAGAGAGCAAACCATAGTTTAGATAAATGGTTAGGTCAAAGGATAAAAACAAAATGGTTAAGACTTTGTCAAAGTTGCTTGAAGTATCATGAAACTTCTAGCAAAGTAAGAAAAGCCACCATTTAGTTTTTAACCAAAATAAATAAATAAATAAGTTAAAACCCTAACCATTAACCTAAACATGGTTTAAAGCATACACACACCCAAGTTTGCATGTATCATCAAATATGATACAAACTAGTGCATAAACATATATCATATATACAATGTGCACAATCTAGTGAGACAAATAATCTTAAGTGAACCAATACTAGTTAATGTAAAGTACTATATCAAATATATAATTATACATTAAATCATTAAATCAAGACTTAATTTAACGACTCAGTCATAACCGACTAATATCATGTGTATCAATATATCGAATCAACATTTGATTCGGTAACCCGGCTATATCTTGTATAACCGTCCGATGATACAAATCGCGAGAATAGAATTCAATATCACATACTGGTATTATTCTCGGTCCCGCACATATCTCATATGCGCTCCTATTTCGTTTCACTTGAGCCAGGAAACCTCTGTGTAGGACTCTAAAGACTCGTCAATACGCCGGTAGTAGGTGATGATCATATCAAACACCCACAAACCGCAAGCAGTCTGCTAAACGTAACGTCCACCCGGGTATTGAGCGATCAGAAGATCAACGAGCAAGCCCGCTCACACTCCTATGAATCCAACCAGTAACACTTACCGCACAGTCCGGTCTGTTCGTCTGATATGTCGCATAACTCGCATAGGGGTGGTAAACGTCAGACCCCAGTAGCTTGATAAGTCATGCCGATGTAAGGTCCGCAACAAGTGTGAAACTACTGATAACACTTACCAGTAGATCACAGCAACCCTGGCCAGGGATTTCCAGTTATGGCCAGTCGAGCATAGCGCAACATCAACCCCCAATACCGGGAGAGACGAATCCCCTCCTATCGCTCATTGCCTCCATGTGAATCGGGACTGTACCCAAAAACCACCTGTTTGCACGACTCAGTAGAGCCGTGGTAGGGTGGAAATCAAAGCACAGTGGGAGACACACAAGACTCTATGATGATCTCGGGTCAACAGACTAAGTTGTACCAGTGTCACCAGAGAACTGCCATCTGACGTGAGGTATAATACCATCTGGGAGTTCTCGGCGAGTCCGTTCAGTGTACCCAGTCATCACTGAGCACCCGTATACCATCTCTGATGTCAAACACCAATAGATATGGGATCATCCATCTCCCATCACATGGGTCGAGAAGATATACGCTAGTCTACTCTGGAATATCGATGCCCCGTCTCGATATTCCCACGACTAGGAACATTGAAGGATGTACTCATGGACTACCCAGGCCCCACCAGTATGATCTACATCACAGTCCTGGAAGTTGAGTACAGATCCTAGGGGCTTTATCAACATGTAACAGAGAGACATATAGTATACATGTTAAGATAAAGAGCAACCAGATAGCATACTATCATGTCGAGCAAGAAAGTCCTACCTATATATGTCCCAGCATCCACTACAATATACATCCTATGTACAGTAATGGCCTCTAGGGCATATATATAACTAACAACATTAACACCCCATGCTTGATAATGTGCACCCTACATAGTCATGATGTAATCCCTGATAGATATTTGTGCATCCATGCTTTCACCGTACATCCGTACCTTTACCGTGATTCGACACTTGCTACATTTTACTGTTGGGCATACACTTGATACATGTACACTACCTGACATGACTTGATATATCACTACTTGACATGTTACCTGATTCTGTTTCTAATGCCGACAATCCTGACATGTTGTCCCGATGGACATAGCCTATTGTCTCTATAGACAAACATGTACCTGCTTGATCCTGTATTGGCATTAGCTTCAGATTTATCAATACCTGACTTGAACACATAAGCTTGGGGGTATGGGGAAATCAAAGGTGTAACCGAGTGTAACTTAAAAGGGTATTACTTGATCCGTGGTCCCGGGGTATAACAGTACAGAGTCATTCGTGACTCTTACAGCTTGATCCGTAGTCCCGGGGGGTAACAGGACAGAACCATTCTTGGTTCACATATCTTGATCCGTGGTCCCGGAGGGTAACGGGACATATTCTTTGAGTTACATGAGAAGTATATCAATTGATTTCGAATAACTTTAGAATAGATAACCCAGTAGCGCAGTTTAGATTATTTACCGCACTTCACCCGCACGTATACACTTCACTGCTCATACCCGTGTTATTGTTATACACTCATTACTGTTACTGCTCATGCCTACATATCTTGTTACCTCCTGATTATATTTTATTGTTTGATATTATGACGCACTGACGTCTGGGTTTTGTATGGCCCAGATCCTCTATCTCTGTCGCAGGCCGTTCAGGAGTATTTCAGCCAACAGGCCGAGCAGTGAGGATCCTGTTAGTAGCTAGTTAGTTTAGTTTTATTTTCGTACTTTCATTCCTGATGTGAGCCCGTATTTTGGGACGTACTTTCAAGATGTTATTGTTATTGTATTTATTGCTTCCGCATATTATTTCTTGACTCGTTTATTCTGGCATATGGACTTGTACTAGATAGTTTATTTTATTTTCCGTTCTTGATATCTTATAGACAGCCGTAATGTGACTGTGGAGGGATGTTTCCTAGACACAGGTAGCATGGTTGGCTCTGTCTCGTACCGATCTTAGCGCACTCTGGGAAGCGGGGCGTGACAGGGTTTGTTTGGTATCAGAGCCATAGGATTTAGGTTAATCGGGTTTGATTCTTTTGTAGTTGGGTATTGGACCCAATACACGAATCAGAAAACCTGTATTTAGGAACATGTCCTGCCACATTATTGTCGTGATTCTTGAATCTTATCTTTCTCTTGACCCTTGTCTTGACGATATGCAAATGACCTTGCATCTCGACTTGAAATCCTTTTGTTTCCCTATTGTTTCTCCCGTCCTATTCTTTTGATTCTGATACTAGGATTTGGGCGACTTGAACGGAGTTATGTGATTGTAACTATGAACTGCAGCATGGTTACAATGCGGTACTCTATGTATGTAACTTGGAGTCCTAGTCTTGATTCATTTCATTGATTTATGGTCGTTATATTACCTTGCTTCTCTCGATTTCATTGCTTACCAGTTCATGTTTTATCGCAATCTTGAATCCTGTTTACCATGCTTATCTTCTTTAGTATCTTGGCTTCGGATGAAGTTTCCGGTATCCAACTGGTTCATGATTTTCCCGCATTAGCATTATTCGATTCTGGTGCATCCCATTGTTTTATGTCATCCAAGTTTATTGCTGCACATTCGATTTCTTGCACGACCCTGTCTAATTGTTGGGACATACACACTGGGAATAGGAAGATCATATCTAGTAGTGAATGCAAGGATTGTTCAGTTGTTATCTGCGGACGGGTGTTGTTTGCAGATTTCTTGGTGATCGATACCGGCAGTTATGATGTTGTCTTGGAAATGGACTTTCTCGGCATTTTCCATGCTCACATTGATTGTAGGGCAAAGAAAGTGATTTTCCAGATTCCCAGACATCCGAAGTTTGTTTTTGCTGGAGATAGCAATTCTGTCGGGCCAATCGAGTTTAGGGCTAAGCCGACAAACAGTGTTCTTTCGTCGATGGAAGTTGATAAGGAGGAAGTGCCAGCTGTAGTTCAAGAGTTCATGGACATGTTCGAGGACATTTTAGGTTTACCGCCAAAACAAGATGTGGAGTTCGCGATCGATCTTGTTCCTGGTGCATCGCCAATCTCAAAGGCGTACTATCCGTTGGCACCAGTGGAGTTGGAAGAAGTAAAGAAGCAGGTTACCGAATTGCTAGAGAAGGGTTGGATTCGCAGCAGCAATTCATCTTGGGGAGCTCCAGTTCTTCTAGTCAAGAAAAAAGATTGCACAAGGAGGATGTGCATCGACTATCGAGAATTAAACCGGGTGACTATTAAGAACAAGTACCCGATCCCTCGCATTGGCGAATTATTCGAGCAACTCAGTGGTACGAGGGTATTCTCGAAGTTGGATTTGCGATCCGGATATCATCAAGTTCGAGTTAAATCAGAGGATATCTGCAAGACTGCGTTCCGAACTCGATATGGACATTACGAGTATTTAGTGATGCCATTCGGAGTCACGAATGCACCGGCGATATTTATGGACTTGATGAACCGAATCATTTCACCATTCTTGGACCAGTTTATAGTGATGTTCATCGATGATATTCTGGTCTACTCGAGGAGCCTAGAAGAGCATGCAGAACGTTTGAAGATCGCACTGTAAACGTTAAAGCAAGAAAGATTATATGCGAAGATGAGCAAGTGCGAGTTTTGGCTCGAAGAAGTGAAGTTTTTGGGGCATGTCGTATCTGGAGATGGAATCGCCGTTGACCCTGAGAAGATTGCAGCATTTCAAGATTGGCTGATTCTGAGGAATGTAGCGGAGATCAGAAGTTTCTGGGACTTGCAGGATACTACAGAAGATTCGTGGAGAATTTTGCTCGATTGGCTGAGCCTTTGACCAAGCTTACGCTAAAGGAAACATCGTTCGTATGGACGGATAGATGTGCGTCAGCTTTTGAGGCGTTGAAGCAAAGATTGATAACCGCTCCTATTTTGACCGTACCAGACGGTTTCGGAGGATTGGTGATTCACAGCGACGCATCTGGGAAAGTTTGGGATGTGCTTTGATGCAGCATGGGAAGGTTATAGCCTACGTATCTAGACAGTTGAAGACCCATGAGAAGAATTACCCAACTCATGATTTAGAGCTTGCAGTAGTGATTTTCGCTTTGAAGATTTGGAGACACTACTTACTGGGCAAAAGGGTCGAAATATTCACCGATCACAATAGCCTAATGTATGTGTTCACGCAGAAGGAGCTCAACATGAGACAGCGCAAATGCTTGGAGCTGATGGCTGACTATGATCTTGATCTAAAATACCATCCGGGAAAAGTTAATGAAGTGCTGGATGTGCTTAGTCGGTTGCCAGCAATTCGGATGTTGACTGCACAGAAGGAGCTTATCGAGGATTTTCGGAGATTCGAGTTGGAGATTGTGCTACCGCATTCTTCGGGACAGTTGATGCAGCTGCAAGTACAGTCGTCGTTGATCGAGAGTATTATGGCAGCGCAGTCGCATGATCCAAGATTGCAGAAGTTTCGAGAACAGGTAGAAGCAGGACTTCGAACAGACTTGTTGTTTCATGAAGATGGTTCATTGCGTTATGGTAATCGTTTGTGTATGCCGAAAGAAGATATTCGTAAAGAAGTTTTGAAGGAGGCGCACAGTTCCGCATATTCCGTACATCCAGGAGGCACGATGATGTACCGTGATCTACGACAGTATTTCTGGTGGGAAGGCAAGAAAAGGGAGATTACCCGCTTTGTAGCGAAGTGCTTGGTGTGTCAGCAAGTTAAGGCTGAACATCAAAGGACAGCTGGTTTATTGCAACCACTTCCGATTCCTCAATAGAAGTGGGAACATATAACCATGGATTTAGTGACAGCTTTACCGCGGAGTCCAAAGGGCAATAATGCAGTTTGGGTGATTGTTGATCGATCGACCAAGGCAGCTCATTTCATACCATTTCGAGTTGGTTAATCAATGGAAGCGTTACCAGAACGGTACATGTAGGAGATTGTGAGATTGCATGAAGTACCTGTGAGCATCGTTTCCGACCATGATACCCGATTCTTATCGCACTTCTGGAGGAGTTTACAGGAGAGTTTGAGGACGCGATTGAAGTTTAGCACCACTTATCATCCTCAGACAAATGGACAATCGAAGAGAACGATCCAAACTCTTGAAGATATGTTGAGAACTTGCATGTTGGACGTTAAAGGTTCATGGGAGGATCATCTACACTTGGTGGAGTTTTCTTACAATAACAGCTTTCAAGCGATTATTCAGATGGCTCCTTTCGAAGCATTGTATGGTCGCAAATGTCGCTCACCTGTTTGTTGGGATGATATTGGAGAACGAAGATTGTTGGGACTGGATCTTGTCGTGCAAATAGTAGAGAAAGTTAATACTATCCGGAATCACATGAAGGCAGCACAGGATAGGCGGAAGAGTCGGGCCGATACATCGAGAAGACCTCTAGAGTTCGCTGTTGGTGATATGGTATTCTTGAAGATATCACCGACTAGAGGAGTGATTCGTTTTGGGAGTCGAGGCAAGCTTAGTTCTCGATTCGTGGGGCCTTTCGAGATTATGAAGCGTGATAGAGAAGAGGCTTATCGATTGGCTTTACCACCATCTTTGGCGAATGTTCATGACGTGTTTCATGTATCTCAACTCCGTAAGTATGTTCGAGATGAAACGCACGTGCTAGATCATTCGGAGCTGACTGTAAAGGAGGACTTGACCTTTGAGGAACGACCGATGTCGATGGTTGATCGAAGAGAAAAGGTCCTCAAGAACAAGGTTATCCTTCTCGTACTTGTTTCTTGGGGAAATCGCTCGCACAGAGAATCGACTTGGGAACGAGAAGATGAGATTCGACAGAAGTTTCCAGATCTCTTCTTGTAGATTCATGTTTGTTTATATTTTCTTGTTCCGGGAATTTCGAGGACGAAATTCTTTGTGTAGTTGGGTATAATGTAACACCCTAGTTCATTTATACCAGTTGTTCTCCGCCGAAAGACGCGACCAGGACGTTGGGATGTCCGGGCCTGAATTTCGAGGGCAGATGCTAATTGGTGCTATCCGTCCACCTCTCCGAAGATGCCAAGTTGATTTATGACCCCATGTATCGAAGGTTTAAACGGATGCGGCCGATATAGCAGACTTCGTCAGATTCCCCCTCGTTGAGGGGTTTTTGATTGTGGGGACGCTCTTCCCTGCAGGCGCAAGCCCCTGCAGTTAATTACGCTACCGCATCGCGGTAACCACTTTCTCCTTCTCCAGATTGTCACTTCGTGTCGTGTGTGTTTGTTTTGTTTTTGGTTGCCCGTGGATTGTATACGTAGAGTAATGTATGTTGTCGCTCATAGGGCGTGGATTAGTCCAAATCCGTATTTTCTTAGATTTGGGTTTGGGGTTGGGTTTAAGGATACGTTAGTCTCATTTGAGACTAAGATCAACTTAAACGTATGTTAAGGATACGTTAGTCTAATTTCAGACTAAGATCAACTTAATGGGATCGTTTAGATCCAACAAAAGAGTATTTAGGCTCTAGTTTAGGGACATTGCGGTCCAAGGTTAGTTTAAGGATATTACGGTCCAATGTTAGTTTAAGGACATTACGGTCCAGTTTAAAGACATCATAGTCTGTAAAGGTTAAGGACATCATAGTCCATGGGTGTAAGGACCCCACAGTCCAAGGTTAAGGACATCATAGTCCATGGGCTTAAGGACCCCACAGTCCGTAGTTTAAAGACATCATAGTCTATAAAATTTAAGGACGTCATAGTCCATGAGTTTAAGGACCCCACAGTCCATGGAATGATTGGTTATCGGGACCCGTCACCTCTCTGAAGACGTTGAAGGATTACAACGACAAATATCAAAGGAGTGAAGAGATGTACCCTTGAACCAATGTTGATTGGGAAATCTGTAGTCCAATTTGGGACTAAGATCAATTAATTAGATTATGAGCACATAGGCTTAGTTAAATCTGAATTGAGGACTTATGGCCAACTTGGGCTAAGTCCAATTAGGTTTAAAATGTTGGCCCTTTGTTTGGACTGTTGAACATTTGTCTAGGCTCAGCCCCCCATTATTTAGCAGTGCTAAGCATGGGTCTGGGTTCTGACCATATTTTTGTCTTTTATTGAGTGCTGAGCACTCATATGCCATATGAGATGATCATTCTTGGAAAACAAGAATGTATTTTAGGCTCAGTCAAAAAGGGGAGTCTTGCCTCTGGAAGACTTAGCTAATTTGGGCTAAGACTATTTTACATATAGTGTTAAACACTAGCATATATCTGGCGGTCACGTGTTCCCACGTGATGCATTTAAAATATTGTTAAACACTAAAGATGAAATGCTTAAAATAGTGTTAAACACTAGAAAAATGAAGCGCTCACGTGAGGACACGTGAGGCACCCTAGGATTGGATCAAGCTTCCCTTATTTTATTCTCAGAATGAGTGTTAAACACTTTTAGTCTTCATGGCCATCACGTGTGGGCACGTGATGGGCACCCCTGCACTGGATATTAACAAGATTTGTTAGAGGTCACGTGGGGACACGTGAGGGCGCCCAAAGTCTGTTCTGCCTTTGCTTTGTTATCTCTATTTTGAGGAATTTATCCAAGGGTCACGTGGGAGCACGTGACCCTATCTTATTCTCACGTGACCCTATCTTATTCATTCTATTCTGACCATTAAGGGGGAGGGTCACGTGTTGCCACGTGATCAGGTTGGGTACTGACTTCTTTTAAGTGCATGAAAAGTCTAAGTCCCTTGTTTAAGAATTAAATTCTTTTGTAGGGTTAAACCCTAATTTTATTTAGAGGAATTAAATTCCTACGTATTTGGAAGAATTAAATTCTTTAAACCCAACTCTCCCTCTAAGTTTTGGATCTGCATGGAAGAATCTCCCCGATGAGAATTAAATTCTCAACTTATGGGAAGATCTGCTTCTGCGGATCTTCAACCATGAAGAAGAACTAAGCTCTTGTATTAAGGGTTAAACCCTATTTTTGTTGGAGGAATTAAATTCCTATGTGCTTTTTGGGAGAATAAAATTCTCTGAACTTATTTCCTTCCTTAGGTTTTAGATCTGCATGACAGAATCTCCCCGATGAGAATTAAATTCTCAACTTATGGGAAGATCTGAAGGACTACCTTAGCACCATGATGAGGTTGTAGAAGCATCTATCATGCCAAATTCAAATTTTTCTTGATGCTAAGCTAGACTAACAAGATCTTTAACTAGATTATTAGGGTATTCATTAGATGATATGTCAACTAGAGAGAAGAAGAGATGTTTATACCTTGGTAGAACCAAGTCCTTCTCTTCAATATGCTCCATGTAGTAGTCCTGCGACTCCACAAGGCTCCTCTTGAGACTTTGAACAAGCTCCCTTCGTAGCCTTCGCGCTAATGATGATCCACCCCGAAGCTCCTACTAGTTCAAGCTACCATTGCACTAAACCCTTTAGTGCATGAAACACATCACACTAATTTGCTAAAAGGTGTGAGATGATGAAGTAGGGGATGTTAAGAGCTCACTAATTTGTGCTCAAGCTTCATGATTCACATCACATGTGAGGGTTGAAGCTTGAGGAAAAGCAAGAGGAGGAAGAAGAAGCAAGAGCAAGAATGAGCAAGTAAAATGGCTAACTCTTTTTGAATGAACAAGAATGAATGATAATTCTTGATCCCTCACTCATTCAAGTATGGAATTATGCAATATTCAATTGCAACCATGCTTGAATAGTGAGTCAAGAATGAATAAAGAAGAATTTAACCCATGCTTGCAACCATGCTTCATTTTACACCTCATTTCTATTTTCACAAAATAGAAAAGAAAATGCCATGCTTCATTTTAATATATATATATATATATATATATATATATCATATATATTAATATATATAATATATATTTAATGAGAAGATTAATTAGTGAGCTAATGATATTAGTTAATATGTAATTATATCATATATAATTTATATCATATTATTAAATCAACATTTGATCTAATAATCCGGTTATATCATATACGATTCTAATATCGTTTATCTGTATATCATATTATCGAATCAACACTTGATTCGACAATCTGGTTATATCACATATAACCGCACCGATAACAGATTACAGCCAGATTACAATACGGTATCACATACTCGTATTTAATCAGGTCCGCACACATATCACATATGTGTCCTACTTCGTTTCGCTTGAACCAGGGAACTTCTGTGTGGGACTCTAAAGACTCGTCAATACACCGGCAGTAGGTGATGATCATATCAGTCACCTACAAGCTGTCAGCGGTACTAGCTGGACGTAACGGCTACCCGGGTATTGAGCGATATGAAGGTCAACAAGCAAGCCTATCCACAGTCTCCATGAAGCCTATCAGTAACACTACGGTACAGTCCGGTCTCTTCGTCTAATATGTCGCATATTATGTCTAGGGGTGGAAATCATCAAACCCTAGTAACGTGATAAGTCATGTCGATGTGAGGCTCATAACAGGTCGAGAAACTACCGATAACACTTACCAGTAGATCTCCAGATCAGCCCTGGCCAGGGACTTCCAGTTATTGCCAATCGAGTATAGCGCAACATCAACCCCCAATACCGGGAGAGACGAAACCCCTCCTATCGCTCATTGCTTCCATATGACTTGGGACTGTACCCAAAATCCACCTGTTTGCACGACTCCTCTTGAGCGTGGTAGGGAGGAAATCAAAGCACAGTGGGAGTCGCATAAGACTCTATGACGATCTCGGGTCTACAGACTAACCTGTAGCAGTGTCACTAGAGGACTGCTATCTGACGATAGGTATTCTACCACATACGAGTCCTCGGTGAGTCCTGTTCAGTGTACCCAGTTTCCACTGAACACCCGTATACGATCTTTGATGTCAAACACTAATGGATATGGGATCATCCATCGCCCATCATATGGGTCAAGAAGCGTATATGCTAGTCTACTCTGGAATATCGATGCCCTGTCTCGATATTCCCTCGACTAGGAACAATTGAAGGATGTACTTGTGAACTACCATGTCCCCACTAGTACGATCCACATCATAGTCCTGGTAGTCAAGTACATATCCTAAGGGCTTTATCAACACGTGGGAGCACGACAGTATCACAATACAACTCTACATGTTTAGATAAAGGTAACCAGATAGCATACTATCATGTCGAGCAAGAAAGTCTTCTCAGTAAACACTATGATATACATCATATGTACAATAATGATCTCTAGGGCATACACATAACTAACAAGATCTGCTTCTGCAGATCTTCAACCAGAGGAAGAACTAAGTTCTTATTCAAAAGAGTTAAACTCTTAGTTTGAGAATTAAATTCTCTTTTTGTTTTTTGGAGCTTATGATCTCTTTCCCTTTCTCACCTAGGGTTTCTTTCTCTTCTGAGGAAATCTTCTTTTCTCTCTGGAGAATTAGATTCTCTTTTTTTTCTCTGTTGTTGTTGTCTCTCCCTTTTTTTCTCTTCTCTTCTTGGCTCCTATTTATAGGAGAAAGAAAAGAATCAGTTTGTTTAGTTAATCTTTCATTGAAAGATTTTAATTGATTTTGTAACCAACATGATCTTTTAGATCACTCGGTGAATTTTATTCACCATTGGATTTTTAATCCAAAAGATATTTTGTCTGTTATTCCTGGCAAATTTTAGGGAAATCTTTCCTTGTATAGAATCTTTCTATAAATTGGTGATTTTTAATCACCATTGGATTTTTAATCCAACGGTGCTCCACTTTACAGAGCGCAATCTTTTTGTTTGGAAAGATCTATAGAAATATTAAGGTTTTTGGATTCCTTTGATTAGAATTTAATTCTATTAGTTCAGAAGGTTTAAGGGCCTATCACGTGTTAGCACGTGACCCCGCTGATTGACCATTTAATTAGAATTTAATTCTATTAGTTTAGAGATATTTAGGAACCCATCACGTGTTGGCACGTGACCCCATGTCACGTGTGGGCATGTGATGCCCCGTTTAGGGTTTTCTTTCCTTTATCTCAGAAAGTTTTTAAGACCTTATCACGTGGTGGCACGTGACCCACTGATTAAGCATTTAACCAGAATTTAATTCTGTTGTTTTAACGAACTCAGGAATGATCACGTGTCAGCACGTGACCCTTGGTCACGTGTGGGCACGTGATGCCCCATTGGGATTTTTCCTTGTTGTTTTCTTATACATTTAGTTCTTTTCAGTGAGTTTAAAGGTCTATCACATGCGGGCACGTGACTCTATTTTTTAGGATTCAATTTTTATCATTTCAGAGCCTTCAAGAAGCCATCACGTGTCGGCACGTGACCCCCGATCACGTGTGCGCACGTGATGCCCCATTGGGGGTTTTCTTTGTATTTTATGAGGGAATAAATGCCCCCACAGCATTGTTCTCACGTGTTTGCACGTGAGTGCAACGCTGTAACTTTTGTGGCCGTTGGATCTGCCTAGGGAAGGGGGTAGATGAACTGTTTCCCATCACATCCTATAAATGCAGGGGTCTCTTCAGAAGCTCTTATACTCTTTCATCTTCTTTCTTGTTCATTTTCCTTAGAGAATTTAATTCTCTTTCTCAGAGCTCAGTTCTCTGTTCCAAAAATTTTCAGAGTTTAACTCTGTCAACAAAAGATTTTCTTTTTCAGGTAAGGATCTTAAACGGCCGAGGAATTTCTTGTAGAAATTTTCTTTGGATTTTAAATCCACACCAAGGGTTTTTCCCTTTAACAAAAACCCATCTTTCCAAGTTCTTTAAAAATATCCAATCCTTAAATAATAAACCCTTTTTGCTAGGGTTTCTCTGATCTTAGGGGATTAATGATGATACTTGTCTTCCCTCTGGAATTTAGTTCCATTTCAAAGAGCTTAGATCTGAAAAATTTTCTGGGAATTTAATTCCTCTATTCAAAAGGAATTTAATTCCTCTAAAGAACTTAGTTCTTAAAAGAAGACTTCTTGGGATTTTTCATCCTGAGTTGTTCTTGCAGAGATCTTCTCGATTTACACAGAATTCCTGTAATGGGTTTTCTCCTTGGAGGAATGTGTAGAGTCATTTGAATTTATTGAGAATCTTCCTTTTGTTCTCATGATGATTGCCCAGCCTCATTATTAGTGAGCCGCCATATTGATTTTGTGGGGTCCATGTGTTTTGTAACCAATGGTCCCATAAAATAAGTTGTTTGTCGCTTTCTTCCACTGTCTTCTTATACACGTGTGGGCTTCACTAACAGTTTCCTTTCCTTTGTTTCAGGAATAATGGCTTCTGTTCCATACTTCCCTTTCACCCGCTCGGAGGCTGCCTTTCCTCAGTCACCGTCTGACGAAGAGGTGATGGCGATGATTAGAGCTCACGACCCTGATTGCACCAATTTACTTTTATGGGGGACCTAGTACGGTCTTATCATCCGCGGTCGTCGAAGCTTTCTTTGCGAGGTACCAACAGAGCCTATCCGCCGATTCCTGTCGATGGACCGTCCGCGGACTGCTTTTGCTGTAGAGGTGGTAAATTGGACCCCTATCGGCCGGCTCGAACAGTCAACAACTGGGATACCAAACCAGCCTGTGCTGGCCATAGACATCTTGGGGCGTCGTATCTGCCAGGGTAAAGCCCAGCCTTGGGGACAAGTTTACAAGATAGGGCTTACCCCTCGCCATCCCACGGGCTACCTTCTCTGGGCTCGTTACATCTTGTCCGCTCATCGTGCGCGACTGCATAAGGTCAGGCTTTACCAGGCGGTGTACGCGTCTCTCTTCCATTATCAGTCTCCTCATGTTGGTGGGTTAAACCTTTCCTTAATCAATGGAATCTTCCCACCAACACTTTCTTGTTAGGGGACCGCGAAGTTTCGATCTCTTTGGAAAATTTTTGCGAGATCTCAGGTTTACCGATTAGGGGAGCGCCTTACGAAGAATTGTTGCCCTCTGACGAGTATGCCTTCGAGACGGTGCCCGCCACACTTGACGGCTTGTCAACTAAAAATGCGGTCCGCCACAAGTTCCCGAGTCTAATCAAGACTCTGGGGATTTTTGAGAGGCTGTTCATGGAGTCAGAAGAGCAGGGCGTCACTTTTAAAAGCTTTATCGCCTGCTTCCTTCGTGGAGACTTTCTATTCAAGGCGGCTCCTAAGTTCGCGAGTATCAACGACCCCTTCGGGTTTGGTTTAAATAGGCTACCGACTAAAGAAGAGGATTTACCCCAGTTCTACATTCCAGTCTTGTCAGCTGTACCTTAAAAGTCGATCGCAGCTCCTGGCATGGATGAAGAAACTTTCTTCATCGGCTTTATCAGCGTTTAGCTCAGCTGGTTTGTTGTTCCAACGCACCGTCGATTCATGAGAGCCTCAGTCATTTACCCTGCTCATCGCATCGCCGAAGGGACGCGACCAGCCGTGGGCATTGCAGGGTTGTCTCATCTGTACCATGGGCTAAGCACTGCAGCTAATACCTCAACCCCAGGCGTGAAAGTAGTGAGTTTCTCTCTTCATTACTTTACATCATAGATTGAGATGCACGTGCTGGGGGCATTTGCTACGCATTAGAGTCGAACCGACGTTCCCCAGCCTCGAATAAGAATTCGGATCGGTCAAGCGATACATTTTATTATCTTGATTAGGGCGTGAAAAGGTTGCTACCTGGAAAGAGAGAGGGAAAACACTCAGCGTGCGCTCTTGCAAGATTAGATTAGTTTATTAATTTATCTAATCAGGATGGCTTCCATTGTTTCCTCAAATTCTTCATCAAACCCTAAAAGAAGAACTAGTCAGGATTAATCGCACGTCACAATACTTGCTTAACCTTTCAGCCAGGCCGGTGTTGGTACTTCGAGGGAGGTTTTCCAACACTTTCGCGAAGTTCCTTAATTATATAACCTCTTTTCCCTGGAGGCGTAGCCCCGCTAACACCTTTCTAGACAGCTACTTGGTTTATAACATTGATTGTTAAGTGTGATAATCTCCCGAGAGTAATCCTACTCATCAGTGGGATCGGGATCCAATCTATCATTGTGTGATGCACTAGATGGAATCCACTCTAGTCACCACACTCCAGAAGGTATGCTAAATCTGCAAGTTTCCTATATGTTTGAAACTCCCGATGTGGTTTTTTCCCCTAAGACCCAAGTGACCTTGACACAGTCAACAAATCAAAAGGTCCTAGTCAAGTTCAACCCGTTATTATCTTGATTGCATTAAACCCACCCGCATAACCCTTGACACGGTCAACAAGGCAACACGGCTGTCCTAACCAATCGCATTGTATGCCACAAATAAGCAATACTCAGCTACCGTTCACTGCGTCTTGACACAGTTAACAAACGCAGCACGAATACTAAGTATAACTTATAAGAAATGACGGAGGGCTACGCCTGGGTTTTTGGCGAAAAACCCATTAACGTAATGAACTTGATATCATTGAAGGAACCTGAGTAGTTTTGTAAATATATAGTGGCGAAAACCTTTGCTAAAGAGGTCACTCCCTATGAAGGGATCTCGGCTCTTTCCTCGTCGAATGAAGTGCAGGATATTCTAAACTAAATACCACGACGCAAAGCAAAAATAATCGACTATATTGAAGTTATTACCCTGACGCAAACTTTTACTCAAGGGGTCACTCCCGGTGAAGGGATCTTGGTCCTTGCCTCGTCGAATGAGGTCCTGGGTATTCCAAACTGAATACCACTGTGCAAAGCAGAAGAGAACGTCTGTAATGTCAGTTTTTAAAGTTTGGTTCCAACAACATCTTTTAGGTTTATTATCTTGCATTAATCAAAATTAATGCGGTCCTATCAATTTGTAACCTATCACACCAGAAAAGAACGAAAATAAAATGTACGTATATGCCATCCGCATTCGCTACGGGGCCCTGTCATTACTCGTTAGGTTACTTAACTAACGACATAGCGGGGGCTGGACTAGCACGGATGCAAAACATATACAACATCTACTAGTATATATATAAATATATATAACATTCGTCTCAGGCATGATAATAAACAACATCACAGATAACAATACAGAATGGTGGATAATCTTAGAGCCCCGGGTTTCATTTGAGCCGCAAATAAAACCCGACGTTCCCGGTCGTGCGGATAGCCTGTGCAATGAAAACCTGTACCCCCTACAAGTGCGGCGAATAGCCCGCCAGTTCTAGAATGAAGCGCCATCCGTCTCAGCGCCTTGAGTTGCGGGCTTGTTGCCTTCTAGAACCCGGCTATTCGTGCACCCCATCGTGGGGTAATCCTAATACAGAAAATAAAAATAATATATACAAGCGGTGACATCGACCTCAACCCGGTCGTACCCCAAAATAATATACAATATGGCAAAGACGGCAATCCACATGTCGGACGCTCACCCCGCAACAACAAATGTACAAATGAATGTAAACTGTATTTCTAATATTGCACCACATGCTATCCGCCACGACAGTCCAACCACAAAATCAGCACAACCACAGAAACATCAACGCGAATGTCACGTTCGCAAATCCGTCAAAAAGAATATATGGCAGAAAAAAAGATTTACCGATCAAATGACATTCACGGTCGCAAAATCTAAACTAAGTACTGATAACAAAATACGTATATTAAAATTACGATCGACTAAACTTTCCAAGTGGGCCTCAAGTATTAAATCAACACTGTAACAAATCTGGGCCCAACAAAAAAAATATTCCAGCAACCATTATTCCAAAAATAAGAGGCCCAGAAGAAAATTTGTTCACGTGGGCCCCAAAACGGCCGCGGAACCGCCGCCAATAGGTGGTTTGCACGGCGGATCTGCGGCGGTTTAGAGGGATCACGTGACCAATTTTCTTCTGTCGTCTTAAAAAAGCCTGCATGATTTTCTGAGATGATAAAATTGATTTTTCGAGCACTTTTAAAAATCGGCAGAAACTACATGAATTGAAATGTGGTTTTTGAAATTTTTAGTCGATCGTTATTTTAAACACGTTTAAACAAGCTAGTATAGGTTTTATAGGATGGCTCTGATACCATGAAGGGTTATCCTAGTGCCTCGGCCAACTTCCGTGGCCAAATGCGGAACAAAAATTTTCTTGCGAACAAAAACTTGGCACTAGAATAAAACTTAACCGGATCTTTCCATAAAACTAACTAGCTTACTAGGAGATCTATCTACTATGATGAGGAATTATTACCGAACGAACCAAGTCCTTCGGTCTTCATTCTTTATCCTTAGCTCCTTGCATCCACCTTGAACATGCTTGAACTCCAACTCCGGCTCCATCGGTCTTCCGGGATCGAGCTTGTTCTCCGGCCTCCTTTTGTTATAGATGATCCACCCGGGGAGTATGATCCATGGCTCTAGCTCTTTACTATGTAACAAAAGGAGCAACTAGAAAACTTGGTTTGCTAAACCAAGTAATCTAGGATGTTGTGAGGATGTCTAAGAGTTTTCTATCTCTTTTCTAAGCTCTTCACTTGTTTCTCAACTCATGAGAATGTTAGTGAAGAGGAAGAAGATGAAGGTGGAGCAAAGCAAGAGGAGGGAGAAACTTGAGAGAAAATGGGAGCTCAAGAAATTATGAACCATAGCATGAAAAAGAATATACACACATAGGTTTTGTGTATGAATTCTTTCCTTAAACAATTAGCAACCATGCTTCAATAGTAAACCCAAAATGAATTATAAATTCATTTGACTACTATTGAAGCATGGTCACCTCTTTTCCTCTCATACTCTTACTTTACACCTCATTTCCATTTATGAAATAAATGGAAAATACTTAATGAGGTGGCCACCTTCTAGAAGGAAATCTGTAGTAAATACGGATTTCAGTCTACTGTACAAATATACCGGCAATCAGATAAAAATCCGAACACCCAAAAGAAATAGAATAACATGAAGAACGTAATACTAGAATATATATATCGAAATACATATACGTAAATTATTAAATTAATACCTGATTTAATAATCTGGGAGTCGGCTAGTATTACAAACTGTCCGATCGAAAATCCGAGTACATCAATCGATCGAACCCTGCACGTATCCAATACGGCTACTACATCATTTCGCCTGAATCAAGAAAACCCTCTGTGTGGGACTCTAAAGACTCGACAGTACTCTGGCAGTGGGTTTAACCACAAGCACGTCAGCGGCACTAGCTGTACGTAACGGCTACTCAAGTACCTGTCGAAAAGAAGGCCGATGAGCAAACTCATCCAGATCTCCTACTGAGCCTATCCGTGACAATATCCGTACAGTCCGGTCTCTTCGTCAAAGAGTATTGCATACCGGGTCTAGGGGATGGTGAACGTCAGACCCTAACAACCTGATAAGTCGTGCCGATGTGGCTCAGGACCAATCCGGAAAACTACTGATCAACCTATCAGTAAATCCCAAGTGCCTTGGCCAAGGTCTTATGGTCCTAACCAATCGAATCACAGTGCAATATCGACTCCCTATACCGGGAGAGATGAATCCCCGACAATCGCTCACTGCCTCCATGTGGCTCGGGACTGAACCCAACCAAAACCTGTTTGCACGACTCAGTAGAGCCGTGGTAGGGTACTGATCAAAGTTCAGTGGGAACTCACACGAGACAAATGCTGATCTCGGGTCCAAAGACTAACCTGTACACATGTCACCTGAGAACTTCCATCTGACGATAGGTATAGTACCATATGGAAGTTCTCGGCGAGTCCGTCCAGTGTACTCAAACCTAGTGAGCACCTGTATATGATCTTAGGTGCATCAGACCAATGGCTGCGGGACCAACTATCCCCCGACGGGGGTAGAAACGTACACACTAGTCTACTCTGGAGTATCAGTGCCCAGTCTCGATACTCACGCGACTAGGGACCATTTAAGGATGTGCTTATAGACTATCCTGCTCCCACAAGTATGATCGCCATCACAACGCGGATAGTCAAGCAAGATCCTAGGGGCTTTATCAACATGTAACCGCAATATGTAATAACGAGTATGACATATGCCATGTTAAGATAAAGACAAACCACTATAGTATACCATAGTATCGAGTCTTTTTAAATATGTGCAAGTTAGATATAACAACAATATAAATGAATACACATATCCCGATAAAGACAAGTCAAATAATATACTATAAAACTTAGCAAGATTTTTCTGTACATACATATCCCTAGTATCCATATGTATACATATACAATACTGGCCTCTAGGGCATCTACATCCAACAGGGAGTCCCGCCGCGACCGCGGACAACGGTTCGCCCTCCCTTGAGGGATACTGGTACCATACTTATTCCTGAGGCGGCAGATGTGGACTTGACCCCGACAGTTGGTATATCGATACGCACTAGAGCTCAGGCAAGGGCTTCTGATAAGGCGCCAGTAGCAGTTTCATCAGCTGTGGTGTCAGCAATGGCGGTGTCGTCATCGGTAGCACTGCCTAGAGAGGATACTAAAGGCGAAGTGGGTCAACGTCGCACCAAAGCACCGAGGCAAAAGAAGCGATAATCTTCTGGTGTTAGTTCAGGGTCAAAGAAGCGAAGAAAGATGATTACCAATCTGCTCGACTTTTTAGTGGAATCCAAGTCTATCTTTCAGGACGAGCCAATAGCTATGCAAGAGCCGGATGGTGGTCTTATTTTTCCCGGTTCATCTGCCGAGGAAGTCGCACAATTGGCTGAGGCTATAAGACGCTCCCAGGATGAGACTGAAAATGTGAGGGTCCCGAAGAGGCCTTATCCTACCATCATCTTCTACGAAGATCCTCCATCGATACAGCAAATATTTATAGGTCCTTTGGAAGAGAGAAGCGAGATAGCCCTTAAGCAGCCTATCTTGGCCGATGCCGAAGATGCGCTGTCGTTGTGGACTGGTGGCCACGAGTCTACCCTCGATCCCCGGCGAGCACACCTCCTCAGGAAGGAACGTCGGCTTGAAAAATCCGTACTAGAAGCTCCTCTGCGCATTGGTATACTTATATATCTTTTTGTAGTATTTTGCACTGCTTTATATATATATATATAAATATAAATATATATATATCCTTATTTTCGTGAAAACTTTGCAGGGGCTTCGGCAATGGCAGAGGATCTGAGTTCGAGTCGCACCTTAACTATAGACTCTGTAAATATCCCCGGTGAGACACTAGTAAGTGTGGAGGGGGTCGATACAGCTGTTCTTCCTGCCACGGAGCTCCCATTGGTGATTTCCATTCCCCCGGTTATTGCTCTCCCGGAGGAGGCATCTTCATTGGCCGCGGATTCAATGGATCTTTCTAGGAACGGCCCGGAGACTATGGGACAGGTAGTCGAGGCTACCGTCCTTTCATTAGAGCCTGCAGCGGTGGACACTGCTCCTCAATTAGAAGTTGTTATACCGGCTCACATCCCCGATGATGTGCCTGGAGGCATGGAGGAGGCCGCCGAAACTGCTATCCCTCCAGTTCAGAGTGGGAGGAGCATCGAAGGTAGCCTTCTATATTTTATTTTAATAATCTCTCCATTATCTGAACCTTTCTATCTTTTCAGAATTGCGTGGGTTGGCGGCGTCTATCGCTGATCTGTCTCCCAGAAAATCCTTTCAGCGTTTGCTAGAGATGACCGCTCTGCAGGCGATATCCCCTCAACACATCGTCCTCTCTTACGGGCAAGGTTAGTTTTATTTGCTTTCTCCTCACGGCATTATTATTATTTCATATAACGATACTAATGTCTTCTGCAGTTCTGAAGGCCGATGACGAAGTTGAGATCCTTAACGGGCCTGGGGATCCTTCAGACCCTTCTTGCATGACTGTGGGTAAGTAAAGTTTCGACGTTGTTCCATCGGCTCTTTGCTTGCAATTCTCGCTGATTTCTTTTTATGAATCTTAACATCTTTGCCAGTTCTTACCATGCTGGAATCTCGCATCGTCATGTCGCCCGGCCCCTATGCTCTACGTGCTTCAGAATGGATGGCAAAGCTAAGCCTTCACTCTTTGTCAGCTTTGATCGAAGACCTTCGTGCTGGTAGTATGATCACGGCCGAAGAATTTGCCACCGAAGCCAACAGTTCTCTCCCCTTTCTTGCTGCTTACCATAGCAAAACATTGGTGCAAATCTGGGTTGAGTTTTGTCGTCGGGTGGAGACTTGCTTACATAGCCTTGAGTGCTCGCGTCTTCCTTCAGAGGTTGTGGCTTCAAAAGCGAGCTTGCTAGGGCTGATCGAATGGTGCGCCGCAAATATGCTGTCATGCGAGAAGAGGCTCAACCGAAAATTTTCAGAGAGGAAGCTGGCTTCAACTGCGCTGGGGGAACTTCAAGCTAATCTTACGGCCAAGACCACTCGGGCGTATGAACTTTGGCGGGTGCTTCAAGAAGCTATCAGGAAGGTGGTAGCCATTGATAAAGCCGTCATTGTCACTCGCGAAATGGTCGAAGCTCATAAAGTTACCGAAAAGGAGCTTGAAAGTCAGCTTGCCTCGTACGAGGCCCAATAGTCTCAAGCGGAGGCCCGTCTCTTAGCGATAATGAATCATGAAGCCGAGGCCCAGTGGAAAAAAGATGAACTGGCAAACCTATTAAATCGTACGCCGGCTTGAAGAATTATATATTTTTTTTTTATTCTTCTTTTGTACATACTCCTGAATGAGAGTATTTTTTTTATTCTTTCATAAATTGTACTTTGTATTCATTTTGATTCATGAATAAAAGACATATTTTGCTTCATGGTGGTATGTCCCTTTTAGTAAATGCATTTTGTGGATAATATATTTTGATCTCCTTGTAGAACAGCGATGGCTTAGGAGTCAGGTTCAGATCTGCCTCCTAAGGCTTTCCAACTTTATGAGCCGTGAGGGTCTCATAAAGATATTTCTCCTTACGAGTCATGAGGATCTCGTAAGTGTAATTTCTCCTTAAGAATCATGAGGATTCCTAAGTGTATTTTCTCTTGAGAGTTGTATCACAAGAGAGTTTTTCTTGCTTATGAGTCGAGAGGACTCGTAAGTGATTGTTTCCTTTCTTGTCAGAGTGGATCTGCGAAACAACGATGACATGGGAGACGGGGTTAGGATCTGCCACTTAAGACTTTTCAACTTTATGATCCGTGGGGGTCTCATAAAGAATTTTCTCCCTACAGGTCGAGAGGATCCCGTAGGTGTATTTTCTCCTTAGGAATCGTGAGGATTCCTAAGTGCGTTTTCTCTTGAGAGTCGTAAGGATCTCAGAAGAGAATTTTCTTCCTTACAAGTTGAGAGGACCCGTAAGTGATTGATGAGTTGACTTGCTTCCGAATCAAAGAATTGCCTTGACGGGGAAGTCGAGGGTTGACTTTATCCGCATTTCACGGAGTCAGGGGTTGACTTTATACGCATTTCATAGAGTCAGGGATTGACTTTATCCGCATTTTACGGAGTCAGGATTTACTCTGGGAATTTCCCACGGGGTCAGAATTGACATTAGCCGTGTTCTATAGGACCAGGAGGTGCTCTGGGTGTTCCCCACGGGGTCAGGATTGACATTAGTCTTGTTCCACGGGACCAGGATTTGCTCTGGGCACTTCCTATGGGGTCAGGATTGACATTAGCCGTGTTCCACGGGACCAGGAGGTGCTCTAGACGTTTCCCACAGGGTCAGGATTGACATTAGCCGTGTTCCATGGGACCAGGATTTGCTCTGGGTGCTTCCCACAAGGTCAGGATTGACATTAGCCGTGTTCCACGGGACCAGGATTTGCTCTGGGCGCTTCATACGGGATCAGGATTGACATTAGCCGTGTTCTACGGGACCAGGATTTGCTCTGGGCGCTTCCTACAGGGTCAGGACTGACATTAGCCGTATTCTATGGGACCAGGAGGGGTTGACTCTCGGTTGTCTGTGCATCGCCGAGTCATGGAACTGGGAACTTTGTCGCGGCTCCGATTTGCTGATGTTGCGTATGTTATAATGAGACGAATGTTGAGATGATCTCCAGGCTGTCTGTGAACCGTCGAGATTTGGCTTCTTTTTCTGATGGAGCCTGGTGGGAAGGTATGATTCTCTCTTTGTTTGTGCCCCTGGATTGTATACAGGGACTGGTGTGACCTCACCTGTAGGGCAAAAAGTTTCATTTTATATATTTTTCTTTCCGCGATGCTCTATCATTTCAGCTTTTATATCGCGAAAGTCGCGATTGCCCAATCATTTCGGTTCTTTTTTGCGGTGCCCAATCATTTCGGCTATTTGTTTTATTTACTCGCTGCTTTTTATTGCGAGTTGCCCAACCATTTCTGCTATTTTGCATGCATATATTTTACTTGCTGATTTTGTTGTAAGTTGCCCTATCATTTCGGATATTTCATATGCATTTGTGGCTCGCCGACTTTTCGCTGTGAGTTTGGAATTTGATACCAATTTAGTCATCAGTATCGCTACAACTGGGATATTGCCAGGAGCGAATCATCATTTGCCTTTGTCGGTTCGAACAAAGGTGGCTTAGCAAACAGGGTTAAGATCCTGTCGACTAAGGATTTTGACTTCATGAGCCGTAAGGGTCTCATAAAGGTATTTCTCCCTACGAGTCGTGAGGATCTTGTAAGTGCGTTTTCTCCTTAAGAATCGTGAGGATTCTTAAGTGTATGGTCTCTTGTAAGTCGTAAGGAACTTACAAGAGTGTTTTCTCCTTATAAGTCGAGAGGGCTTACAAGTGTCTTTTGCTATATGAGCATATCCCCAGTCTCTGGTGGGACTTTGTTAGGGAAATGTTTATTCGCGCCCGTGGATTGTATACAAGGGTCGATATCGAGACGCTTGTAGGGCAGTCTGTGGGTTGTGATGGCTTAAGAATAGGTTCAGATCCCTATAACTTAAGGCTTTTGAATCCTATGAGCCGTGAGGGTCTCAAGGGGAATTCTCCTTACGAGTCGTGAGGATCTCGTAAGTGTGTTTTCTCCTTAGGAATCGTGGGGATTCCTAAGCGTGTTGCTCTCTTGTGAGTCTTAAGGATCTCACGCAGGTATTTTCTTTCTACAAGGTCGAGAGGACCTTGCAAGTGTCTTTTAACGAGATTGCGCCCTTTCAGGTTTTCACAAACTCGCCGGTAGCCCTACTATTTTTACTCACAGAGCCCTTTCGGGTTTTCATCCGTGCCCATCTCGCTTACGGACATACCATTTTCTTTCTTTTTTTTATATATTTTTTTTTTGTCAGCCTTGGGATGCTGCAGTCCGTAGTAGTTTATCGACGTCTCGGTCAATAGCCAGTTTTAAGACATAATGGTCCATCGTTAGTTTAAGAACGTTTCGGTCCATTTGTCGGCTACTACTTATAGAGTTTGGGCTTAGGAAGATAGCGAGTGGACAGAAGCGTCGTCATCTATCGTTGACCTAGGCCGTGACTCGTCAGGCGTAGTATTTTTTTAGAAAGCGACCGTTTATTGGCCTGAAAGGTCTTTCACCATGCATGTCCATGAGTAGATAGGCTCCACCCTGATAAACTTTTTCTATGATGTACAGGCTTTCATAGTTCGGATCGAATTTTCCCCGTTTGGCACGATTGGGGATCATAGGTCTCTTGACCACTAGCACGAGTTCGCCTTGGCGGAACATTCTCGGCCTAGTCAATCTCTCGTATGAGCGCGTCATTTTTGCTTTGTAAGCCTACAGGTTTTGTTGCGCCATAAGCCAGGTTTCATCAAGGGTGTCGAGCTCCTCAAACCAAAGGTGAGCATTCTCTTCGTCTGTTAGCTCGTAATGAACTGCCACTCGTAGAGAGGGTAACTCTATCTCGAGGGGAAGTACTGCTTCCGTGCCGAATACCAATACATACGGCGTTGTGTTTGTGGCTGTTTTGAACGTAGTTCGATACGCCCAGAGAGCTTCATGCAGTCTCTCGTGCCAGTCCTTCTTATTTCGAGACACCGTCTTTTTCACGATCTTCGTCAAGGTTTTGTTGAAAGCCTCAGCTAGACCGTTAGCTCGGGGATTATAGACCGAAGAGTATCTCCAGTCTATATTATGCTGTTGTGCGAAACGGCTGATCTTGTGGCTTCGATAGATTGGCCCGTTATCGGAGATAATCCGTCGCGGAGTGCCAAACCAATAAATGACGTGTGTCTTGAAGAAATGGAGGATATTCTCCGTCTTCACTTCTCTTAGCGGTACTGCTTCTGCCCACTTGGAGAAGTAATCGGTTGTTGCCAAAATGAATCGATGTCCTCTATACGATACTGGTTCGATGGGCCCGATTATGTCGGTTCCCCACATTTCGAACGGCCAGCTAGCCACCGTTGGATGTAGTGGATTTGGATACTGGTAGATAAAGTCCCCATGAATTTGGCACGAGTGGCACTGCTTCGCATATTCAAGGCAGTCCTGGATCATCGTGGGCTAATAGTAGCCCATCCTTTTGATCTTTAGTTTCATCTTCGGCCCGGCTTGGTAAGAACCGCAGATTTCGTCGTGAGTTTCTTGGACGACTCTCCTTGCCTCTTCAGGTCCCAGGAACCTTAGACACGGAGAATCAAATGATCTCTTATACAGAACATCATTGACGAAGGCAAAAGATAGATCTCGTTTCATGAGCTGATGTCTTGAGGACGCGTCTTCCGGCGGGATTTGAAGTAGTCTATAAAGACTTCTCTCCAATCCTTAGCCTTTTCCTGGTCTTTTATTTGCAGGGCCGTTTGCTCGGTAGCTCCCTTTTCCTCGGACGACTCCGGCGTTATTTCTGCCGGTGCAAGAACCCGACAGCTTTGCACAACGATTCTCACGTCATCGAGATTCTCGTCGGCCAGTTCTTTAGCAAGCTTGGCTAATGCATCCGCTTTGCTGTTTTCCACACGCGGTATACTTTCCAGAATGTAGGAGGGAACTTGAGTCAGCTGTTGCTGCACTCTCTTGCCGTACTTCACCAACTCTGGTTTGCACGTTTGATAGTCGTCATTTACTTGACTAACGACCAGCTGGGAGTCTCCGTATATGAGGAGATTTTCAATTCCTATGTCGACAGCGATCTCAAGACCTGCTATCAAAGCTTCATATTCGGCTTCATTGTTCATCCTCGGCTCTGTTAAGGAGAAGGCAAAGCGCATTATCCCTCCTTGTGGAGTCACGAAGATGAGGCCTACCCCTGATTTGATTATGGGGGCGCTTTGTTTACGCTTCTTCATGGAAGATGCTCCATCGAAGTAGAGTTCCCACTGGGTATCATTCTCTCTTCTCTCCCCGTCGATCGTGTCAAACGCGTGCTCGTCTTGCAATTCGCAGTTTAAGGGAGAGTCGGCAGGTATCGGATGCTCAGTGAGGAAGTCAGCGATGGCCTGGCCTTTCACTGCCTTGAAAGGACGATAAGTTATCGAGAATTCCATTAAAAGTAGGGCCCATTTAGCGAGTCGTCCCGTTAATATGGCCTTTGACATCAAATATTTGAAGGGATCCACCTTTGATATGAGATGGACCTCATGTGCCAACGCATAGTGTTTGAGCTTCGTTATCGCGAAGATCAACGCCAGGCAGTGTTTTTCGATGGGGGGTAATTGGTTTCTGTCCCAAGGAGAACTCGACTCAAATAGTAGAGGGCTCTCTCCTTCCCTTAGTCGTTCTCTTGTGCCCACAGCGCACCTAAGGAACCTTCGAGGGCTGTTGTGTACAGGACGAGAGGTTTTCCTTTAACGGGAGCGGCCAGTACTGGCGGATTCTGCAGGTATTGCTTGATTTCGTCCAGTGCACTTTGGCATTTGCGATCCCAGACGAACGGGGTTCCCTTCTTCATTAGGTGACTGTAAGGACGGCATTTGCTGGAGAGATTGGCTATAAATCGCCGGATATACGCGAGCTTTCCTTGGAGAGACCGCAGTTACTTGAGAGTCCTTGGCAGAGGCATTTCCATAATCGCCTTGATCTTTGATGGGTCTATCTCGATACCCCGGTGCCGTACGATGAACCTTGGAATTTACCCGAGGAAACTCCGAACGCACATTTGAGAGGGTTCATCTTCAAGTTGTATTTCCAAAGATGCTGAAACACGGTCTTCAGATGCTCTAAATGTTCCTCATATGATTTGCTTTTAATTACGAGGTCGTCAATATAGCATTCGATGATTTCATGTATGAGGTCATCGAAAATCTTCGTCATGGCCCTCTGATAGGTAGCACCAGCATTCTTTAGACCGAAAGGCATCACCTTATAGCAGAATATGCCTAGCGGAGTCCGAAAAGCGATATGCTTCTGGTCTTCGGGATGCATTTTTATTTGATTGTATCCTGATGAGCCGTCCATGAAGGAGAAAACTTCGTGAGTGGATGTATTATCTATCATCAGCTCGGTAACCGGTACAGGAAAATCGTCCTTCGGGCAAGCTTTATTGAGCTCCCGAAAGTCCACACATATGCGCACCATCCCATTTTTCTTCATTACTGGGACAATGTAGGCGATCCAGTCAGGATACTGAACCTCTTGGATGAAGCCAGAGTCGATTAGCTTCTTGACTTCGGCGTTGATGCTCATCTCAAGGTCGAACCGCATTCTTCTCGGTGCTTGTTTGATCGTCTTGACGTCCGGAGATATCGCCAGTTTATGCACAGCAATCTCTGGATCGAGTCCCAACATCTCTGAATAGTTCCATGCGAAGCAATCTTTATATTGCATGAGCACGTCTTTAAGCGTAGCCTCCTTTTCTTCAGACAACAGTTCACTGACGAACGTCGGCCGTGGGTCGTTTGCCGTTCCTAAGTCGATTTTTCTGAGGTCATCTGCAGTAGCATATATCCCATCTTCCAGCTCTTTTGGCGCCGGTAGAAATTCTGAGATCAACTCACCTTCATTATTTTCGAAGCACCAAGAAAGGTCATCCATATTCTCGGGTTCTTTTTCTGACAGCATTATCACGTGACAGGTATAAGATCGTTTCCAAGACCGATGTTGATCTGGTCCTACTCCCGCTATACACGTCGCTTTCAGTTCAAGCTTCTATGGCGGGGTTATCCTCCAACTGTTGGATAGAGCGAACCTGCCTTATTGATATTGGTATTCAACCCAGTTCTTAAAGGTGAAGCAGTCTTCGAGAGGATATCCTATTGCTCGGTGATAGGAGCAATAGTCTGGGTGAGAGACCTTGTCTGCTTATTCGGGGTGCTTGGACTCCGGGAGTGTCATCATCTGATATTTTATGACAAAATCGAATATCTTCTTTGTCTTGTCTTAGGGGAAAGAATATGCTCGACCCATCTTATTTATAAGAGACGGATCCCGACTGCTCGATTCTTGATCGCGTGGCTTCTTAGATCCGCTTTGCCGCTATCGAACGTTTTTTCCGTTCTTTGGTTTATTTTTGCCTCTGCGCCGGGTCTTTTGTATGACGGGTTGGCGACGAAGAGCATTGTCGTTCTCCGCGGCCTGCTGAAGGAGGCGTTGAGTCCTGGCTTTCTCGTAAATGGCCATTTCGCGGCTATGGTCATCCTGGACCTTCTGACCCGCTTCCCTTATTAGCTTGTCCATCTGTTCTTCAAACGACGGGCTTAGCGTTTTCATGGGAGGACCTTGTTTTAGTTCAGGGTTAGCGTCTTTTAACAGAACATCTCCTTCTTCATCAAAGTCGTGTATAACATAGCAGCCGTGGAATTGTTCCCGTTTCTTGGATTGAACATATCCAAGCCCGATCGTTTCCATTCTCCCCTTGGGCAATTTTCGCTGAGTTCCAGAGACGTCCCAGATCCTGTTGTAGAACTGAGCTTGTCGAGCAGTCTGCTTGAAGGGTACGCCTTGGTGCCTCAACAGCCTTTTTAATCCTTCTGTGTAGTATCTGGGCAGACGGATGGGCTGAAATCTGTCAAGTGTCGAATCGGTACCATGCCAAATTTCTTTCTCTACTTTGGTTTCCGTGGATCGATAAAAGAGGATCTCCTTTTTATCTCTTCTCCTGGGAGAGACGTAGAATGTCTGCAGTTCTTGCACACCATAGGTACCGAGCGCGTCGAGCTCCTTGTAATGCTCTTGCGGAACCATGGCAATTTGCAAACTCCGATCATCGCCAGCGAAGGCTTGTATCGATGGTCGTACAGAAAATATGGCGTTGACCTCATCTTCTGAGTCGATGCCAAAGACCAGAATAGGGGTGGACGGTCCCGGCTTGTTGTATTGGGGCGATCCTGAATGAACTATTTCTTTTTCCTCCTCGGTATCACTCCCGAAGACCGGAATAGTAGTGATAGTTTTGTTCTTCGGTTTGTGACATCTTTCCATGTCTTCGAAATCTGGTAAGAAGTATTTTGCATTTTTGTACTTTCGGACTTCATTCATGGAGAATGGGTTCAACTCCCCTGTCACGGTATAATCGAGACCATCCTTGAAATACTTCATACACTGATGTTGTGTAGAAGGGATGATATTATACTCGTGTAACCAAGGCCTACCGAGCAAAGAATTGTAGCATGTCTTGGCGTCAATGACGTGAAATTTAATGTCCGTGATGAGAAGTCCAAAGCGTATTGTCGGTATCACAGATCCGAGCGTCCTTGATGATTGGGAGTCGAACCCGGAGATAGTGATCTTATCTTGAGCAAGGTGTTGAACCCTCATGCAGATTTCCTTCAATACTCTTACATTGAGGAGATTGACGGAGGAACCATTGTCAACCAGGATCTTGCCTATCTTAATATCATAACAGTATCCAGAGATATAAAGGCAACGGTTATGCTCGCACGTCCCGAGGAGGAGATCTTCATCGCCGAAGGTGATATCAGCTGTGTGCACTTCTTCCGGCTCGTCCTTCATCTTTTCTTTGGCGAGAAAAGCTTGGAACTGCTCGGGCTCTTGTAGTGCCTTGATTAAAGAATCTCTCGCCTCTTTGGATAGCAGAAGGGCGTCGAGAATGCTTAGCTGTGAGGGTATCTTCCTCAGGTGTGCCAGAACGTTATAATCCACCTTGTTTTTCTTGGGTGGATCCTTGGTTGTCAGCTCTTCGACGGCTTGGTCATCAAGGGTGATATCCTCAGGGACCTTTTCTTTTCCCTTATCCTTTTTGTTCGACCACTTGTTTACGGGTCCGAGATTCTTTTCAGGCAATGTGCGATTGCGCAGCTGAATGTTTTCGCAGCTCTTCGGTTCTTCCACTTTTCCTGAGGTGGATTCTTTGAAGAGAGGGCCAAGAGCCATTTCTTCTTCAAAATCACCCCCAAAGGTGAGAACTTGCGATCCCCTGCTATCAACCATGTGACAGTTGCCAGCAGCTCTTCCATGTTCGTCCGTCGCATTTTTCGGCTGTCGACGAGCTTCACGCTCATCCTCTTAAAGTGCTGCCTGTGAGCGACATACCCTTGCCACCAATTTTTAAAGGCATTGCATTTTTCAGTAGGGTGCGCAATCCTTCGATGATATAAACAGTAATTAGGATGCACATCCTCTTTATTAAGGCGTATTTCATCAAAAGTGTTTCCTTCGGAGGGTGGAAGCTTCATTCCCATCGATATGGCTTTAGCGAACTTTTTCTTCGTTTTAAGCCTGCTCTTGTCTGTCGCGGGCATGCCTTGGTCTGGTTGGGACGCTTCAACCCTTTCATCTAGTCACCGACGTTTGGCTTTTCCAAATATGGCCATTTCGCGCTCTCGATCAGCCTTGCTTTTCAAAAGAGCTTCATTCAGGAATGCATCAATCATCTCGTCTGACGGTCCTAGGAGCTCTGATTCGGGATCTGCCCCCAGTTTCTCTGTGTCAGGAGCTTCTTCACCATCTATCGACGAGTGAGAGATCACATGGCAGCTTGCCACATAATCCTCAAGTTCATCTGACGAGTCTTCTCCATTGTCATCATTTTCGTCCTCAAGGACATGGCTGAGAAACTCTTGAAGTGTGACTGGAGTCCGCGCTTTCTGGTTATATTCCTCCAGCGCGTCAATATGCTTTTGCAGGTCCGTGCACTTGTCACCAGGCTTCACGGGCTTTTTGGTTTTCTTCTTTTTCTTCGAAGACTTTGACGGCTGGGTATGATCGTTTTGATTATTGCTACCAATTTTTGGCGTCGGGCGGGGCTTCAGCATTCCCTCGATGACTTCGGGTTCCAGCGGACTTTTCCATTTGATCGCCGGGCACGTTTGGAGATCCTTCAGCATTCTTTTTGTTTTGGCTGAAAAAGAGACCTCCCATGGAGCTTCTTCGACAAAAGAGCACGATGCCCCCGGTGTGTCCCCCCTTTTAAGAGCGTGCGGTTGAGGCGGGCTTACTTTCCAATTCTCGGACAGGGCGAATTTGCCCTGTTGGTATTGATTTTCAATCCAGCCTTTAAAAATGAAGCAATCTTCAATTGGATAGCCTGTCGCTTGGTGATAGGGGCAATAATTAGGATTATTAGCCTCACCGGGTTGCAATGGGCGTTTTGGATTCGGCAAATTGATGAGCTTGTTGCGCACCGCTAGTTCAAACAATCTCCTCGTTTTATCCCGGGGAAACGAATAAGGGTGTTTCATTTTTTCATTAAAGAATCGCCGTTTCTCGTCTAAGCGATCAGTTAGACCACTGGGCTGCTGTTGAGCATTGGCGACGAAGGTCGCTTTCCCTTTCCCTTTTTCATTCCGAGATTCCAGCTTCGAAGGAGATGGTCTATGACCCATCTGATCCATTTGGGCTAGCTTGTCAATCAAGGCCTGAAAAGTGGTCGACTTGAAGAACATCATGAATTGAGATATGGTCGCCTGCGGATCGAGGGTTCCCATGAACATGCCTACCGCAGGCGCTTCTTCAATGCGCTGCTCGCACTTCGACCATAGATTCCGCCATCGTATTGCATACTGAACCCATATTTCTCCAGGCTTCACCCTGGCATTGTTCAATGCCGTGATTGGGGTGCGTTCGCTAGCACTTGCGAAACGCTGGGTGAATAGCAACTCCATCTCCGTAAAAGTTTTGACGGAATCGTTGGGAAGCTCTGAATACCATTCGAACGCCGTCTCCGCCAAGCTGCCGACGAATTGGCGAAGCAGTACCTTATTATCCCCTCCAGTGTTGCCGCAAAGAGCCCTGAACTGAGTGACATGTTGATGGGGATTGCCTGTCCCCTTGTATACATGGAATTTGGAAATCGTATATCCTAGCGGGTACTTTATTTGATCGTACCAACCCGGATAGGGCCGTCCAGTTCTGACGACTTAGCCATCCGCTTCATTTACTTGATGAGCTCGTATTTGTTGAGCTATATAATCATCAAGCGTGGCTTTAGAGATGGTCTCCTCCTTGGCTGCTGACAGAGCCGGCAGAGGATTTGATGTCTCTCTTCTATCATCTTCAATTATTACTGGAGGATCTTCGGTTGGAGGGTCCGGCTGGATCATCATGCCCACCATATCTTGGAATAGAAGGGCCATTTGTTTTATATTGGCCGCTTGTTCTGCAGCCTCTTTGTCCTTCTTCTCAAGCATTCTCCGAAGGAATTCGGCATCAGTTTCCTGCTCACGGCGCTGCTCCGAGGATGTCTCCGGGCATGCTTTCGTTCCCATGAATGCGGCCATTGCTGTTAACATCTCTTGGAGATTTTGTTGTTGTTGCTCCTGAGCTTTAGCCACTGATCGTGTAAGCGGTCGATGACCTGTGGAGATACGGCTATCCTCTTTTCCGGATTCCATATAGATGGTGTGCACCATCATGCCCCCAGACTTGGGGCGTTTAGATTCAGTGTTCTTGCGATTCGTCGCAGACACCAGGATTTTCTCCAGCTTTCTTCTCTTGTGAGCGGTCAAGGTTGAGGGGGCCATTGCAGTGGGCACCTAAGTAGCTGTCGCTTTCTGTGGTTTGACAGGGTGATCCTCTTCTTGCCGAACTTTCATCTTTTTCTATCAGCGAGAGTAATCTTGATCTACCACAGAGTCCTGGACCTGTCGCCAAACTTTATAAATTTTAGAGGACAGCCGCTGAGGGGGCTGCTCCAGCTTCGCCTTTGGGGCATTCTCCATAGGTGGAGGAGATCTTTTCAGCACGGCAGTTGGCGAATTCCTGCGTACCCTGTTAAGTAGTTCAAAGCTGTTCCCAGTTAGAACAGCAGCATCAACTTCCACCATTGGAGCTGGCGGAGTCATTCCAGAAGGGGAATTGCCCCTAGCTTTCCTCACTCGGTGCCAGTGGTGACGTCGAGCATGTCGTGCAGCCGGGATCACCTCCACTGTTGGATCAGCTTTTCCATACCCCCTGTTCTGATGAGAGTCTGCTGTTAGCGCCAGCCTGTCAAAGACAGATGCTCGCTGAGAGGGAATGGCCAATCTTGAAAAGGCCGATTTTCGTGCATGGGAAACGGCCGTGGTTACTTCACCCGGAGTGGGAGCTAAAACGGCCAGTCTTGTGAAGACCGCCCCCTTAGCCGGAGAGGCCGCCTTGGTGACTTCAGGAGTAAGAATGGCTATCCGCTTCGGGATAACGCCTTCTGGTATTGCGGGCTTCTTCACGAGCCCGTTGGAGCTTTGGTCCAGTCTGCTGAAAACTGAGGCGCTTGGTTTGGGCGACCCGTTAAGAGGGGCTGCAGTAGTGGTAAGCCGATCAAAGGCCGACTTCTTCTGAGCTTCTTGCAATGGTACAGGAGCGCTAAAGCTTGTTGGTGGGATCATGGTCCCGAAGAATAGCCCTGTGGTAGCTTGCGTCACCTGGTCCACCGGCATTGTAAAAACGGAGGCCGCCTGAGGCCCGTAGGTCACTCCTCCAGCAGGGACGGAGTGAGAGTTATTGCCATTGTTGCAGCTTGTGCAGTTGAAAGCCATTTAATCTTCTGTTTTCTGCACGGAGTAAGATACCAAATCTTAGTACTTCAAATCCAAAGGCAACCATGTCAAACCGCGACTTGTTCGCGAAACACGACACATGAAGTGTGGAGTGGAAAGAGGAAGAGGTCCCACCGGGCGTGCCAGAATCTGTTCTTCGATGAAAGACGCGACCTGGACGTTGGGACGTCCAGGCCTGAATTTCGAGGGCATATGCTAATTGGTGCTATCCGTCCACCTCTCCGAAGATGCCAAGTTGATTTATGACACTGTGTATCGAAGATTTAAACGGATGCGGCCGATGTAGCATACTTCGTCAGATTCCCCCTCGTTGAGGGGTTTTTGGTTGTGGGGATGCTCTTCCCTGCAGGCGCAAGCCCCTGCAGTTAATTACACTATCGCATCGCGGTAACCACTTTCTTCTTCTCCATATGGTCACTTGGTGTCGTGTGTGTTTGTTTTGTTTTTGGTTGCCCATGGATTGTATACGGAGACTAATTTATGTTGTCGCCCATAGGGCGTGGATTAGTCCAAATCCGTACTTTCTTAGATTTGGATTTAGGATTGGGTTTAAGGATACGTTAGTCTCATTTGAGACTAAGATCAACTTAAACGTATGTTAAGGATACGTTAGTCTAATTTCAGACTAAGATCAACTTAACGGGATCGTTTAGATCCAAAAAAAAAAAGCATTTGGACTCTATTGTTTAGTTTAGGGACATTGCGGTCCAAGGTTAGTTTAAGGACATTACGGTCCAATGTTAGTTTAAGGACATTACGGTCCAGTTTAAAGACATCATAGTCTGTAATGGTTAAGGACATCATAGTCCATGGGTTTAAGGACCCCACAGTCCGAGGTTAAGGACATCATAGTCCATGGGCTTAACGACCCCACAGTCCGTAGTTTAAATACATCATAGTCTATAAAGTTTAAGGACATCATAGTCCATGAGTTTAAGGACCGCACAATCCATGGAATGATTGGTTATCGGGACCCGTCACCTCTCTGAAGACGTTGAAAGATTACAGCGACAAATATCAAAGGAGTGAAGAGATGTACCCTTAAACCAATGTTGATTGGGAAATCTGTAGTCCAATTTGGGACTAAGATCAATTAATTAGATTATGAGCACATGGGCTCAGTTAAATCTGAATTGAGAACTTATGGCCAACTTGGGCTAAGTCCAACTAGGTTTAAAATGTTGGCCCTTTGTTTGGACTGTTGAACATTTGTCTGGGCTCAGCCCCCTATTATTTAGCAGTGCTAAGCATGGGCCTGGGTTCTGACCATATTCTTGTCTTTTATTGAGTGCTGAGCACTCATATACCATATGAGATGATCATTCTTGAAAAACAAGAATGTATTTGAGGCTAAGTCAAAAGGGGAGTCTTGCCTCTGGAAGACTTAGCTAATCTGGGCTAAGACTATTTTACATATAGTGTTAAACACTAGCACATATCTGGCGGTCACGTGTTCCCACGTGATGCATTTAAAATAGTGTTAAACACTAGGGATGAAATTCTTAAAATAGTGTTAAACACTAGAAAAATGAAGCACTCACATAAGGACACGTGAGACACCCTAGGATTGGATCAAGCTTCCCTTATTTTATTCTCAGAATGAGTGTTAAACACTTTTAGTCTTCATGGCCATCACGTGTAGGCACGTGATGGGCACCCCTGCACTGGATATTAACAAGATTTGTTAAGGGTCACGTGGGGACACGTGAAGGCGCCCAAAGTCTGTTCTGCCTTTACTTTGTTCTCTCTATTTTGAGGAATTTATCCAAGGGTCACGTGGGAGCACGTGACCCTATCTCATTCATTCTATTCTGACCATTAAGGGGGAGGGTCACATGTTGCCACGTGATCAAGTTGGGTACTAATTTCTTTTACGTGCATGAAAAGTCTAAGTCCCTTATTTAAGAATTAAATTCTTTTGTAGGGTTATACCCTAATTTTATTTAGATGAATTAAATTCCTATGTATTTGAAAGAATTAAATTCTTTAAACCCAACTCTCCCTCTAAGTTTTGGATCTGCATGGCAGAATCTCCCCGATGAGAATTAAATTCTCAACTTATGGGGAGATCTGCTTCTATAGATCTTCAACCATGAAGAAGAACTAAGCTCTTGTATTAAGGGTTAAACCCTATTTTTGTTGGAGGAATTAAATTCCTATGTGCTTTTTGGGAGAATAAAATTCTCTGAACTTAGGTCCTCCCTTAGGTTTTAGATCTGTATGACAGAATCTCCCCGATGAGAATTAAATTCTCAAGTTATGGAGAGATCTGCTTCTACAGATCTTCAACCACAGGAAGAACTAAGTTCTTATTCAGAAGAGTTATACTCTTAGTTTGAGAATTAAATTCTCTTTTTGTTTTTTAGAGCTTATGATCTCTTTCCCTTTCTCACCTAGGGTTTCTTTCTCATCTAAGGAAATCTTCTTTTCTCTCTGGAGAATTAAATTTTTTTTTTTCTCTGTTGTTGTTGTCTCTCCCTTTTTTCTCTTCTCTTCTTGGCTCTTATTTATAGGAGAAAAAAGAATCAGTTTGTTTAGTCAATCTTTCATTGAAAGATTTTAATTGATTTTGTAACCAACATGATCTTTTAGATCACTCAGTGAATTTTATTCACCATTGGATTTTAATCCAAAAGATATTTTGTCTGTTATTCCTGGCAAATTTTAAGGAAATCTTTCCTTGTATAGAATCTTTCTATAAATTGGTGATTTTTAATCACCATTAGATTTTTAATCCAACGGTGCTCCACTTTACAGAGCGCAATCTTTTTGTTTGGAAAGATCTAGGGAAATATTAAGGTTTTTGATTTCCTTTAATTAGAATTTAATTCTATCAGTTCAGAAGGTTTAAGGGCCTATCACGTGTTAGCACGTGACCCCACTGATTGACCATTTAAATAGAATTTAATTCTATTAATTCAGAGATATTTAGGAACCCATCACGTGTTGACACGTGACCCCCTGTCACGTATGGGCACGTGATGCCCCGTTTAGGGTTTTCTTTCCTTTATCTCAGAAATTTTTTAAGACCTTATCACATGGTGGCACGTGACCCACTGATTGAGCATTTAACCAGAAATTAATTCTGTTGTTTTAACGAACTCAGGAATGATCACGTGTCAGCACGTGACCCTTGATCACCTGTGGGCACGTGATGCCCCATTGGGATTTTTCCTTGTTGTTTTCTTATACATTTAGTTCTTTTCAGTGGGTTTAAAGGTCTATCACGTGCGGGCACGTGACCCCATTTGGTAGGATTCAATTTTTATCATTTCAGAACCTTCAAGAAGCCATCACGTGTCGGCACGTGACCCCCGATCACATGTGCGCATGTGATGCCCCATTAGGGGTTTTCTTTGTATTTTATGAGGGAACACCAGTTCTATTTTGAGTATTTCTTTATTTATGGTCTTTTCTTGATTTATTGTGTTTTGGGTGTGAATAATGTATTTGACATCTGTATTTGCATCCGACCCGACCCGCTTGCTGGAAACCCATCTTGATTCCTGTTTATGATTTATCCCGGCTTGTTTTGTTGATTCGTGCACTTTCATTTTTTTATTGCATACTGGAATTATATCTGGCATCTGCATTTTTTCAATATAACATATAAATTCAAGTAAAATATTTTAAAAATATCTAGCATGGTCTGCATCATACCCCTGACCCTATAGTAGCATCCGTACATCTTGTTCTCGTTCCGTTTAGTGAAACGGACTCGTTTGGATAGCTACGTGCACGCTACGTATATCCGTTCTTGAGGGTATACATTTTCGTTATCCGGATATCGTATTTTAGTTTTTGTCACAACGTATATTATCCGTATTTTCAAACCATAATTTTAGACCCGACCCGGACGTGTTTTGGACTATTTTTGTATTGGCCAAAATCTCAATTATAATCAATATTATATCTATACGATTTTTTAAACTGTTACTTATATTTCGTTTTAAAAAAAAAATTTAAAAAGATTTTTTTAATTACCTAACAGACTCTCTCGTGACTCTCTTTTTCTCCTCTACATAATATATATATTTATATATTATATTTAATTATTCTTTTACATATATTTTCTACCCATGTTCTTCTTCACTTCTTCCTCATTCTTTCCCCGCGACCACGAAACGCTAACCCTAGCTTCACCCGACCTCACCGTATTCATCACCTCAGTCTCCTCAACTCCCTCTCTCCACCCGACACCACCATTACCCCGACCCAAGAACACCTGACACCTGCATACCAAAAACCCACGACGTCCATTGCCGCACCACCACACCGCCGACGACCTCGCTACCGCCCCCTCCGCTCATACCCTCGACCCTCACCTTCACTTCCTTTCTCCTCACCTCTCCCCTACTCCCCAGATCCCGAAGCCAAACCCTGCACATAACCCTCACCTAAGCCTCCCCTGCACACTGCAACCCATTGCCTCGCCGAACCTCGCCGGAAGCCCAGCGTTGTCATCGTCGCCCCCTCGTCTCTGACCCCAAAACCCAGAACACCAAACCCCGATTCCCTTTCTTTCCTCTCTTCTTCTCCTTCTTCTTTTTTCTTTTCTTTCTTGATTTCTTGTTTCTTTTCCAGTGATTACCCACCGGAGCCATGCTCGGCGCTGACGATTCAGACGATCCAGTAAACGTTCCCTACCTGCGTGGTTATCCTCTTGCCTCGCCTGGACCCGTCCCGTGTGCCGTGTGTGCGTTGCGACGTTTACCCGATGTCGGACGTGCCGTATGCACCCGTCGTGTGTTCCGCTCAGGCAAGTTTATCTTGCTACATGCTATAATACTTATCTTGCTTCCATATGAATAAAAATATCACATGTTGATTGCATTATACATCCATACTGATGTTTTACTATTTTCGGATACCCGTATGTATCCATATCATTTAATATATATGTAGCTGCATCTACAGATCATATTAATTCATATTACTGTTACATTAGTACCCCATACTTGATAGTGTGCATCCTACATAATCTTGAAGCTGTAAATGTAACCCCTGATCAATATTTGTGCACCCATACCATTAATTATAACTAGTTGCATGCCATGTCACATTATTTCATATTACTGTTATATTAACACCCCATGTTTGATAATATGCATACTACATAGTCATGAAGCTGTAATTGTAACCCCTGATAGATATTTGAGCATCTATGTTTTATTGTGTATCCATACCATTAATTCTGCATATCCATTTGCATGCCATATTATATTAATTCATATTATTGTTACATTAACACCCCATACTTGATAATGTACACCCTACATAGTCATGATGTAACCCCTGATAGATATTTGTGCATCCATGCTTTCACCGTACATCCGTACCTTTATCGTGATTTGATACTTGCTACATTTTACTGTTGGGCACACACTTGATACATGTACACTACCTGACATGACCTGATATATCACTACTTGACATGTTACCTGATTCTGTTTCTAATGCCGACAATCCTGACATGTTGTCCTGATGGACATATCATGTTGTCTCTATAGACAAACATGTACCTGCTTGATCCTGTGTTGGCATTAGCTTCAGATTTATCAATACCTGACTTGAACACATAACCTTGGGGGTATGGGGAAATCAAAGGTGTAACCGAGTGTAACTTAAAAGGGTATTATTTGATCCGTGGTCCCGGGGGATAACGGGACAGAGTCATTCGTGACTCTTACAGCTTGATCCGTAGTCTCGGGGGGTAACGGGACAGAACCATTATTGGTGCACATATCTTGATCCGTGGTCCCGGGGGGTAACGGGACAGAACCATTATTGGTTCACATATCTTGATCCGTGGTCCCGGGGGGTAACAGGACATATTCTTTGAGTTAGATGAGGAGTATATCAATTGATTTTGAATAACTTTAGAATAGATAACCCAGTAGCACGGTTTAGATTATTTACCGCACTTCACCCGCACGTATACACTTCACTGTTCATACCCGTGTTATTGTTATACACTCATTACTGTTACTACTCATGCCTGCATATCTTGTTACCTCCTAATTATATTTTATTGTTTGATATTATGACGCACTGACGTCTGGGTTTTGCATGGCCCAGATCCTCTATCTCTGTCGCAGGCCGTTCAGGAGTATTTCAGCCAACAGGCCGAGCAGTGAAGATCCTGTTAGTAGCTAGTTAGTTTAGTTTTATTTTCGTACTTTCATTCCTGATGTGAGCCCATATTTTGGGACGTACTTTCCAGATGTTATTGTTATTGGATTTATTGCTTCCGTATATTATTTTTTGACTCGTTTATTCTGGCATATAGACATGTACTAGATAGTTTATTTTATTTTCCGTTCTTGATATCTTATAGACAGCCGTAATGTAACTGTGGAAGGATGTTTCCTAACCACAGGTAGCATGGTTAGCTCTATCACGTGCCGATCTTAGCGCACTCTGGGAAGCAGGGCGTGACATTATCGATTAGCTTTACCACCATTTTTGGCAAGTGTTCATGACGTGTTTCATGTATCTCAACTCCGCAAGTATGTCCGAGATGAGACACACGTCCTAGATCACTCGGAGCTGACAGTAAGGGAGGACTTAACATATGAAGAAAGACCGATGGCACTAGTGGATCGACGAGACAATGTCCTCAAGAACAAAGTTATCCCTCTAGTACTTATTTCATGGGGGAATCGTTCGCACGGAGAATCTAGTTGGGAACGTGAAGACGAGATTCAACAGAAGTTTCCACACATCTTTTCTTAGATCGTGTTTTCTTGTCTTTTCTTATTCCGGGAATTTCGAGGACGAAATTCTTTTGTATTTGGGTATAATGTAACACCCTAGTGTATTTATACCATATTTTATTTGGGTATTTTCCTAATCTTGTGACAGTTTCTTGTTTATCATCATTTTGGGTGCGAATAGTTTATTTGGTAACTGTAGTTAGTATCCGATCCGACCCGCATGCTTGAAACCCATCATAGTTCTAGATTACATCATATTTTTGCTAGTACAGAGAGGATCCGTGCATATCTAGGTTCTATATACATGTATGATCTATTTAGTATCTGCATATCGTTTAAATAATACAAATTATAATCAGATAATAATTTTTAATATCTAGCATGGCATGTTATCATACCCAATATCTTGTGAGTGCATCCATACATCGTGTTCAAGTCCTGTTTGATAAAACAGACTCGTTTGGATCGCTACGTATATTTACGTATATCCGTTCTTGGAGGTATGCATTTTTATTAACCGGATATCGCACTATGGTTTTGGCTGATATGTATATTATCTATATTTTAAAACTAGATTTTTAGAATAGATCCGGATATTTTTCGGAATATTTTGGTATTAACTGTAAAAGCCCAGAATATATATTATAATATTTATATAAAACTAAGAGTAGATATATATTAAATTTTATATATATATATATATATAATATAATATAATAACTAATTAATATATTTTCCTATCACTCTCTATCCTCTCTCTCTCTCTTCTCGCCTTATATCTCTCTCTCTCTCCTCTCTCTATATATATATATTTATATAAACCCCACAATATTTACACCAACTCTCTCTCTCCTCTCTTTCTCTATCTTTCTTCTTCCTCGTCGTGGCGAACCTAAGAACCCCGATCCTAACCCTAGCACCTTGCCGTAGCTGCCGACCTCATCATCTCCCCACAACCTCGCCATCCTCGTCACCAACACCTCCTCGACCTCCTCACGACCTCCGCATCCACCTCATCTTCCCTCACCAACCCTGCAAACCCCGAGCAACCCAAGATCTCCGAGTCGCCGACCTCCCATCGACCTCACTGCCGATCGCCTCACCATCATCTCCTCGCCATCATCATCACCTTCACCACCTCCTCTCACCCATCCCTGTACAACCCCGACTTTCACGACCCCAATCCTGCAACCCGACGGTGACCCACTGCAGAAACCCAACCTCGATGTTACCCTCGCCGGAGACCTCGCCGTCGTCACCACCGTCACCTCCTCATCCCTCTCTAACTTCCCGACACCACAAACCACCGCCAACCAACACTCTCGACAACTCCCCAACCTCAACAACAACTTAAAAAACTTAATGCCTTTGTCGTCGACGGCTGCCCATCGTTGCTGTCGTCTTCTCCTCTTTCCTCTGTCCTCTGTCTCCAGTCCTAGAGCCAATACTACAGCCCATTCCTCCTCCTCCTCTTCTCCTTTCTTTCTTTATTCCATTCTTGCTTTCTTGAATTTTCCGGCCGTCTTGCCGGAGTCGCACACGCCGCCGAAAATCTAGACGGCCCAGTCATCGTCGTCATCCAGCGAAGTCACGTCTTTGATCAGCCAGGTCCAGTCCTGTGCGCGCGTGAGTTGCATTGCGATGTTTATCCGACATCGAACGTAGCATTCGTACCCCGTCATGAGATCCGATCAGGCAAGTTTAACTTGCAACATGCTATGTTAATATATCTATATCCATATAAATAAAAATAATACATGTGTTTCATTATGCAGCAAATATTATAGTTTTACCGTTTTACAGTATCCGTTCGTATCCGTACTGATAATCGCATATCTAATTGCATACCGGAACATCATGATATCATTATACTATATATTAGTACAACATGTTATCTAGTGTGCATCTTACATAGTCATGGACATATAAAAGGTTATTACAGATAAATACATGTGTATCCGTGCATTAACCGTACTCCGATATTCGTTACAGTTTCATATTTAAATATCTATTGATACATATGGATCACTTGACATGTCCATGACACACTACTTGACTGGTTACTTGGATTCTGTTACTAATACCAACAATATTGACGTGTTGTCCTAACGGACGTGACTTGTTGTTTGCATAGACGAGAACTGTACATGCTTGATCCTGTGTTGGAATTAGATCTATATTGGCAATACCTGACTTGAACACAAACCTGGGGTTAAAGAGGAAATCAAGAATGTAACCGAAACGTAACTCGAGAGGATATTATTACATGTTTGCCGTTTTTTCGGGCGTTACGGAATAATTACCTGTTTGTAGTTTTTCCGGACGTTACGGAATAAATCCTGTTACTGTGATCCCGTGGGGAATGAACATGATATATTCTGTTGAGTTGCGATGAGAATTACTTTAATTGATTTCAAAGACTTTTAGAATAGATAAGCTAGAAGCACAGTTTTAGGTTATACATCACACATCACATACATATACATACCTCATTGTTTCATATATATGGTATTTATTTATATTCATAGTTATCTATATCGTTACATCCTAAATTATTATTGTTATTTTAATATAATGACGCACTAACGTCTGGGTTTTGTATGGCCCAGTTCATCTATCTTTATCGCAGGTTGAACAGAAATACTTTAGCCATCAAGCCGAGCAGTGAGGAATTAACATGTATTATTTAGAGACGTTTAGTTTAGTTATTTGTTTCCGCAGTTTTATTTCTTGATGTGAACCCATATTGGGACAAGTTTCAGATGTTGTTTATTGGATTTGATTCGTTTCTGCTTATGCATTTTACTTGACTCTTTTTATTGTGGCAAATGGACATATACTAACTAATTTTTATATATTCTCTGTTTTTGATATCTTATAAACAGCCATAATGTGACTGTGGAGAGATATTTCCTAGCCACAGGTAGTATGGTTGGCTCTGTCACGTGCCGTAGTCTGTGCACTCTGGGAAGCGGGATGTGACAGGGAAGGAGGAGTCGTTGAAGGTGGTGAGGGCTATTGGGGTCTTGAGGAGGAGGGGGCGATGCTGAGGGCAAACCTGGTATGTGATTACAAAATGAGGGCAAACCTGGTATGTGATTAAAAATTAAGTCATGCAGCATATTTATTGCTCTCTTTCCAAAGGAAAGACTAAAAGTCTTTGTACTGCACTTCAGGCTTCAAAAGGTTGTCATTTAGTAAGGGGTCTAACAAGTACCCTGAATGCACTTGTTAGCAAAACCCTTTTATATAGGAAAAAGCGTTTTGATTAACTGGGCCTAGCTCAGTTGGTACTAATTTGCTCTCAAATATGAGAGGTCGCGGGTTCGATCCCCTGACGGGGTTGATTTCCAGAAAAATGAAAAAAGAAAAAGGGTATCGTATGTATGGGCCCCACACCAAAATCAGCAGGTCCCACACTTAAGTGCATGGGCCCTACACCAAGTGTTTCAATTTGTTGCGTAGTTTGTTGTGCAGGAAAATTATGTAGCTTCTCTATGCTTTTTTTATACATCAGATCATATTATAGGATTTTGCAGCAAACTCTTTATTTTCTTAAAATGGTTTATAACACATCAGATATGGTGCACAGGTCTTAACTTAAGAAAAAATTTAATCAATATATTGGATTAACTTTACAAAAAATTGAAAGTGCTTAGTTGCAAAAATAAATCAGTTTAAACTTATGAATACAAATTAAATACAGAATAATGTTGTGACTTTAAAAGTTGGTTTATGTAATTTTATTTTTTTTTGCCCTATTCAATCCTTAAATTAGGGCTGTGTCAGCACTTGGAGCATTAAGCAACCTTATTATGTGGAAAAAATAATTAATTAATTTCATGTGGCGGCACACATATTATATGGATTCATAGAATCAAAATGGATTTAGTCTCTTCCTATGTCTTTCAAAGAATTTCTTAAAATTTTGATGTGGATAGGGCTCGGCACTCACAGGCCGCTCGCCATCATGTCTGACACATAGTTATAGTGTCCGTAGCTCTTGCAGCTGCGCACAGCTGCAAATAAGAACGTTCAAAATTAACCATTTCTTATAAATAGGGTTAAAATCTACCGGCTGTTATTTAACCACTACTTAAACTAGCCGTTAACATCGACGTTGGATAAAAAATTAGACAACAAATCAGAACCGTTTATAATTAACCACTACTTTAAACGGCAGTAAAATCTAACAGTTTTTATTTAAGCTATGCTTAAAGTAGCGGTTTATTGTTAACCTATCCATCAACGTTGGATAAAAAATTATACAACAAATCACAACCGTTTATAGTTAACCGCTAAATTCAAAAGTTAATTTATCCAACAAATCAGAACCGTTCAGAGTTAACCGCCGCTACTTAAGGTAGCGGTTAAATCTAACGATTTTTATTTAATCTCTACTTAAAATGGTTGTTAAAATAAAAAATTAACCGCTGCTTACGTAATTTTTTTTCAAGCGGTTACAGAATTTATCACCTCTCAACTTTCGAACTCGTTCTTCCACCACATGACTTCTATGCCTTTCTCAACGAGGTTTTTCGAAATGGTTATGCTATATTTTTTATTTCTACGTTTACATACGCTGTCATGTTTATTAATCTAGCTTATGAATGGACTATCTCTGAATTAGAAGAAGAAGAAAGAATAGTGGTGAAAGCAGACGAAGAATCAATAGAACTAATTAATTTATATTATAAAATCGATCCAAGAAACAATAGAATACCTAGCAACAATCGCAAGTCAAATCACATGAAAAAACACCCAATTTACATATGAAAACCCAAACAAAAAACCCTAAATAAATAACAAAATTTATAGTAATTAAAGTAATTAATTTAACTAATGAAATCGGTCCAAGAATCAAGAGAATAGCCAGCAAGAATCGCACTTCAAATCAAAACAAAAATCGTCCAATTTCGATCTCTAAACTCTAAACCGCTGAAACTGTTGGGGGTGGTTTTCTCTTTTATATAATATGAACTGCTATTTTAAGCAGCGGTTAAATATTTTAACATATCTTTTAAATAGCGGTTAAATCTGAACCGTTTATTTTAACCGCTACTTAAAAGCAGCGGTTAAATAAATTTATCCAACGCTGTATAATATTCCGTCCCCGTCAGGGCAACAGCATTCTTTGTCAAGCCAATATCCAAATAAGATTCAAAAGCGGCAGTGGTGCCAAGGCAACAAACCAACAAGACAACTGAACTCATATGTCCAAATAGCACATATCATATAAATTTCATGATCAAGTGTTTGCGTGTGTGTGTGTATATACCATTTGGTATATTAATATTGGATACAAAATATAGCCATGATGTTTGTGTTTATCTTAACTTGGTACCTAAGAAAAGATTTGTAAGCTGTCATCCACAAAAAAATAATATAATTATGTAAACATAATAATCAAATTGAAATTTAAAAGCAAGCAACTATTTGTTGGCAGTGACTTTCCAACTCAAAGGAATAAATTATTATGATGTGAAGAGATTTTTGAGTCGGTGCACTGTCAATGTCGTAATCTTCAAAATGACGAACAATTTATTTTACTAATAATAAATAGTTCCTAAATATTTATTCATACAATACCAAAAAAGACTCCAAAATGGGAAACTCAAAATTAAGAAATAAGAAAAAGGAATTAAATAGAAAGGTGAAGAGCCCATGTGATTGTCACCATCACTATGCTTGTGAAACTCCTTTTTCTTATCAATGGATCATCCATTTTACTATTTTGGGGAAATAACTTTATATTTGTATGCATGTATAATTTACTTGCATTTGAACTTCGAAGTGATGACCAGTTATTCCACTCATTTAGCAAAGTAACAAATTTGGTATAGATGGCCTTCTCATGTATGTTTGTATTTTGTTTATTTCATTAGTTGCTGTGTTACTACCGTAAGATCGAGCTAAAGATACGCCGTTCATATTTGGACGGTGCGGTTGTGTTGTTTTCTGAATATGTTTTGAGGCCTTTTATAATTCATTGTCACTTTGAGGATTGCAATAGTTTGAAATTATTGCAGAGCCAGACGGCTATGGATAAATAGCACGGTATCGATTAGATTAGATTGGGATAAATGCAATTCTTTCAATCAACAACCTAACCGATCCAACTCTGTTCCTGCTTTTTATTTTTAATAAACAAACAATCATTTGGAAATAAACTTTTATTTGCAAAACTTCGTGCAATAATTTCTTTTGAGAAAACATAAAGAAGCGTGTGTTTTAAATGAAATTTTCAATGGAAGTTTGGTGCGCTATGGAGGAATTTAATGTTATAGCACAACAAGTCCAGCTTGAAAATAAAATTTGATTTTTTTTTTCTCATGCTTGAATCGATAAAACGTCTTAGTGAATTAAATTTATAATAGATTGACAAGCCAAACCACATGATTTACATAATATTAATCTTTCAAAGCCAAACCTCAACCTAATTTGTTCTGATTACAACTGTGAGCAAATATCTGAAGAATCACAGAGTCAACTAATATAATCAACTAGAAGAAGAAGTAGAGAATCATACTAGCCCTAGGATGGGTGATGAATTCTGGTGGCATTAGCCAACAAGTCCTTAAACGACGTGTTTGTCCTGGCCGAAGCCTTCCCCGCTTCCTGCACGTAATAAGTCGTCGTCGTCGTCGTTGTCCCCTGCGGCAGCTGTTGCATATCCACCTCCGTCGACTTGCCTGACTTGCCTTTATAGTTGTTGTTACTACTACTCTTGTCGTCTCTGATAGGAATGAAGACGAACCTGTGTTTGCCGTCGCTATGACTCCGCCCGACAGCATTAAACAAACCCCGCATCGCCCTCCATGATCTTGAAGAAGAAGAAGAAGACGACGACGTCGACCTGGTGGAGCTGCTCCTCTTCTTCTTGCTGTTCACGATGTTCTTATTTGGAGTCCAGACACAGTAAGTACCTGGCGCGATGCCGTCGAGCTCGTCTAGATTAGACGACGAGGACGAAGAGAAGGAGGAGAAGGACGAATCCGCCTCTTGCCTTTCCCTCTCCTCTTGGATGAAGAGGCGGCGGAGCGGGATGCTGATTGGTTTTAATTCTTCTTCTTCTTCTTCTTCTTCTTCCTCCTTTGGGGATGTTACGGCAGTAATTGAAGGGCAAGGGTAGAAGGGGAGGATCTTGCCGTCAGAGAAGATGTCGTCCGCGGAAGAGATGAATGGAGGATTTGCTGATGTTTCTGGAAGCGGCCGGATGTGAACGAAAGAGAATTCGAAATCCTCATTATCCCTGTCGTCGTCGTGGTCTTCTTCTTCTTCTTCATATTTCTCCTTCTTTTCGGCGTGATTGTTGTCCGTAAGGACGGCGGCGGAAATTCTCTCCGGAGAGTCCATGCGGAAACTCGGAGAATCCTTCTCCTCTGCTTCTCTTTTCATCTCTTGTAAGTTTGCTGTTTGTTTTCTTTTTTATTTTTGGGCTGGAATTGAATTAGGATTTGTTGTGATTGGAAATGGAAAAGGAGGGATGCTGGTGGAAGATGGGCTGGCTATTGCTCTCACACTCTCGTTCGTTCATTCAAATGGGGAAATTTGGAAAGAGATGGAAAGCAAAACAGAAAAAGATACGAGAATGGGATTGGAGAAGGAAACCGCGGGCCCTTTAAATTTAAGCACAGAGGGCCGGGTCTTCACGTGTCAAGAGGAAATCCCAACCAATTCTCATCAAACCAAACCAATATGTTGGTTCGAGTGGAAATCATAACTTGTTTGCTTTATTTGCTTTACTTGTTTTGGTAGTTTGTCCAAAACAATGAAAACTTACGTTGATTTGATTTGGAAAACATGCATTTGATCTCACCAAGTTAACGCATAATGTCATTTTCTTAGAGCGGCATTTTTTTGTATAAAGAATTATGATCCGTGGAAATATCAACAAGGTGTTATAAATTAATGAAATATGTTATTCATCCGTACAAGTTTATCAATTCATTCAAGCCTGAGAAGAATTGGATCATCATATACGGAAACATATAATAACAAGTATTGTGTGAGAGAGACATTCAATCAGAGAGACAGAGAGAGAGCTTACGCCTTTTGTAATGTCTAAACATTAAATAATCTTTTTATTTAGTGTGTAAGAATTGTTATGTATCCTGACATATAAGCATTCAGGTATTTTAAATTAACTGTAAGTAAATCATTGAGGAATATCGGCCGATCATCTAAAACTATGATAAGTCTTTCTCTTGTAATTAGCTTATGAATCATAGTTCTGCACTTATTAGGAGAAGGACAACAGCTGGCTGGTCATATAATTTAATTTGTTAGATATTTGGAGTTTTGTTTCGTGTCTAAACCCATTTAGGCAGAGAAAAGGCTAAGATGATGATGATGATGAAATCTCCGAGGAAGAAAACACATTGGAGTTTGGCGTTGGAAAGTCTTCTCCACATGAATTTGACATATGAAGAAAAATCTCAATCTGAGAGATTTATCAAGAAAGCTACGTTTTTAGTTGAGAGCATTAGATGCATGAATTTTGTACGTACTCGAACTTCAATTTGTGAAGAAAAAGATGGTACATAGGGGTTGTCCTTCCGTGCTTCCCAACGCTCTAAAATATGTGTCGTAAGATTAATTCGGAACCGTTAGATCCAAACTCAGCCTGCCAAACTTGAACAACCGGTCACGCCTTTCCCTTTTCGTTACAAGACTAGTCCTTTTAATTCTCTTCCTAATTCATCAATCAATTGTTCAGTCTCTCTCCCCCACCCCCACCCCCACCCCCACCCCACCTCTTCTTCTTCTTCTTCTCTCATAGATTTCTCATGGAAGAAAAAAAAAATAACACCAACTTGCGGGCCGCCGCCGCCGCCGAGGGACATTCCGTTTGCCGCCGGAAACTCTCGCCTCCTTCGTTTGTTTCTCCGACACCATCCAAATTCTCTCTCCCTTCTTGCTCCTAATCAATCACCCCCACCACCGCATGCTCCGCTTGCCGTCGTCAGCACCGTCACGCCATTATTCATGAGATCCACCATGATCGAACAAACTTGGTCTTTTTCCAAACGATCTTTTGATGGATTTGCGAGTGCCATACGATTTAATTACCTCTTTGCGTGCGGCTCATCCCATGGGGTGGGGTTCAAGATTGAGAGCTTGGTAGCGATCAGACCCGCAGAGTAAAGAACCATGCAAATGAGGTCGAAAGAGGATGAGGACGAGATCGTGGCAACGAGGGAGCAGATCTGGGTTTGTAGGTGATATATGTTAGCGACATATCCCTAAGAAGACAGCACACATCTAACCAAATAACAGAACGTGGCTGACAACATCAGCCCAAATAATAGAACGGGATCTCTGAAGAAGAAGATCCAGACGTCTCGACATATGTTCTCAATTAAAACATAGAACACGTAGACGTCTGACGAAGACATGTCAGACGTCTGGCCAATACGAAAAAGTAAATATTTCAGTTCCTCAAATCTTGGCAAGATCGCTGGAGATTAGAAAAAAAAACTCTTATATAGTGTTTTTCGTCACCCTATTGAGATAAGAATGCGTGCGCTTGTCAGACGTATACAAATTCCCCTTGCCTGGGATAGACTGAGATTTATTGATTGTGGGGATCCGAATCTCCGGCAGCCGCGCACTAAGCTGCTGTTAATTACCCTTCGCTCCCAAGAGGAAACAGATTTTGCAAACTCAATGTGTAGTATGTGCATGTGTGTTTTGAGGGTGTTTTGGGGGTATCCAAGGGCCTCGCAGAGTTTACAGGGGTCCCGCTATCCGGACAACGGGTTAGAGGTCAAGGGGGCCAGCGGCCCCTTTGCGAGATGCGGGGCAGCACCCCATTAGAAAACATTTTTAACAAGAGAAGTGTTGAGTGTGAAACGCAAGTGTTTATTATATATTTCCTTATTTAAAAAAGAGACGAGGAGTGAGGGGCGCCCGTGGTGCAACATGTGCTCACTGGCGCCAGCGTGACACGTGCCTGCTTGGACGCCGGGGGGTCACGAGAGCGTCACGTGCCCGCATCTTCGAAGCACCTGCGGAAGAGGGGCTAAGCCTCCAAGCTTGGAGTTGAACTCCTGAATAGAAAATGAATATGGAGTTAGGCTCCCAACGAATCTGGATTTGGAGTAAAACTCCTAAAACATCTGGATTTGGAGTAAAACTTCTAAAAAATCTGGATTTGAGGTTAAACTCGAAAAAGATTTAGATTTGAAGTTATACTACTAAAAATTTATTTTTGAGTTAAACTCTCAAAGGACTTGGATCTTTACAAAATAGCACTTATGCCTTTCTGAAACCATGCATTCTTTCTTTTTGTACAAAGTCACCTGCTTTTACAAAATTAGCTTCTTGTCAATTCATTTTACATTCATTTCCTGAAACTGCGTTTACATAATTTTTTGCCTATTCATGGCATGGGCCGGCTCCTTCCTTGCTCAGATAGGTCGGCTCCTCCTTTGCTCACTTGGCTTAGATGTTGATTTTGGCTTTTACTTGACCAACCGAGTATAAATTTTGACCCAACAACTCTAATTGATTTGTATCATAATCTTAATTGATTTTTATTCCCATCATACAATTGTAATTATATATCTCTCTTATAAGAACTCAATACATTATCAAGTTCAAAACCATAACTTCATCATCCATCGTACAATTGTAATTATATATATCTTTTGTAAGAACTCAATACATTATCAAGTTCAATACCATAACTTCAACATCCATCATACAATTGGAAATATATATATATATATATATATATATATATATATATATATATATATATACACCCTCCCTCATTTTTTCCGACGATCGGCACCCACCATCTTCATCGTTATCATCTAAGATGTGAATACACCAAATTTCATATGATTCTACAACTTTTTCGCCATTGATTTAGTATGTTCAAAATTAACGGTTTACCGACAATAGAACTTTTTACATTGCTAATTCAACGGTGAAATGGTTGTAGAATCACATGAAATTTTGTGTACCCACATCTTAGAGGATAACGATGAAGATGGTGGGTGCCGATCGGCGGAAAAAATAAGGAAGGATGTATTTTTTCGACGCCATAGGAGTAAATTCCCTCATATCGCATCTTTCCTCCATTATTCTCTCTCTCTCTCTCTCTCTGCATATATATATATCTTGTAAAAACTCAATACAATATAGGCTGAAGTTACGATTTCGATGTTCAAAGCACATTAAGGGGCTGTTTGGTTGCTTGGAAACGGAGATTCATGCAACATTTGTTGCAAAAAAAATGTTCATTTCGTATGTTTGGTTATCATCAAACTTGAGTGGAAAATGAAAATGGAGATGCAAAAACAAGTTCTTACAACTTTTGTTGCAACCATTTTGGTTGTAGCAAATGCTGCAATTTTGGAAATGATGAGGATTGCAATAATTATAAATGCCATATAAGCTTTGTATATGACACCTAAGAAAATTTGCAACAAATGTTGCATTTTCTTTAGCTTTTTGTTCAACTAAACGCAAAAAATGGTTTGGGTTTAGAAATCCAACTATAAAACTTCAAAATAACCGAACAAAGGATTTGGGCTTCTATTTTTGCAACAAATGCTAAGTGAAACGTTTGTTGCACGTAACAAGTCTTGCGATTTTTTTTTGCTAACCCAACATCCCCTAAATGCAAAAGCTTTAGCTTAATGACTTCACATTTTACAAAGCATATAGTCTCAAAAGTTTTAGTAATGTTATGATATTCTTGGACTAATCGTTAATGTAAGCTTTTAATTACATTGAGTAATTTATACTACAATGCATTTTAAAGTTTTATATGGATTATCGATCAATTTGCATACAAATGGATTTTAATCGGAATGAAAATTTTGATGATTTATTGGCCTAGGTTATCTTTATAAGTGATAACCCTATGAAATAGGTTAAATCTTGATTATGCTGACACGCTTAAATAAATAATGCTAAACTTTTACCAACATACTATTTCCCAGCATTTCTACAAATGCCCATGATAATCTTAGTGGCACTTACTTCAACTATTGAGAATAATAAAATTAATTAGCTGTTTACATCTTTAATTTAATCTTTTGATTTTGGATGACTTTATCTTTTATCTATATTTGTCCTTTTTACCCTTCGAAAAATATAAATAACTTGCTACTCAAAAGGGATATAGTGAAAAAGGAAATATTTTTTAAAAAAAAATAACTTCTATTATATTCCAAAATTAATATATGATTAGAATAGAAAATTCTCTATGCCTTTTTAGTTTGGATATAATATATGCTATTAATTAGATCCTTTTTCTATATTTAGACTCATAATATAATTTGTTTGTTATTTACTTTATAAACATAACTAATAACTATAAGAAATCAAGAGTTTATTAAAGTGGAGGTAGAAAGGATGCAGACTATGGTTTGCAAGGCTCAAGCTCCATTCTGAAAATAAACCATGGTTCTGTTTGTTGAGATGTATTTGAGAAAGTGGATTCTACTAAAATTAGATCTTATTAGAGTTTAGATTACTGTAGCTATCTCAACTTCAGAGTTGACACAACCATAAATATCTACAACCGGATGGTAAACATGGAAAGTTAGCATTTAAAAGTTAAGTTCCACTTCTATAAAACTACAGTTTAGAAAACTCAACTCCATTCCAAACAAGCCTTAAGAGATTAGCATATCATATTTAATTAAATTTTAATTACTAAATATTATGAATTAACATTCATTTCCAACATAGAAAGCAAATATTATTGATTTGACCTTGCTCAGCTAGTACCAACACGAGAGTGGCAAGTTTGATCCCAAAGAAGATTGATTTCAGAATACAAAGAAAATAGAAAACAAATATTCACTTGGGAATTAAACCCCTGCATCTGGAAAAAATTATTTCATGTGCCGGCCGTATATACCGGACAAGAAAGAAAGGCTATCCAAAACTCTTCACTCTGTCTCATCCTCTACCCGGCATGTTACACCGGGCATGTCCTAAAATTTATTTCTGTGCAACTGTGCATAGAGAAGAGAGAAATATTGATTGAGAAACCAGGTATTGGGTAGAGGCAGACTGACACGTTTCCATTTGTTACTGGATAGACCTCAAATATGGGTTCACCCTTCCGACACGATTTAGGAAGCACAAGAAAGCAAGTACCAAAGAAATTCTCGGTACATAGAAGTCGCGCGCTTTTATTCACTGACTGCCTACATGAGCAGCAAATAACAGAGTTTACATTGTGCAGTTGATGTGTTATATACATTTATTTCGCACTGATGGAGCTCCTTTTCGGGCCTCCGTCAGATGTTGTCTTCCTTTGATCTCGAGGTGAATTGGGTTGATTGTCCTTTGATGCGTGTGGGTCTCAATGGGTAGTAAGAGGACAAAATGGGATGAGAAGGCTGCCGCCGTGTACCTGCAAACAAGTCCCGGGGCGGTTTGGTACCACCGAGAACCCTCCGACGCTCAAGTCAGTGACTATATCCGAGCAGAGTAACGGCGTAAGTGAAGAAAGAAGGGCTTACTTGACCCCTCCGTGATGGGGGTTTATATAGTGGCGGCAGCACGCAGCAGCAGGCGCGAGAATCTCGCCGGCAGTTACATTCCCGACGTCACGCCCACGTGATAAGCGGATCGTCCGGTAATGGGGATCGCAATGGCGTGGAACGTGGGATGTTGCTGGCGGAGAATCTGCGCATGGCGAGATTCGCGGAGCGGCGGTTACGCCTGTAAGCGGTGGAGCTGGTCGGTCGGAGGGACCGAGGAAGATGCCTTCGGTAGACGAGCTCGGGAAAGAGCGGGAGGGCCGGGCATCTTGGTCTTACGGCATCTCGGGGTGAGCTGAGTGGTCGAGGAGGCACATTCGCAGAGGGCCCCGAGGTGGGTCAGTTTGTGCTCGCAGGTTGGGCACCGGGCGGCATGGTCGGTCCTTGTGGGCCCTTTCTTCTGAGCCTTGGGACATGTCATCTGCCACGCGTCCCGATCTTGGAGGTCGTCAATATCGGGTATTATCATTAGCCCCTCACTCTTGTCCCGACCAGCTAGCGGGTCGGGTCAGGAGTGGACAGCCGGGCCTCCCGAGGCGAGATCCCTTCTAGGGTTTCATCGGGGCTAGTCCTTGGGCCGTCGGTCGTCTTTTCCGCAAGCGAATCAGGACGAGATCTTCGCATTTAAAGAAGGTGCACCGGTTCGTGCACTCTGCAGTTGAAACGACGGTCCACGTGTCAGGCGCCGATCGGCTGACGTGACGCGTGCAGGTCTGCGGCGTCTGATGGGACGCAGTCAATCGCGGGGCCGCCATGGGGAATGATCTAAGTCCCTGGACGCAATGGGCCATTTCGGCGGGAGACGACGGGTGCCGTTGGATGAGGTCGCAGGCGGTGATAAATGGGGTGGGGCCCAGCCTAGGGTCCTTACTCCTTCATATTTTCTTTCCTCAGGCCCCAGCTGCTCAGCGCTCGTCTCTCCTCCTTTGCTCCAACCACTGCAGAATTTCTTTTCCAAGGTTAGATGTCTTCTTCTTCTGTAGAATTGGTAGATGTTGTAAGGGTAGGTACTAGGGTTCCTTTAGATGTGCCCGAGTCTTCCAGGGGAGCAGGGGCTGGCCCATGTCCCCAGGGTCGCGAGGCGGGGGCCGCCTTCAGGGAGGAGGCGGTAGGTGTGGCCCCCAGCACCCCGTGGTGGGTGAGGCATGAGGACGAGCTCGCCAACGCTCGGGCTCGCTTCCACATCCCCCCGCATTTCACGCTTCGTCTGGCTAAGGAGGGAGAGAGGGCCGATCAGGTGCGGGGCAGGGAGATTGCCCTGTACTTGGAAACTTTTTGGGGCGAAATGCGCCTGCCTTTCTCTCCCGAGGTCATCGCCGCTCTAAACTTCTTCGGTCTGGCTCCCGACCAGTTAGTGCCGAATTCATGGAGGATTCTCCTCGGGTTCTTGATCCGCCTGAAACTGCAGGCGGTTCCCTTTAGTCTTTCCCTCCTCGATTCCTCCCTTATATTCAAAAGTCACCCCAGCGGTCAAGCGGGCGACCCCAAGTAGGTGTACTTTGCCTTTAGGAAACGGCCCGGGGTTGCTGCCGGGACCGGTGTCGTGGCCTTGCCCTCCTCCATTCATGATTGGAAAAAGAAATTTTTCTTCGTTTCCCCTCCCGAGAGCGAGGACTGGCCAGTGCCCACCAAATGGTCGAGGGAGAAGTGCCTGCCCGGGAACCTGTCCAACGACCCAGCCGCGGTAAGAGTGGCGTCATGGGAGCCCATCCCCCGTTATGATGTGTTGTTGTCCGAGAGGGTCTTGAGCTGGGCCGGACTCAGCCCCGCCGAGTTCGTCGGTAAGTTAGGCTTACTTTCTGGGTTTATGTTTTACTCGCATTGCTGATAAGTGGGGTGTTTGTTTTGTGCAGGATCCATGGGCTTCGGCGTTCTCCGAGATGTTATGCGCCAACCGAGGCAGCCTGCCGGGGGTGCCGGCTCTTCCCGGGCGCAGGCAGCCCCCGCTCCGACCGCCACGGTGGCGGTCCCCCGAGGGCGCTCGGCGGTTGATCCCGCCCCGGGCCCCAGTAGGGTGTCGGGCTGGAAGCGGGCCCTGATCGTGGACGACACGGCCTCCGAAGAGGAGATCGGCTCCCCGCCGGAATCGCTTAGGAGGAGTCATCGGAGAGTCTCCCGGGGTCGGTCTTCGCCGACTGTGGTAAAGGAAGGGGGGCTCCAGTTCACGGTGCCATCCGGGCTGTCGGTCGAGGACAGCCTCCTCCACGAGATAGAGACCTCGGCGGGAGGTCGGGTTCCAGGGGGAACCTTCAAAGCCCAGCTGGCGTCGATCGCCCAAGAAGCCGTGCAGGTAAGCCCCCAGTGCGCGGTATGATTTTAGTGTCCTCCTCCATATTCTTTATCCTTCCCCTTTTTGTGTCTTCCCAGACTCTCCAGCACGTGGCCCTCGCCCTTCGCATGGAGACCGAGGTGGTAGCCCCGGCAATGGAGGCCACGGGCCAGCTCGCCGCGTTGAAGGAGAGCTCCAGGCGGGAGCAGGAGGCGATGTCGGCGAGGATCGCCGCCTTGGAGGGCGAGGTGGACGCCCGAAAAAGGGAGGCCGCTCGGCATTACGAGGCCGCCGTGATCGCCGAGGGCAAGCTCGAGGACTCTCAGGTGCTCGTCGGCAACCTGAAGAAGACGATGAAGACCCTCCGGAAGGAGCTGGGGGCGTCGGCCGAGGCAGTTAAGTCTGCCGAGTTGAGGGCGGTGGCGTCCTACAAGGGGTCGAAGGATTTTTACCACGCCTGGCTGTGGCCACGACCCGTATTTGGCACGACACCCTTGATGCCGTCAAGTCCCGGATGCCAGAGTTCGACGACGCGGACCTGCGGGCTGAGTTCCCCCTCGTGGGCACCGACGAGCAAAGGGGAGAAGTCCCCGGTGATGAGATGCCCGAGGACCCGGCGCCCCCGGTGGTGGAGATCGAGAACCTCGAGGTCACGCCCGGCCCCGAGGTGTAGAGCTCCCGCTCTCGTGTCTTTGTTTTGTTTTCGTTTGAATTTTGTAAGGCCTGGGGGCCGGAAAATACCCTTTGTAAACAATCAAAAACTGTTTTTGTTGGTAGCGGTGAAGTTTTTCCTTAGCTTCCATGTTCTGCCTGTTTGTGAAGAATGCTACTTATTCTTGCCTGCACCATCGTGCTTTCCTGTCCGGTCGACCCTCTGTCTAACGATCGTCCGTCGAGTTGACTGCAATCGCTTGCCGACGAGCGTTTCCGAAGAGGCATCTCTATGGGCCCCGGAGTCGAGGGGAGATCGTTTAGATTAGAACTGCCCTATCCTCGGTTTTAGATAGCGTGTCTGCCGTTGTCTGGGGTTGGCCGGGCAGGGTAGCTGCGCGGTCGGGGTAGTCGTTCCGATGCTTCTTGTGGGGCCTTCTGATCCCTTGCGGGCGCCCCATGGTGGGCGCCCTGTTGTTTGACCGAGCAGGGTAGCTGCTCGGGGGCCTCAGTATGAGGGCTTTTTGATCCCCGGCATTTTTGGCAGGGTAGCTGCCCGCGGGGGATAGCCGAGCGAGGGAACCTCGTTCCTCGAATGCCTCTGGGAGGGCTTTCTGATCCTTCAGGACGGGGACCGGGCAGGGTTACTGCCCAGTGCCTCATGGCGAGGACTTTGATCCCTGTCGGTTGTGGTAAGGAGCTACCAGCCGGGGATAGCCAGGCAATGACCCGACTGCCTCTAGGAGGACTTTGGCCCTTGGCGCTAGGAAAGCTATACGGCTGTAGGGAGCCACCAAGGACCCTTGGCCGGGCAGGGTTACTGTCCGGTGCCTCTTGGCGAGGGCTTTTGTCCTGAAGGATAGCCGAGTGAGGGAACCTCATGCCTCGACTGCCTCTGGGAGGGCTTGTTTGATCCCCGGCGTTGTGGCAGGGAAGCTGCCCGCCGGGGATAGCCGAGTGAGGGAACCTCGTGCCTCGACTGCCTCTGGGAGGACTTTTTTGATCCCCGACATTGCGGCAGGGAAGCTGCCCGCCGGGGATAGCCGAGCGAGGGAACCTCGCGTCCGACTGCCTCTGGGAGGGCTTTCCGGTTCCTCTTTTTCCTTTTCTTTGATTGACCGAGCTGGGTAGCTGCTCGGGGCCTCAGTATGAGGGCTTTTTGATCTCCGTCCTCGCGGCAGTGAAGTTGCCCGGGGTGTCTGCTGAGTCGAATCTTCCACGAGGTGCGGCCTGGTTGTCTGGCTGCAGGCGCGGGGAATGGGGACGGGCGAGGCAACGGCGCATGCATCCATCACATTGAACGTCGAGGGAGGTGAAGCGGCAGGAGTGCGTCGATTCGTTTCCCCGGGTAACCAGCGTTTGACGCCACGTGGCGCGCCGCTTCGTTTCGTCCGGGGGACGCTCGAAGGGCGCCGCGTGGCGGCCGTTGGGCTGCACAGCGGGCTATATAAGGGGCACCGTTGATTTCCTTTCACAGGTAGGCCATTAAAATGGAAGATTTCCCATTCACCATCGCCGAGATCATTAATTCCGCTGACGTGTATCTCTATGACCGCGGTCGTACCGAGGACATGGTGCAGTTGGTGGTTGCCCGCATTGAGGAGCACTTCGGCCGGCTGCTCCCTAGGCGTTCCTCCCTGCTGCAGCTGCTGCTGTATTCCATCTGGAGGGCATCGCCGGGGCTTTACAACCCCCTGTCAGAGCAGCTCTTCGACGAGGCCGTGGGCAAGCTGCGGTCCTTGAGGCGCTTCGGCTTGATTTCTGTAAACCGACTAGCGCGCTCGGAGGCGCTCATCCGGGAATGCTACGAACTGAGGCTCGGGGTAGACGCCCGTGGGGGGAATCGGGAGCAGAGGCTGGAATTTGCGCGTCCCCGGTTGGTAGAGATCTTCGCCGAGTATCACGAGCAGTGCTCGGCACACCCCTTGCCCCCATTATTGTGACCCCCCTTTTTCTTTTATATATTTTTTGTATGGCCGGGGGGCCCATAATACCCTTTGAATGAACAAATATCTTTCTTTTTCGCAATGTTCCCTCGATCTTTTATTCAGTCAACAGTATATCCTAGGATAAACTTACATTGTTTTAGAAAAAGGGAAAGAGGATGGATAAGTACAGATTAAAGGATGGCTTGGTCGGCCTGAGTCAAGTTTCTCGAAGGACTGTCGGCCCCCTTGGCCCCGGGACGGCTGCTCCCCGAGACGAGCATGATCTGGCTGACACTCTGGCCGACGGAAGGGCGGGGCAGCTCTCGCTTGCGGTCGGCCCGCCGCTTGTCCCTTAGGTAGGTGGCGAGGTGCCCGGACCGGATGAGCTCCTCGACGTAGTCCCTCAGTTGCTTGCAGTCCTCCGTGGCGTGGTCCAGTACCCGGTGGAAAGCACAGTAGGGGCCCCGGGTTCTTTTAGCAGCCTGGCGTGGGACCGGCGGGAACTTGAAGAACTCTTCATTCTGGGACTCCTCCAGCAACACCGCGAGGGAGACGTTGAGGGGGGTGTACTCTTGGAACTTCGGGTGGTAGGGCTGCTGACGCTCCGGCCCGTCCTCCCGGATCCTTTTCTTCTGGTCGGTCCGATCCGCCCGGGGAAGGTTGACATTTACTTCGGATTCCAGCTTGACCTCGCGCTTGGTCCACGCTTTGACTTCGGCCATGGTCTTAGGCTGGGCCAGCGCGAAGGAACGCAACCACTCTTTGTGCCTCAGACCTGATCTGAGTGCAGTTATGACAGTCTCGTCCCGGTGCTCGGACACTTCGAGGAGGGCGTTGTAGAAACGGGTAATATATCGTGCGCTTCTGTCGACGGTTCTCCACGAAGTGGCCGAGGAACTGGGTGGCCAGCTCGTCGAAGGTTGAGATTGAGCGGGGCTCGAGCCCCCGGAACCAGTCCCGACCCGCGCGGATGAGGGTGGCCGGGAAGGCCCTGCACTGGGCGGCTTCGGAGTGATCTTGGAAGCTCATTCCAGCGGTGAAAGCGTCCAAGTGGTCCCTCGAGTCAGTTTTCCCGTCGAACGGGGAGACCTTCGGGGGCTTGTTGCGCGAGGAGACGCATACAGCGAGCAGTTTCTCGGTGAATGGCCTCGTGAGCGAGTCGGAGGCGTACTTGGCTCCGTCACTCGGGTGGTAGGCTTCCCGGCGCATGCCCTCAATCTTCTTTTCTAGGGCGTCGAGCCGACCATGATACCTTGAGGAGTCGGCACCTTGTGACTCCCGGGCCCCGCTCTGGGCGGACTGCGCATGGGAGCGGTCCCGGTTTCTCTTGATGAGGTGCCTCAGGTCCCGGGACGGGGAAGCCTTCGAGCCGTCAGGATGAGCCCCTTCCGTGTGTTCCTGCCGACCACGATGGGGTCGGCTACGCTCGCTGTTAGGAGAGGTGACCGACATTTCCTCAGGAAGGTAGGGGTAGCGAGGAGGCTCGGGCCGGGGCTCCTTGGCGGCGGATCTCGGCGTGGAGCCTTGGGGCGCCCAGCGGGCCTCCGGGAGCACCGGTTCGAGGGACCGATGGCGAGGGGATGCAGCTTGCTGGTGGTTGGCCGTCCAGACAAGGGCGGGGCCTTCTGGCGGCGGAGGTGCAGCGATCCGGGGCCCGGGCGCAGTCGTTTGGACACGAGCGAGGGCTTCTACGAGAGATTGCAGGCGATCTATCCGGCCTACGAGGGCGTTGATTACGGTCATGGGGGAAGGTTCGTCCTCGCCTTCGGGGAGCGGAAGGCGGCGGCTGGTGCCGGGATCCCCAGGATGGTCGTCCGACATGAGAGAGGAGATAGGAAGGTCAACTTTGTATTTTGGGAAATTGTTCCCACAGACGGCGCCAACTGATGGAGCTCCTTTTCGAGCCTCCGTCAGATGTTGTCTTCCTTTGATCTCGAGGTGAATTGGGTTGATTGTCCTTTGATGCGTGTGAGTCTCAATGGGTAGTAAGAGGACAAAATGGGATGAGAGGGCTGCCGCCGTGTACCTGCAAACAAGTCCCGGGATGGTTTGGTACCACCGAGGACCCTCCGGCGCTCAAGTCAGTGACTATATCCGAGCAGAGTAACGACGTAAGTGAAGAAAGAAGGGCTTACTTGACCCCTCCGTGATGGGGGTTTATATAGTGGCGGCAGCACGCAGCAGCAGGCGCGAGAATCTCGCCGGCAGTTACGTTCCCGACGTCACGCCCGCGTGATAAGTGGATCGCCCGGTAATGGGGATCGCAATGACGTGGAACGTGGGATGTTGCTGGCGGAGAATCTGCGCATGGCGAGATTCGCGGAGCGGCGATTACGCCTGTGAGCGGTGGAGCTAATCGGTCGGAGGGACCGAGGAAGATGCCCTCGGTAGACGAGCTCGGGAAAGAGCGGGAGGGCCGAGGCATCTTGATCTTACGGCAGCTCGGGGTGAGCTGAGTAGCCGAGGAGGCACATTCGCAGAGGGCCCCGAGGTGGGTCAGTTTGTGCTCGCAGGTTGGGCACCGGGTGGCCTGGTCGGTCCTTGTGGGCCCTTTCTTCTGAGCCTTGGGACATGCCATCTGCCACGCGTCCCGATCTTGGAGGTCGTCAATATCGGGTATTATCACGCACCTTGTTTGCGATTATTCTTAGATACAAATAGGGTACTTACCCGTGCTTCCCGTATACAGTTACGTTTGCTTTGTAGGAAGTACGCACTCGTATCATGGGTAGGGAGCAGAGCGCAGATCAATAACTCCGAACCTCAGATTAGGATTAATGTAGACGTTGGAGCAGCTATCGTAAATGGGACTACCATCTGGGCATGTTTCTGGGTGGAGGTGGAACCCATCACTCTCTCGGCATTTTTTTTATAACTGTAATCCCTCCTGGGTCCGTCAGCCGAAATATTCCAAAGCTTCTGCAAATGGGTTCACCAAAATCGTTAAATAGGGTGCGACCTCTGTAAAGTTGGATTCATCGAAATTTGAGCATGGATTCGTTGAATCCCCCGTTAAACATGAACTATCCAATTGGCCTCGGATAAATTCCAACCGAAAAATAATGACAGGTTACGCAGAGAGAATTTTTTATGGAACTTTTCGAGTGGGACCCATGTAGCAACTACTGTATGGTTAGGATTTATACAAGGCAAAAAATGGATGGTGCACCTCTGATCGGACACCCATGCTCTGATCGGACACCCATGCTCTCATACCTGGTAAGAGTATTGTGTGTGCAGATCTATTGATGAGAGGAAGCAAGTCTGAGAAGGGTGAGTCTGGAAGAACAAAAAAGCATGTTTAAATTCAAGCATGTTTAAATTCATAATCAGTAAGGAAATAACTGCATTTACAGTCAGATAGAGAATACAGGAACCGTATTTCCACAATCTTAATTATAAATTTATAACCAAATCACATAACAAATTCCTTATACTGTGGATATTCCTGTCAAATTCTGGAGCAACAGAATATGAATAGATGTGCAAATAAGATAACTTAATTCATTAACTGTCCCTCATGGCTAACTCTTGGGTTGCACACGACCCATAAAGTAAAGACAAATGTTTCGAGTAAGAGAAAACAAGCTAGAAGAAATTAAAATGAAGCTATACAAATTAGGAGTGAATGTCCTAAAACACCCTAAATCTTGATAGACAACAATCACCACACTAAAGCTTTCAGGTTTGACTGCATGCCCTTTTTCCGCCATTTGTGTCGCCTCTATTATACACCATGCCCTGTCAAAGAAGCTCTATACCATTATTATAACTGGCATATCTATGAGGTTCTAAGCATTTATACAGATATATTAATGTAGATCATACCCGCAACTAAAATTAAAATGTTGTTACTCTTGTACATTCCAAGTTAGATGTTTAATAGGTCAGAAAGGAAAAGCAAGTTTTTATATGTAAGATACTAACATGAATCCAACCCACGGGAAAAAGATACTACGAGAAACTAGTAAAAACTTTTAAAATTACGAGAAACTACCGTGGTACAAAATTTTATCAGTTTTTTGGCAGTTTCATGCAATTTATTGCTAATGTAGCACCTTATTTATGGTGGTTTTTCGTAGTTTCTGAAAGTTTTGTGGTAGTTTCTTGTGTATTTTGAAAGTTCTTTGGTAGTTTCTTGTGTATTTTAAAAGTTTTTGGTATTTTTTAGTAGTATTGCTAAAATGTATAGGAGTTTTTTGGAATTAAGCCATAAAAAATACTCATTGAATAACATATTGAATCGCAACTTATTCAAACAAACTTACTGAATTCGAAGTTGATTCTTGCTTGGGTATTATGAGGGTGGTCACGTAAAAAGTCTGATTCTTCTGCATTTAAACTGTTGAAGGTTAGCCTCCAGAAATAAAATTACTGAAACTCATTGTTTAACTTATATCTGAATTTGTACAAAGAGTCAGTTCATGGCTCGCATAAAAGATTTCTCATGTATATCGAGCATACAAGAAAAGCACCGAGTATTCCACAAGTCTCCAGGTTCTTCTCCGTATTAGCATTAGCAAGTTCCATAAATTCTTCCATCAACCGTGCCGGCTGCAGGTGACCATATATCTCATAAGTTGTTTTGAATTATTACCAATTGAACAGCATACCAACCAAACTGACATAGTGATTTTTTTGTGCAGCTTTTAGAATAGACAGAAGGGTAGTGCATAACTATATGCACGTCCTGAAGAGCCCTGGAGGTTGAGGACCCATCAAATGAAGCTTCCGGATTATCATTTTGATGATGCTCGATATTGGTGTTCTCCCAGATTGTGACACGTGGCAGATGACATGTCCCAGGGCTCTCAAGAAAGGACCTACAGTGGCCGATCAGACCACTCCTGTGCCCGTCCTACAAGCAAACGCTGGTCCGCCTCCGAGTCCCTGCACAATTGGTCTCCTCGGCCTACCAGCTCGTCTTCGGGCTACCACAGAACCAAGATACCTTGGCTCTCCCGCTCGTCCGCCAGCTCTCCCGCCGAGATCATCTTCCTCGGTCTCATCGACCGACCAACGGCACCGCTCACAGGAGCAACCGCCGCGAATCTCGTCATGCGCGAGATATCCGCCAGCCACATCCTGCGTTCCACGCCATCACGATCCCCCATTAACGAGCCTGTCTTGCCATTAATGGAAGATCCCGCTCATCACGCGGACGTGATGTCGGGAGCGTAACGACAGGCGTGATTCTCTCGTCTATCCTGCCTGCTGCTGTTTCCTGATTAAAAAATCAGGAATTACCTCAATGAGGTATCACGTGTTTACACGTGACCAATGGTCACGTGATGACACGTGATGGATAAAACCCCATCAAGCAGAAAGGAAAACAAACGGCTGAAAGATGACTCAATTGGGGGTCGCGTGCTCACACGTGACCAAGGGTCACGTGCCAGCACGTGACGGGCTTTGAAAGCCTTACAGCTTAATAGAATTTAATTCTAAAAATCGGGAATTATCTCAATGAGGTATCACGTGCTCACACGTGACCAACGGTCACGTGTTGACACGTGACAATTAAAACAGAAATAAAATAACAAACGTCTGAAGAAAATACCCCAATGAGGTGTTACGTGCTCACACGTAACCAATAGTCATGTATTGACACGTGATGGTTAAAACTGAAGCGTAAGTAAACGCGGAGAAAATGACTCAATTGGGAGTCACGTGCTCACACGTGACCAAGGGTCACGTGTCAGCACGTGGCTGGCTTCGAAAGCCTTACAGTTAATAGAATTAAAATTCTAAAAGCTTCTAAATCTTTCCAAATGGAAAAAAATTATGGGGACCGTTGGATTAAAGATCCAAGGGTGATTAAAAATCACCAATTTATGGAAAGATTTTAGACAAGGAAAGATTTCCCTGAAAATCTCACCAGAAATAACAAACAGAATATCTTTGGATTTAAAATCCAACGGTGAATAAAATTCACTTAATGATCTAAAGGCTCATACCAATTATGAAAACAAACAAAATCTTTCAATGAGAGATTTACTAAACAAATTGATTCTTTTCCTTCTCCTATAAATAGGAGCCAAGAAGAGAAGAAAGACCGAGAATTTTGGGGCATCTTGAAAATTCAGAGAGAAAAGAAAGGAGAATTTAATTCTCGGCAAAAAAAACCCTAGGTGAGAAAAGAAAGGGAATCAAAACTTCAAAAGAAAAGAGAATTTAATTCTCAAAGATCTAAGAGTTTAACTCTTTTGCAAAAGAACTTAGTTCTTCCTCTAGTTGAAGATCTGCAGAAGCACATCTCCCCATAGGTTGAGAATTTTATTCTCATCGGGTTGAAATCCTACCATGCAGATCCAAAACTTGGAGGGGGATTGAGTTCAAAGAATTTAATTCTCCCAAATTTATAAGAATTTAATTCCTTCAGGATGAAATTAGGGTTTAACCCTATATGAGAATTTAATTTTCTTAAAATTATAGGAATTTAATTCCTTCAAGATGGACAGAACTAGGGTTTAAACTTAATTGAAAATCTAATTCTCTAAAATTCACAGGAATTTATTCCTCCAAAATGAAATTAGGGTTTCACCCTATAAGAATTTAATTCTTTTACGTATATGGGAATTTAATTCCTCCAAAAAAGATATTAGGGTTTAACCTTACATAAGAATTCAATTGTTTCATAATAGGAATTTAATTCCTCCAAAACCATGATTAGGGTTTAACCCTACAGAGAATTTAATTCTCAAAATAAAATAAGGAGACTAAAAAGATCTCTGTGCATGAAAAGAATCAAGGTCACGTGTCCCCACGTGACCCCTGAAGAGATGTCCAAAAATGAGAAGGAAAAGGCTCTGAGGCAATGCCTCACGTGCTCCCACGTGACCTCCAAAACACAGAAAGAAAAAGCAAAAAGAATCAAGGCTTTGGGCGCTCTCACGTGTTACCATGTGACCCCTTAGCAAACGCTTTAACAGTCAGCTCATAAATCCTCATCACGTGTCAACACGTGATAAAAATAAAAAGTGTTTAACACTTAATTGCATAAAGAAGTAAAGAGATCTGGTCCCACCTTTGGGCACCCTCACGTGTCCACACGTGACCCCTCTTTCTTTAGTGTTTAACACTAATTTGGGGATTATATTTTCCGGTGTTTAACACTGATTGTCTTTTAGTGTTTAACACTAATTTGAGAGTTCTGTCTCCAGTGTTCAACACTGTTGCTCTTTAGTGTTTAACACTACTTTTAGCAAAATTGGCTAATTTTCCAGAGGCATAAATCCCTCCTCCAAATGAATCTCAAAATTGAGAAAATTAAAGATAAAAATGTTGCCAAAGCCCTCCAACTCTCGCTTAGCATTGCTAAATAATATGGGCTCGAATCCAGACAAATGTCTAATGGTTCAACATAGGGCCAACACTTCAAACTTAATTGGACTTAGCCCAAGTAGGCCATAAGTCCTCAATTCAGACTCAACTAAGCCAATGTGCTCATAATATAATTAATTAATCTTAGTTCCAAATTGGACTACAGATCACTTAATCCACCCTGGTTCAAGGGCACATCTCTTCACTCCTTTGATATTTGTCGTTGTAATTCCTTAACGTCTTCAAAGAGGTGACGGGTCCCGACAACCACACATTTCACGGACTGTGGGGACCTTAAACTCATGGACTATGATGTCCTTAACCTCGACCGTGATGTCTTAAAACTAACATCGGACTGTGAGGTCCTTAAACTCATGGACTATGATGTCCTTAACCTCGACCGTGATGTCTTAAAACTAACATCGGACTGTGATGTCCTTAAACTCATAGACTATGATGTCCTTAACCTCGACCATGATGTCTTAAAACTAATATCGGACTGTGATGTCCTTAAATTCACGGACTATGATGTCCTTAACCTCGACCGTGATGTCTTAAAACTAACATCGGACTGTGAGGTCCTTAAACTCATGGACTATGATGTCCTTAACCTTGACCGTGATGTCTTTAAACTAACATCGGACTGTGGGATCCTTAAACTCATGGACTATGATGTCCTTAACCTCGACCGTGATGTCTTTAAACTAACATCGGACTATGGGGTCCTTAAACTCATGGACTATGATATCCTTAACCTCGACCGTGATGTCTTTAAACTAACATTGGACTGTGGGGTCCTTAGTCCTTAAACTCATGGACTATGATGTCCTTAACCTCGACCGTGATGTCTTAAAACTAACATCGGACTGTGGGGTCCTTAAACTCATGGACTATGATGTCCTTAACCTCGACCGTGATGTCTTAAAACTAACATCGGACTGTGGGATCCTTAAACTCATGGACTATGATGTCCTTAACCTTGACTGTGATATCTTTAAACTAACATTGGACTGTGGGGTCCTTAAACTCATGGACTATGATATCCTTAACCTCGACCGTGATGTCTTAAAACTAACATCGGACTGTGAGGTCCTTAAACTCATGGATTATGATGTCCTTAATCTCGACCATGATGTCTTAAAACTAACATCGGACTGTGAGGTCCTTAAACTCATGGACTATGATGTCCTTAACCTCGACCGTGATGTCTTTAAACTAACATTGGACTGTGGGGTCTTTAAATTCACGGACTATGATGTCCTTAACCTCGACCGTGATGTCTTTAAACTAACATTGGACCGAGATGTCCTTAAACTAACATTGGACCGTAATGTCCTTAAACTAATCGACTGCAATGTCACTAAACTAAACAATAGAGCCCAAATGCTCTTTTGTCGGATCTAAACGATCCCGTTAAGTTGATCTTAGTTTAAAATTAGGCTAACGTATTCTTAACTAACGTTTAAGTTGATCTTAGTCTCAAATGAGACCAACGTATCCTTAAACCCAACCCCCAAACCCAAATCTAAGAAGATATGGATTTGGGCTAATCTACGCCCTACGGGCGACAACATAAATTAGTCTCCGTATACAATCCACGGGCAACCAAAAACAAAACAAACACCCACGACACGAAGTGACCATCTGGAGAAGGAAAAAGTTGTTACCGCGACGCGGTAGCGTAATTAACTGCAGGGGCTTGCGCCTGCAGGGAATAGCATCTCCACAATCAAAAACCCTTCAAATGAGGGGGAATCTGACGAAGTCTGCTACATCGGCCGCATCCGTTTAAACCTTCGATACACGGTGCCATAAATCAACTTGGTATCTTCGGAGAGGTAGACGGATAGTACCAATTAGCATCTGCCCTCGGAATTCATGCCCTGACGTCCCAACGTTCCGGTCGCGTCTTTCGGAGGGGAACAACTGCCACCGCTATATAACCCCCTTCTTCAGACGGTTCAAGTAAGCCATTTTTACTCCACTAAGCCGTTACTCTGCTCGGATCTCTAGTCTAACTTGACCGTCGGAGTGTCCTCGGTGGTATAACCACCCCGAGACTTCCTTGCAGGTAGCTCAGCAACCACAACCTCAAACCCATTGAGATCCACAAGCTTTAGGAGCGACGGCCTCCAGATCCAATCCCAGCCACCCATCGCCGCCATCAGCAGATCAACGGAAGGTAACATCTTGGTGCGATCCAGATCACGTCAGCTGGCGCCGTCTGTGGGAACTCTTTGATTCCACAAAAACAAAAGTTCATTTTCCGATCTCAATCCAATGATGAGCGATCATCACGAAAATTCAAGCACTAGTCGTCGCCTCCCTCTCAACGGAGGCGTGGATGAACCTCCTCCGCCGAATGCCATTAGCACCCTTGCCGGCCGAATAGACCAACCCGCGTCCTTCGTGGAGGCGCTCATCCGTATCCAAACGGCAGGGCAAGATCCCCAGGTCGTCGCTCCCCCGTCTCGGGACCGAGACCCCTACAGGGGAAGAGAAGACTCCATCCGCGTCGGCACTACCGACCACCGCGTTGCTACCTCCCACGGCCGCAGATCTCCCGGGCCAATACGTTCTGAGGCCCGCTGGGTGCCTCACAGTTCAATGCCGAGGTCCGTCGCCAGAGCGTCTCTTCCCGAGATCCTTCGCGCACATATCCCTCTCGAGTAGATGTCTGTCAGCTCGCATGTTACCAGGCTTGATCGACACCCTCTCCCTCGACTGGGTCGCGCGGATGAGACTCGCCACGGTGGCTCGAAAACTACCTCGCCGGGGGATCTAAAGAGCCTCATTGAGAGGAACCGGGGCCGAGGCCAGACGCAAGCCTCCAACAGCAGAGGCCTGGGATCAGAATGTGCCGAGTCGTCAGGGTAACATGGCCGACTTGACTCCCTCGAGAAGAAGATCGAGGGTCTGCATCGGGAGGGTCACCGTTCGAGCGACGGGGCTAAATATGTCGCCGAATCGCTCACCGAGGAGCTGCTCGCTGTCCACGTCTCCTCTCGCAACAAGCCCCCAAAGGTCTCCCTCTTCGACGGCAAGCCTGACCTGAAAGACCATTTAGATGCGTTCACCTCAGGGATGAGCTTCCAAGACAACTCCGACGCCGCCCAGTGCCGGGATTTCCCGGCCATTCTCATCCGCTCCGGGCGAGACTGATTCCGAGGACTCGAGCCGCGCTCGATCTCAACTTTCGACGAGCTGGCCACCCAATTCCTCGGCCGCTTCGTCCTGAACAGGCGGCAAAAACGCACCGTCGACCACCTCTTCACGATCAAGAGCGGGGACAAAGAGACGTTCAAAACATATGTCACCCGCTTCTACAACGCCCTTCTCGAGGTTCCTGAGCACCGGGATGAGACGGTCATCACGGCACTAAGGTCTGGTCTTAGGCACAAGGAATGGTTACGCTCCTTTGCACTAGCGCAATCTAAGACCATGGCCGAGGTAAAGGCCTGGACCGAGCGCGAGGTCCAGCTCGAATCTGAGGTAAACGCAAATCTCCCCCAGGCAGAGCAAACCGACCGGAAGAAGAGAGCAAGAGAAGAGAGAAGGGGACCTGAACGACAAAAGCCCTATCTCCCAAAGTTCCAGGAGTACACACCGCTCAATGTCTCCCGGGCAGTGCTACTAGAAGAGGCTAAGGGCTATCCTGCTCGGCTATCCCTGGCCGGTAGCTCGCCTGCCCCACAACGCCAGGGATCTAAGCCCTCACTAAGAAGCAACCGAGCAGCTTCACTGCTTGGTTCATCCTTGGCAGGCCTTCCACGGCCCTTCCAGTGCCAAGGATAGAAGCCCTCACCAAGAGGCATCCCTGCAGCTACCCTGCTCGGCTATACCTGGATGGTAGCTTCCCTACTCCACAACACCAGGGATCAAAGCCCTTGCCAAAAGGCAGCCCTGCAGCTACCCTGCTCGGCTATCCCTGGCCGGTAGCTCTCCTACCCCACAACGCCAGGGATCTAAGCCCTCACTAAGAGGCAACCGAGCAGTTTTACTACTTGGTTCATCCTTGGCAGGCCTCCCACGGCCCCTCCAGTGCCAAGGATAGAAGCCCTCACTAAGAGGCAGCCCTGCAGCTACCCTGCTCGGCTATCCCTGGCTGGTAGCTTCCCTACCCCCACAATGCCAGGGATCGAAGCCCTCAACAAAAGGCATCCCTGCAGCTACTTTGCTCGGCTATCCCTGGCTGGTACCTTCCCTACCCCACAACGCCAGGGATCTAAGCCCTCACTAAGAGGCAACTGAATAGTTTCACTGCTTGGTTCATTCTTGACAGGCCTCCCATGGCCCCTCCAGCACCAAGGATAGAAGCCCTTACCAAGAGGCAGCCCTGCAGCTACCCTGCTCGGCTATCCCTGGCTGGTAGCTTCCCTACCCCACAACGCCAGGGATTGAAGCCCTCGCTAAGAGGTAGCCCTGCAGCTACCATGGTCGGCTATCCCTGGCCGGTAGCTCTCCTACCCCACAACGCCAGGGATCTAAGCCCTCACTAAGAGGCAACCGAGCGGCTTCACTGCTTGGTTCATCCTTGGCAGGCCTCCCACGGCCCCTCCAGCGCCAAGGATAGAAGCCCTCGCCAAGAGACAGCCCTGTAGCTACCCTGCTCGGCTATCCCTGGCTGGTAGCTTTCCTACCCCCACAACGCCAGGGATCGAAACCCTCACCAAGAGGCAGCCCTGCAGCTACCCTGCTCGGCTATTCCTGACTGGTAGCTTCCCTACCCCACAACGACAGGGATCAAAGCCCTCGCCAAGAGGCACCAGGAAGCAACCCTGCTCGGCCATCCTTAAGGACAAAAAACCCTCGCCAAGAGGCACCGGGCAGTAACCCTACTCGGCCATCCTTAGTAGGCCACTTACGGCCCCTCCCGCGCTAAGGATGAAAAGCCCTCGAAAGAGGCAACCGGGCCCACCCTTGCTCGATTATCTCTGGCTGGTAGCTCCCTACCCCAAAAAACCAGGAATCAAAGCCCTCGCCAAGAGGCAACCGGGCCCACCCTTGCTCGGTTATCCCTGGCTGGTAGCTCTCTACCCCAACAAACCAGGGATCAAAGCCCTCGCCAAGAGGCACCGGGCAGTAACCCTGCTCGGCCCATCCTTAAGGATCAAAGCCCTCGCAAGAGGCAACAGGGCCCGTCCTTGCTCGGTTATCCCTGGCTGGTAGCTCCCTACCCCAACAAACCAGGGATCAAAGCCCTCGCCAAGAGGCACCGGGCAGTAACCCTGCTCGGACATCCTTAGTAGGCCACTTGCGGCCCCTCCCACGCTAAGGATCAAAAGCCCTCGCAAGAGGCAACCGGGCCCAACCTTGCTCGGTTATCCCTGGCTGGTAGCTCCCTACCCCAACACCCCAAGGATCAAAGCCCTCTCCAAGAAGCGTCGAGCAGTTACCCTGCTCGGCTACTTCCTTAGTAAGCCTCTCACGGCCCCTCCCGCGCTAAGGAACAAAAGCCCTCGCATAAAGGATCTGAGCGGCTACCCTGCTCGACTATCCCCGGCTGCCAATTCACTACCTTACAACTCTAGGGATCGAAGCCCTCGCCTAGAGGCCCCGGGCAGCTATCCTGCTCGGACTATCATCAACATACCTCTCCGAGCCTTCCACGCTAAGGAACATGACCTCACCAAGAGGCATCCAGTTCTATGTCTAAGCGGTCTTTACCTCGACTTCGGGGCCATGGAGATACCGTCCCCAGCCGGTCTTTTCACACTCAGCAAACGAACAGATTCAACTCGATGTGTGATCGCTTGACAAAGAACCGACATAAAACGAAGGCAACACTACTACAAAAACAAAAATCTTTATTTACAAAGAAAAAAGTTTTTACAAGGGTATTGTGGGCTCCCCAGCCTTACAAAATGCCCGGAGGCCTACAAAATTCCCGAGGCAACAAAAAGAAGAAAAAACAAGAAGACAAAGGGCTTCAGGCCACAAGGCCAGGCGCAACACTGGGAAGCTGAGCGCCCGCCATAAGAGCCTCGGCGTCGCCCTCGCCGGGTATCTCTTCCCCGACCTCGTCCCCGGGGCCGTCCCCCTGCTCGTCATCCCCGCGAGGATATTCGGCCTGGAGCTCCTCGTCAGCGAACTACGGCATCTGAGCCATGACGGCGTCGAGGGCCTCATGCCAGATGGCGGTGGTGGCCGAGGCTAGGATGGTGTAAAACTGTTCCGACTTCTGAATGTTCTCCACCACCTTCGCCGCTCTGACGTCGGCTTGCTTCGCCGCCTCTACCGTAGCCTCCAACTCCTTCCGGAGGGTGCTCGCGGACTTCTTCATGGTGCCGACGAGCACCCTGGAGTCCCGAAACCTGGCCTCGGCAGCCTGGGCGGCCTCACAGAACCTGGCAACCTCCTGCTTCGCGGCCGCCGCCTCCTGCTTCCCTGCCGCCACCTCGTCTTTAAGGGCAGCGGCCCTCACCATCGCCGCCTCCAGCTCCCGCTTCAAGCTCTCCTCCGGCGAGGAGAGCTCGCTCGCGGCCCGCATCGTCGGGGCTATTTCATCCTCCTCCATCCGGACGACGAGAGTGACGTGCTGGAGGACCAGAAGAAATTAGAAGGGGGTCAGAAAGAAAAAGGAGCACCAAATCTCGCGAATGACGAGACGCTAAAGTGAAAAATCGAGTGAAGTACGAGCACTAACATGCACGACCTGTAACACCCAGCCCTCTTTATACCAATATCTGTATTTCTATTTCACTAATAAAATTTATTTAAAATTTTTACTTATAATTATTTATTAGTTTATTTATTTTAAAACTCCTCTTTAAACCCAAACCTAAATTTTTTCCCCATTTTAAAATCCAAGCCCATCCCTTTTTATAACTTAATTTATTAAAACCCAAACATTTAATTTTTCCCAGCCCAATCTTTCCCCAGCAGCCCGTTCCTATTTCAATTTATTTTTCCCAGTTTCTCCTACGGCCCATTGCCTGAGCCCACTCCTTTTATTTTCATCCAATTTTCCTTTAATTCCCTAAGCCCACTACTCTTTCTTTCTTTCTGTAAGTCCACGTTGCCCACCCCGGTGCTTGCGGGGAGGCGGAAAACGGAATAAAAATCGGATTTTTACTACTCTAGGCAACATGGACTAGACAAAGTCGGATCTTTGCTAAACAAAAACTAGCTAAAGCTAACTAGAAACTAGTTGAAGGGTAGAATGGTTATACCTAGGGCTTTATGTCCCTCTCTCGTTGCTCCTTGGAGTAGTAGAAAGGGATCACCTTTGTCGTCTTCTCACGTCGAAAAAGGATCCACCCGAAAGCCTCAACCTTTGGCTTCAACTCCAAGCTAGAAGTAACTAGGGTGCTAGAAGTGCTAATCCTAGAACCCTAGATGAGAGTAGAGATTATCAAGAAGTGGTTTTTCTCAAGCTCAAGTGTTTCTCAACACATGAGAGGGGATAGCTTGAGGAGGAGGAAGAGCAAGAGAGAGAAAGTATATGATAAAATGAGAGAAAATATGAAGCATTCTCACATATATGTGTGAATTATTATAAATTGATAATTAGTAAGATAATTGGCATGGCTTAATCAAGACATGACCATTATCATTTCATTTTTAATGCAAATTGCAAGGATCAAAGAGCATCTTCCAAATGAAATGATGATGGTCAAAGTGTCAACCTAGGTCAACAAGTCAAGAAGGTCAAATGGTCAACAACCATAACCATGCACAATTATATTAAACTAATATCAATTAACCATAATACACACATAAGCATTAGGGTTAATAAAATGACAATGGTCATTAACCCTAATCAAAGTTCTCTCCCTTTGTCTCAAGCAACTGTGCATACGCACCCGTATTCGTGATCCGATGAACACGAATACAATGAGATAAAACCAATCCCAAATCATATACTAGGATCCGGCTTAAACCAAAGCCCGCTAGTATAAGCTGTCCGGACAGCAAACGTGCACAAGTGCGCGGATGTGAACGAACCCTGTCGCAAAACCATGCGACCTCTACTCATTTTGCCTAAAGGCGAATAGCTCTCTGTGTGGGACTCTAAAGACTCGACACTACGCTGGCAGTGGGTTTAACCACAGACCGCAAGCGGCACTAGCTGTACGTAACGGTCCCCAGGTAGATGCCGATAAGAAGACTGACGAGGTGACCCCATCTGAACTCCTACTGAGCCTGTATGTGACAGTCTCCGTACAGTCCGGTCTGTTCGTCTGATACATCGCATGGCGGGCCTAGGGGGCGATGAACGTCAGTCCCCTAATAGCGGTACAAGTCGTGTCGGAGTGTAGCCCAGAACACCCTGAGATAACACTGGAAACCTACCAGTATATCTCGCTTGCCCTGGCCAGGGACTACACGTGTAATGGCTCTCCTGGACACAGCGCGATGTCAACCCCCAATACCGGGAGAGACGAATCATGTCTAACCGTCACTGCCTCCAAGTGCTTCGGGACTGCACCCAAAAACTACCTGTTTGCACGACTCCTTTGAGCCGTGGTAGGGTAGTAATCAAAGTGCAGTAGGAACACACTCGAGGCGAAGTGACAGTGTCAAGTCAGCGGACTAAGCTGTACTCATGTCACCTGGGAACTGATAACTGACGATAGGTGTAATACCAACCAACAGTTCCCGACGAGTCCTGTCCAGTGTACTCGTAACCTAACGAGCACCCGCATACTATCTCAAGTACGACGTACTGACGGCTGTGGGACAGACCGTCTCCCACGCTGGGATGAGAAGCGCATACGCTAGTCTACTCCGGAGTATCGATGCCCTGTCTCGATAGTCCAACGACTAGGGACCTGTATAAGGATGTGCTTATGGATTACCCAGCCCCCACGAGTGTGAGCGCCATCACAACGCTGGTAATCAAGCAAAGATCCCAAGGGCTCTACTAATATGTATATCAGCGATATGCTAAAAGAAACACATGCACATATTAAACCAGAGACAAACCAAGTAGCATACTACCATTTCGAGCAAGATTGTATATACAACTGTGAATATCCCAAGCTTCCATCAAGTAATATACAAACTAGTATGATACAGTAATGGCCTCTAGGGCATATACACTAACAATCTCCCACTTAGACTAAGGCCGTGTACTGGCGTATCGAAGACCTATCATCTCGATCAGCCGCTCGAACTGAGTCTGGGGCAAGGCCTTGGTGAATGGATCTGCAGTGTTATCTTCTGAAGCAACCCTCCGAATCTCGATCTCCTGGCGATCCACGATCTCCCTGATCAGGTGATACCGCCTCAAGATGTGTCTGGATTTTTGATGGGACCTGGGTTCCTTCGCTAAAGCTATAGCCCCGTTGTTGTCGCAATACAGAGGTATTGGGTCAACAATGGACGGAACCACCTGAAGTTCTTTCAAGAACTTCCTCATCCAGACAGCTTCTTTTGCGGCATTAGATGCAGCGATGTATTCCGCTTCCATAGTCGAGTCAGCAACGGTTTCCTGTTTGGAGCTCTTCTAACACACCGCCCCTCTATTGAGGGTAAAGACAAAGCCCGACATGGACTTGGAATCATCCTTGTCACTCTAGAAGCTGGAGTCAGCAAAGGCCTCAATCTGGAGGTCTTTTCCGCCATACACCAAGAACATCTCCTTAGTCCTTCTCAAGTACTTGAGAATGTTCTTTACTGCTATCCAATGTTTCTTCCCAGGGTTTGACTGATACCTGCTTACCACGCTCAGTGCATAAGCCACATCTGGTCTGGTACACAACATCGCATACATTATAGAGCCTACCGCAGAAGCGTAGGGTATAATAGACATGCGATCCTTCTCCAAATCAGTCTTGGGAGACATCTCTTTGGAGAGGGTGATTGTAACGTGTTAAAATTGATTAAATAAATAATTAAATGAATAAAAGTGTTTAAGTGAATTTTAGGATTTTCGGTAAAGTAAAATGTATTTTTCGTAAAACCAAACCGTGATTGTTTTCATTATAATTTCTAAAATATCTATTTTAATTATGAAATTACTAGTAAATGGTGTTTATTTATCCACTTATAAATTTTTAGTTTAATAAAATATTTTTCCTAAATTAATTATTTTAAATATTAACATAAGCTTTATTTTTACACTAAATTAGTGTAAATTACAAATTTAAATGGTTTTAATTTGTAAAAATGAACCATGGCATATTAGAAATTAGTGTGTATCATGCAAAATTTATTTGCAAATTTTTCCTATTTTATAGAGCTTTCTTGAGTTGCTATAGTAAATAAATAAATAATTAATTAAATAAAGCATGAAAAGACTTTTAGTGTTGTTTCTCTTCTTGAAACTTCTACACAACATCACACTCTCTTATTTCTCTCCCTCACCTCCCTCTAGGCCGGCCACAACCCCCCATGGCTGCCCCCCCCCTTTTTCCCACCTCATTTTTATTCAAAATTCATTAAAAATACATCAAAAATTCCATTAAAATTCCACAAAATCCTATTTATTCCATACTCTTTATTCCTTGCTCATTTTTATATGAAATTTGGAGATGGAAAGCATGCATTTTGGAGGCTCATTTCTTGTTTGGATTTCATATTTTGGGAGGTATAATTTCTTTCTTTTGATTTATTGTTTTAGATGTTCATTTAAGCTTAATTAGATTTAATGAATTAATTCTATGTTTTTTAAAAAAAATTCAAGTTAGGGTTTGTAAATTCAAGTTATGATTTTTAATAATTAATTAGGGTTATAGTAGTTAGTTTAACACTTTTAGTATTAGGAAATCTTGCATGGTTATTGTTTAACAAATTGTTATTCAAAAATTGTTTTAAATTAGGAATTTAGTTAACTAGGTTTTTGCAAAATGTGTTTGTGGTTAATATAAAATTCTAATTTGGGTTGTTATCATTGGATTATAGTTTTAGTGGAAATATTAGCATGTTCATGGAAAGAAAAACTTAGTTTGATTGCTAGTTTCTATGGTTAATTGATAAATTGTGATAAAATTGCTAATTTTGTAAACTAGATTTTAGAAATTCCTATATAAATGAGATTAAAAATATAATTATGGTTTCATTAAATCATTATCATTATGAATTATGGTTTAATACATTAATTCATGAAAAATCACGTTTTGTGGTGGAATTGTGGTATTTTGCTTGAAAAATATTAAAAATTGTTAAAAGTTGCAAACTAGAAATTTCAAATAAATGCAAAATTGTGTAATAAAAATATAGTAATGGTTTGTATAGTCTAGTAATGCTATTTAATGAGTTTTATGACCATTAGTTTCATTTAAATGTCAAGTTTTGATGAAAAACGGTATACTGGCATTTTCGGGTTTTTGCGAAATTGGACGGTTTGATAGATTTTAGGGTTTCGATGGATTTAATCGTGTTTTATGGTATAAGTAATGTATTTTAAAACTACAAGTTGTTTGATGATGTTATCTCGATCCATCGGAGTTTGTACGCCGATATCGAGCGATATTTGGTGCTTTTGCATGGACGGGACATAGGTTTTAACCTATGCTTGTTCCTTGTATCGTTTGACTTTCGTATGTGATTCAGTTTACGATGCTATTTATATGTTTGCGTCTAGGTACCCCTCACGTGGACTGCGGGCGATGAAGAGGAGGATGGCGACACTGTCTTCGGCAGACATGGACCAGGTGAGTAGATGCATATCTACGGGGGGAAGTCGGGTGGATGGCGTTTAGCACCCCCGCAACGTAGAATAGGAATAGTACTTATTGACATTAGGAAACAAGATGTGACCCTAGTAGGACCCTAGTATTGACCCTAGGCTGGACTAGACTGATTTAGGAAAACCATATCAGAGGATGAGTACCTTGGAAGAGATTCGTAGGTTTCAGATAGAAACACACCCACGCACACACTGAAACTCGACATGGGGTATACGTGTATGTGTATATATATAGAACTAGGTATAGGTATATACATATATATACAACACGTATATGTGATTCATTGATGTGATATGATATCCGAGGTATGATGAAATAGTGTAACTGGGCTTGATGCCGTGATTCTTGGCTATACAGTCGTATTGAAGTGTTAGCGGATCATTAGAGAATGAGATAATGAACATGAACATATAAATTATAAAGGGTGGTGGTGATATTGAGGTACATGGGACGCTAAAATAGTACCTGGGCTGTAGCTTGTGACTGATCACGATATGATATATGTATGACTTGATTACGACATCATATAGGTGTGACCTGATGTCGATATCGTATAGGTGTGACTTGATGACGATAAGATATCGGTATGATTTAATCACAATATTACACATATGACATGATATTTCTGTGGATAAACTAATGATGCTTATCATGATGGCAATGATATATGATTGATGTATGCGATCACAGTTTAGCACCTTGATCATGAGATGTGTTGATGATGACATTATACGAATGAGGAGACACCTAGGAGATACTTGACCATACCGTGATATTGGGATGCCGTACGATGGATTTTACCGTACGAGGCTTAGATATGATGATTGATCCGCACTCTTGATTCGAGGAAGCCGTACTACGTACGTGATGCTATTGAGGCGGGATCGCCGACTATTAGAGATATTGGTTCAGACCTTAGGTAGATGCTTGTTTCTTATTGACTAGTTTCTTAGGTTAGTTCCTTAGGATATTAGATGGACACTAGTTTAGGTTCGACTCACATAGTGGTAGTTGTACTCGTATCTCGCAGAGGAGTGGATAATGCACATCTGTATTTACATTCATACTGTAATCATCATGGTGCATGTTCTTACATATGTTGCTATAATCACTATAAACCTTACCTGTTAGGACACCAGCACCATTACCGATGATGCGCATATTCCACGCACACTTATTTGCCGGCTCACACACATCATCATCGGTAATTTCTATGTCACGTACACTTTAGATCATATTATCTTTTATTGATAGAATCAGTTAACAACTAAACCGATATAATATTATGATTACTCTCTGATGTTAGTATAAGACATGATATTTATTACTTAGACATTCATGCATTCATATTTCATGTTATCGCACAGTAGTATGGGCATATGCCGACACTTATCATATACTTACTCATGATTTTGAGATTTGGATTTCTATGAGATTTCTGGATTTTTGGGGAAAACCGCAAAAATATATAAAAACTTCTCTCTCTCTCCTCTTCTCTTTTTAAAATAAGATGCGGTTTTCTCGTGATGTATGTGTCGTCCACCATGAGTATTTCATGTTTTCTGTTGGATTTCGAGACCCGATTCGAGGAGTGGATGAACCGTCTCGGGTACATGGTGGGCCCGGTATGGTACCCCGGGACAAGAAGATCGAGTTGTAGACGATAAGCCTGGCAGGGGAAGGCTACCTACCGGTAATGTCTGGCGCGGCGGATATCCGGAGAATACCGACCGTTGTCGTGAGATTTGATGATATGGGCCGATCCGGACTGACGGAGCCCGAGGTATTGAGACTATGAGACTTGAGATTTACATATTTGTGTCGATGCTTGACACGGATTTCCATGGATTTCATTGTTGAGATTTCAGATTCTTATACACATTTTACTATGATAACAGTCAAAGATTTCTTATACAGATATACCTGGATTTCAGGATTGCTTATTTTACATTCATGGTGCATGCATATCAATTCATATAACATAGTACTATATGAGGCACTGACACGAGCACGGAGTATCTGCACTTACACGTATTATTACCCTGCTATTACTTGAGGTTTGAGACTTAGTAGTGTATTATTATGAGCTAGGATAGCGTCGTGCATTCGATTTCTTTTCGTAGATGTCTTCTACTCACGAGTTGGCAACTCACCCCCGTTGTGCCAAATTTTATTACAGGTTCGATGTACAGGTTTCCCGGGCAGTTTGCTGGCACATCTTTTATTTCAGGGTGATTTGCACGGTAGGTTGGTTCACTTGTATCTGAACCACCATTGTATTTTATTCATTCATTGTATCTAGTAATCTCCATCAACCATATTTGTATTACTTGATAAGTTTATTGGACCAGTCTTTTATTTCGACCTTAGAGTCGCGCATGTATTATTCTGATCTGGTGGTTTTGTTTTCTTTTGAGTTTTGAGCGTCGTCCTTTGGCGTTGTATATTATTGTGCTTGTTGTGGTTGTTTTCGCCTGTTGGCGTTGATGCTAGCTCCCGTTTGGGGATGCTTTTTATTGTTTATGTATATTATACTTGTTGTACCCGTTTGGGGGCCAGTTTTTATAGAGGAGACTCTGCCGAAATTTTTGGGAAAATTTGCTGATGTTTTAAACTTGTTCCTTCATGTTTTCTTTTACTGCTTCTTCTTCTTTTTCATGGTTTAGATTTCTGGGCTTCGGCTTACTTAGGTTACGTGGCGCCTCTAGACACTTCGTAATCTAAGTGCCGGTCACGTTCCGTACTTTCGGGTCGTGAAAAAGTTGGTATCAGAGCGCTAGGTTTAACCCTGTATAAGTCTAGGTGACCCTTGGTTGATGGAGTAGGCGATTTAGGTAGAGTAACGTACCGTGGGTATGGTCCGCGGCATACTTACGATACGCTACTCTGTTTAAGGAGCCTTAGGATGTACATTTGTTTGCACCGTATTTCATTCGTTCCTTTGATCTATCTTCGTCGATGTCGGAGGGTGGTTCTGTTACCACGGGCGCACGGGCAGAGGGAGCTGCGGCTCGAATGCGATAACCATTAGAGTATTGGTTATTCTTGAGGATTGAAGCATTGCTTAGCGTGCGGACGAAGGGTATTCACATGCCGTCCGGATGAAGTTAAAGGGTTCGAACGATTATCAGAAAACCATTTTCCCAAGTTTAAGGTATTCGGAAGAACATGCAGGTATTTCGATGGACCCTCTAGAAGAATGAAACCCTAACTCGACATAATGACCACGAGAACGCCCTTGAACCTTAGGGTTTACAGCAGTTTCGCAGTGCCATTAGTGAGGCTTGGGTTTGCCCTTCTACAGCTGGATTATCGATGCTGTGGTATGTACCGGATATTTTTAAACTGTACTTGAGTGTTGAGCTCTCGGGGAATTATGGGATTTTGATGGGTCGATCGAAAAGTTTAATGTAGTCCGGATATCAAGTGAAGGGATCGACTACGTGGGAGACTCTAGATATGAGTATTGCCGTCGGTAGCGCATCCAGCACAGCTACGAAGGGACGAGTTCGAAGCAATCGACATCAGAGGAAAGAGGCGCACATTGACGATAGTGTTTACAATTGTGAATTAGTGATTTGAATTTCATATTTTCATTGATTGGATTTTTGTATTTTGAGGATTTTGTTCTACGATTGGTATTTCATGAGTGTACCTTCATTCTATTTGTGTTTCATATATCAGTTGTATTGATGTTGTTTAGTACACACCCAGTACACTTGATTTGGTTTTATATATATTTTGGGATTTTTGATTGATTTCGTGCATAGGGGTTACACATGATTTTTACATATGTTTCGACCTAGTTTTCATGCATTTTATACTGTGATTTCGATTTTGATATTCAATGTATGTTTTCGTGCACTATGTGCACCTGATTAGGATTCTTGCGCATACTTGGCGCACTTGATGCGATTTTGTGCACACCAGATGCACTAAATCGGGGTTTTGTGCAGATTAGATGCACCTGATATTGTGTCGTGCACGCCCGTTGCACTTGACAGATGTTTTTGGTGCACACCTGTTGCACTTAGTTTCGTTTTGTGGGTATTCATGGTATCTGTAATTGGTTTCGATTTCAGTGCGCACCGGACGCACATGACATTTTATTGATGTGATTTGGATTGATTTTAGTTTGAGCAGTATGTTTTCCTAATTATTATTATTGATTTAGTAACCAGGCGGGACGTGTATGTTAAATAAACGATATATATATATATATATATAGTTATTTTTTTTAAATTAAACGTCCGTTACTTATGCCGTGATACGTGCATTGCACGGCGATTTTCAAGAGGGGTTTTTGTATGCTTCTTTATTATGATGATTCGACGATTTTACTAGGATGCGAACTATATATAAGTTATAGATTGATGTATATTATGATGGTTTTCATATTGAGTTTTGATATTTTATTCTCACCATAACTCCGATGATTGCGTTATGCTTGACGGAGTTGATTTTTGTTATGTATTGATGATTTCGGAGCCCCGACGATTTGAATGTTTTGCTAAACGTTTTAGTATTTGGAGGGGGAGTTTTAATTTAAATTCATGGACCGAATTTCTAAAAGGGGGGAAGATTGTAACGTGTTAAAATTAATTAAATAAATAATTAAATGAATAAAAGTGTTTAACTGAATTTTAGGATTTTCGGTAAAGTAAAATGTATTTTTCGTAAAACCAAACCGTGATTGTTTTCATTATAATTTCTAAAATATCTATTTTAATTATGAAATTACTAGTAAATGGTGTTTATTTAGCCACTTATAAATTTTTAGTTTAATAAAATATTTTTCCTAAATTAATTATTTTAAATATTAACATAAGCTTTATTTTTACACTAAATTAGTGTAAATTACAAATTTAAATGGTTTTAATTTGTAAAAATGAACCATGGCATATTAGAAATTAGTGTGTATCATGCAAAATTTATTTGCAAATTTTTCCTATTTTCTAGAGCTTTCTTGAGTTGCTATAGTAAATAAATAAATAAATAATTAAATAAAGCATGAAAAGACTTTTAGTGTTGTTTCTCTTCTTGAAACTTCTACACAACATCACACTCTCTTATTTCTCTCCCTCACCTCCCTCTAGGCCGGCCACAACCCCCCATGGCTGCCCCCCCCTTTTTCCCACCTCATTTTTATTCAAAATTCATTAAAAATACATCAAAATTCCATTAAAATTCCACAAAATCCTTTTTATTCCATACTCTTTATTCCTTGCTCATTTTTATATGAAATTTGGAGGTGGAAAGCATGCATTTTGGAGGCTCATTTCTTGTTTGGATTTCATATTTTGGGAGGTATAATTTCTTTCTTTTGATTTATTGTTTTAGATGTTCATTTAAGCTTAATTAGATTTAATGAATTAATTCTATGTTTTTTTTAAAAAATTCAAGTTAGGGTTTGTAAATTCAAGTTATGATTTTTAATAATTAATTAGGGTTATAGTAGTTAGTTTAACACTTTTATTATTAGGAAATCTTGCATGGTTATTGTTTAACAAATTGTTATTCAAAAATTGTTTTAAATTAGGAATTTAGTTAACTAGGTTTTTGCAAAATGTGTTTGTGGTTAATATAAAATTCTAATTTGGGTTGTTATCATTGGATTATAGTTTTAGTGGAAATATTAGCATGTTCATGGAAAGAAAAACTTAGTTTGATTGCTAGTTTCTATGGTTAATTGATAAATTGTGATAAAATTGCTAATTTTGTAAACTAGATTTTAGAAATTCCTATATAAATGAGATTAAAAATATAATTATGGTTTCATTAAATCATTATCATTATGAATTATGGTTTAATACATTAATTCATGAAAAATCACGTTTTGTGGTGGAATTGTGGTATTTTGCTTGAAAAATGTTAAAAATTGTTAAAAGTTGCAAACTAGAAATTTCAAATAAATGCAAAATTGTGTAATAAAAATATAGTAATGGTTTGTATAGTCTAGTAATGCTATTTAATGAGTTTTATGACCATTAGTTTCATTTAAATGTCAAGTTTTGATGAAAAACGGTATACTGGCATTTTCGGGTTTTTGCGAAATTGGACGGTTTGATAGATTTTAGGGTTTCGATGGATTTAATCGTGTTTTATGGTATAAGTAATGTGTTTTAAAACTAAAAGTTGTTTGATGATGTTATCTCGATCCATCGGAGTTTGTACGCCGATATCGAGCGATATTTGGTGCTTTTGCGTGGACGGGACATAGGTTTTAACCTATGCTTGTTCCTTGTATCGTTTGACTTTCGTATGTGATTCAGTTTACGATACTATTTATATGTTTGCGTCTAGGTACCCCTCACGTGGACTGCGGGCGATGAAGAGGAGGATGGCGACACTGTCTTCGGCAGACATGGACCAGGTGAGTAGATGCATATCTACGGGGGGAAGTCGGGTGGATGGCGTTTAGCACCCCCGCAACGTAGAATAGGAATAGTACTTATTGACATTAGGAAACAAGATGTGACCCTAGTAGGACCCTAGTATTGACCCTAGGCTGGACTAGACTGATTTAGGAAAACCATATCAGAGGATGAGTACCTTGGAAGAGATTCGTAGGTTTCAGATAGAAACACACCCACGCACACACTGAAACTCGACATGGGGTATACGTGTATGTGTATATATATAGAACTAGGTATAGGTATATACATATATATACAACACGTATATGTGATTCATTGATGTGATATGATATCCGAGGTATGATGAAATAGTGTAACTGGGCTTGATGCCGTGATTCTTGGCTATACAGTCGTATTGAAGTGTTAGCGGATCATTAGAGAATGAGATAATGAACATGAACATATAAATTATAAAGGGTGGTGGTGATATTGAGGTACATGGGACGCTAAAATAGTACCTGGGCTGTAGCTTGTGACTGATCATGATATGATATATGTATGACTTGATTACGACATCATATAGGTGTGGCCTGATGTCGATATCGTATAGGTGTGACTTGATGACGATAAGATATCGGTATGATTTAATCACAATATTACACATATGACATGATATTTCTGTGGATAAACTAATGATGCTTATCATGATGGCAATGATATATGATTGATGTATGCGATCACAGTTTAGCACCTTGATCATGAGATGTGTTGATGATGACATTATATGAATGAGGAGACACCTAGGAGATACTTGACCATACCGTGATATTGGGATGCCGTACGATGGATTTTACCGTACGAGGCTTAGATATGATGATTGATCCGCACTCTTGATTCGAGGAAGCCGTACTACGTACATGACGCTATTGAGGCGGGATCGCCGACTATTAGAGATATTGGTTCAGACCTTAGGTAGATGCTTGTTTCTTATTGACTAGTTTCTTAGGTTAGTTCCTTAGGATATTAGATGGACACTAGTTTAGGTTCGACTCACATAGTGGTAGTTGTACTCGTATCTCGCAGAGGAGTGGATAATGCACATCTGTATTTACATTCATACTGTAATCATCATGGTGCATGTTCTTACATATGTTGCTATAATCACTATAAACCTTACCTGTTAGGACACCAGCACCATTACCGATGATGCGCATATTCCATGCATACTTATTTGCCGGCTCACACACATCATCATCGGTAATTTCTATGTCACGTACACTTTAGATCATATTATCTTTTATTGATAGAATCAGTTAACAACTAAACCGATATAATATTATGATTACTCTCTGATGTTAGTATAAGACATGATATTTATTACTTAGACATTCATGCATTCATATTTCATGTTATCGCACAGTAGTATGGGTATATGCCGACACTTATCATATACTTACTCATGATTTTGAGATTTGGATTTCTATGAGATTTCTGGATTTTTGGGGAAAACCGCAAAAATATATAAAAACTTCTCTCTCTCTCCTCTTCTCTTTTTAAAATAAGATGCGGTTTTCTCGTGATGTATGTGTCGTCCACCATGAGTATTTCATGTTTTCTGTTGGATTTCGAGACCCGATTCAAGGAGTGGATGAACCGTCTCGGGTACATGGTGGGCCCGGTATGGTACCCTGGGGCAAGAAGATCGAGTTGTAGACGATGAGCCTGGCAGGGGAAGGCTACCTACCGGTGATGTCTGGCGCGGCGGATATCCGGAGGATACCGACCGTTGTCGTGAGATTTGATGATATGGGCCGATCCGGACTGACGGAGCCCGAGGTATTGAGACTATGAGACTTGAGATTTACATATTTGTGTCGATGCTTGACACGGATTTCCATGGATTTCATTGTTGAGATTTCAGATTCTTATACACATTTTACTATGATAACAGTCAAAGATTTCTTATACAGATATACCTGGATTTCAGGATTGCTTATTTTACATTCATGGTGCATGCATATCCATTCATATAACATAGTACTATATGAGGCACTGACACGAGCACGGAGTATCTGCACTTACACGTATTATTACCCTGCTATTACTTGAGGTTTGAGACTTAGTAGTGTATTATTATGAGCTAGGATAGCGTCGTGCATTCGATTTCTTTTCGTAGATGTCTTCTACTCACGAGTTGGCAACTCACCCCCGTTGTGCCAAATTTTATTACAGGTTCGATGTACAGGTTTCCCGGGCAGCTTGCTGGCACATCTTTTATTTCAGGGTGATTTGCACGGTAGGTTGGTTCACTTGTATCTGAACCACCATTGTATTTTATTCATTCGTTGTATCTAGTAATCTCCATCAACCATATTTGTATTACTTGATAAGTTTATTGGACCAGTCTTTTATTTCGACCTTAGAGTCGCGCATGTATTATTCTGATCTGGTGGTTTTGTTTTCTTTTGAGTTTTGAGCCTCGCCCTTTGGCGTTGTATATTATTGTGCTTGTTGTGGTTGTTTCCGCCTGTTGGCGTTGATGCTAGCTCCCGTTTGGGGATGCTTTTTATTGTTTATGTATATTATACTTGTTGTACCTGTTTGGGGGCCAGTTTTTATAGAGGAGACTCTGCCGAAATTTTTGGGAAAATTTGCTGATGTTTTAAACTTGTTCCTTCATGTTTTCTTTTACTGCTTCTTCTTCTTTTTCATGGTTTAGATTTCTGGGCTTCGGCTTACTTAGGTTACGTGGCGCCTCTAGACGCTTCGTAATCTAAGTGCCGGTCACGTTCCGTACTTTCGGGTCGTGACATTGATCCCGTGACAAGCCGGTAGATTACCGCGCTTGGAATCATCTATACTGAATCTTTTCAGTATGGTGTCGATGTACCTGGACTGTGAAGTCCTAATATCCTCTTGGATCTGTCACGGTAGATCCGGATACCCAGAATGTATGAGGCATCACCCAGGTCTTTCATGGAGAACCTGTGTGACAAGAACCCCTTGACAGATTGTAGTATAGGAATGTCATTTCCTATTAAGAGAATGTCATCCACGTATAAAACGAGGAATACTACAGTTCTCGCTTCAAATCTACAATACATGCATGGTTCATCTGGATTTTTGATAAAGCCAAATTCCTTGACCGTCTCATCAAAACAGATGTTCCAACTCCGCGATGCCTGCTTCAGTCCATAAATGGACTTAAGCAACTTGCACACCTTTCCGCTGCTCCCACTCTGAATGAAACCCTCTGGCTGTTCCATATAGACACATTCCTCTAAATGTCCATTTAGAAAAGCGGTCTTTACGTCCATCTGCCAAATTTCATAATCGTGGAAGGCAGCAATGGCAAGAAGGATCCGAATGGATTTCAGCATAGCTACTGGAGAAAAGGTTTCGTCATAGTCCAAACCAGGTCGCTGACGAAAACCCTTTGCAACCAGTCTAGTTTTATAGGTCTCAACCTGTCCATCTACACCAATCTTCCTTTTGAAGATCCACTTGCATCCTATGGGTTTTACCCCATCTGGAGCAATGTCCAACGTCCATACTTTGTTGGTGTACATGGACTCCATTTCGGTCCGCATTGCATCCAGCCATTTTACCGAGTCGACGCTCTGAATGGCTTGCTGGAAGCTAGTAGGTTCATTACCATCTATGATGCAATCATTTCTATCCCCGTCAATGAGAAAACCGTAGTATCTCTCGGGCGGATGAGACTGCCTACTACTCCTGCGGAGTGGCGTGGGAATGTCCTGATCTTTCGAACCCTCTGGTTCTACTAAGCTTTCAGTAATAGCTCGTGGTTCTGGAATTTCTTCCAGTTCTATTGCGCTCCCACTTATTTCTTTTTCTATGAACTGGTGTTCTAGAAAGTGGACATGGCGAGAAACAAAAACCTTTTGTTTCTCTTCGCAATAGAAGAAATATCCCTTGGAGTTCTTTGGATATCCCACAAACTTGCACTGTACTGAGCTTGTCTCGAGCTTGTCCGCATGCTGCTTTTTTACAAAAGCTGGACATCCCCATGTCTTAATGTGATTAAGATAGGGTCTCTTCCCACACCACATCTGATATGGTGTAGTAGGCACAGTCTTAGTTGGAACTCGGTTCAAAAGGTATGCAGCTGATTCTAGCGCATATCCCCAGAACGATCGCGGCAACTCAGCGTTACTCATCATGGACCGTACCATATCCAATAGGGTTCGGTTCCGTCTCTCCGATACACCGTTATATTGCGGAGTGTATGGAGGAGTAAGCTGAGAGAGAATTCCATTCTCTTTTAAGTAACCCAGAAACTCGGCACTCAAGTATTCACCACCTCGATCAGATCTCAGTGCCTTGATACTTTTGCCTGTTTGTTTTTCTACTTCATTCTTATATTCCTGGAATTTTTCAAAAGCCTCGGATTTATGTTTCATTAAGAAGATATAACCGTACCTTGAAAAGTCATCCGTAAAAGTAATGAAGTAAGAATAACCGCTTCGTGCATGTGTAGACATTGGACAGCACACGTCACTGTGTACGAGTCCCAAGAGCTCGCTCGCTCTTACTCCGTGTCCAGTGAACGGAGTCTTTGTCATCTTTCCTTTGAGACAGGATTGACAAGTTGCATACGATTGATATTCGAACGGATCCAAATATCCTTCTGCATGTAACTTAGTCAACCTTCTCTCATTGATGTGACCCAGTCTACAATGCCATAAGAAAGTTTTATTGATTTCTGGAGACTTTCTTTTGTGTGTATTCTGGACATTGAAAATCTGTGGTTGGTTTAATACGTATATACCGTTGTTCAATGTACCTGACCCAATCAAAACTTGATTAAGGTGAATGTTCACTACATTACTTATAAATGCAAATTCATAACCTTCTTTAGATAATAAAGATACAGAAATGATATTACAGGTTGCATTTGGTACATAATAACAACTACGCAAAACCAAAAAGTGTCCATCTGACAATCCCAGGTGATAGTCCCCCACGGCCTCAGCATCCATGCTAGCACCGTTTGCAACTCTGAGGGTCATGTCACCTGCCTTCAAAACTCTACGCTTTCTCAACGCCTGCAAAGAATTACAGATATGAGATCCTGATCCGGTATCCAATACCCAGGATGTAGAGTTTATTGATAGACAGTTTTCAATAACATACACACCTGAAGCTGAAGCCGCAACTCGCTTCAAATCCTGTGTTCTGGCCTTCCAAGCCTTGCAATCCTGTTTCCAGTGACCACTTTTGTGACAGTAGAAGCATTCTTCCTTCCCCACCAGCTTTCCCGCTACCTTTGTTGCTTTTCCTTTTCCCTTCGTATCCACTTTACTGACACCGCCTCTTGGTTTGGCGGGGGCTTTCTTCTTCTTACCTTTGGCTTTCGCCCTGGATCTAGAAGAGGAAGATCCTCCTACAAATAAAGTGGATGTCTTCCTACCTTTCTGTAGGGTGCCCTCTGCACTCCTCAGCATGTTGAGGAGCTCTGAAAATTCAACTTCCTTTTCCTGTAAGTTGAAGTTCAGGATGAACTGGGCGTAAGTGGAAGGAGGGGACTGGAGAATCAAGTCCGTATAGAGCTCATTCTCCAACGTGGTCCCAAGTTCCGCGAGCTCCTCTATGTAGCCAATCATCTTAAGCACGTGTTCCGCTACCGATGATCCGACGGCCAACCTTGCCGAAAACAACTTCTTCGACACTTCGTATCTGGCGATACGAGACTGCTCTCCATACAGTTCTTTTGTATGAAGAAATATGGACTCTAGGTCCATATTCTCGTGCCTCCTCTGATGTCCGTTGTCCATCGAGTCAAGTACGAGGCATTTGGCCTTCGCGCAATCTATTTCCCAGGTCTTATAGATTTCCCTATCTACGACACTGGTTTTGGGACCTGGGACAGGGGGAGCTTTGGTGGTAAGTAGATACCCCAGCTTGTCGTAAGTGATTGCCATCTTGACATTCCTGAGCCAATCTTTGTAGTTTGGCCCTGTCAGTATGTTTTTATCTAGTAATAACTTGAGTCCGGTCATGTTGAATGGTCGCTGCAATTAGGAGAGAGAAAAGAAACACTTTAGCATGATGCTCTTGCAAGTTTAGAGTGGTTTTTAGTTTGTCTAAACAGGATGGCTCCCACTGTTTCTCGAATCCCTTCTCAAACCGTAAAGAAAGGATTAGTCCGGATCAATCTCACCGTACAATACTTGCTTAACCATTCAGCCAGGCCAGTGTCGGTACTTCGAGGGAGGTTTTCCAACGCTTTCGTGAAGTTCCTTAATTAAGTAACCTCTTTTCCCTGTGGGCGTAGTCCCGCTAACACCTTTCTAGACACCTACTAGGTTTATAGCATTGATCGTTAAGTGAGAGTTTTCTCGAGGAGTAGCATATACTCACAGTAGGATCGGGATCCAAATATCATCGCGTGATAAAACCGAAGGAATCCTACCAGAATCATCACACTCCAAATGGTATGCAGCGCTAGCAAGTTTCAGTACTTATGAAACTCCCGATGTGGATTTTTGCTCCATGCTCTTATGACCTTGACTTTGGCCAAAATATCATAAGTCACATGTCAAGTTCTACCCGTCATTCTCCTGGTTAATTTGGACCCACCCATACCTACCCTTGACTTTGGCCAAAATGGCAGCACGACTGTCCCAAACCAATGCATCTATCTATGCTGCACATGAATACCCAATAGCTACCAATCACTATGCCTTGACTTTGGCCAAAATACATAGCTTGAATACTTTTTGACCATTCATGTGGAATGACGGAGGGCTACGAATGGTTTTGGCGAAACCGTGAACGTAGTGAACTTGATATAATCGATGGAACGAGATAGCTTTTAAAAGGAGTGGTTCAAGCTCCGCGTTTAAAAGTTTAGTTTTGAAAAGAACCGAGTGGTTTTCAAAGTGTTCCAATCGACTTTTACTTGGTTTATTTTCTTGCATTAGTTCTTTTAATGCGTCCCATCATTTAATCCTACCATTGCAGAAAACAACCAAAATATGACATACGCTTATACCATTCGCATTCGCCACGGGGCCCCGTCATCACCCGTTAGGTTACTTAACTAACGACAGAGCGGGGGCTAGGCTAGCGCGGCTGTAAAACATAAGCAACGCCTAAATAATTATAATATATAAATATATAGCAATGATAGACATTACAGATCACAGATGAATACATTGGATATACTAGGAATCCGCGATCCGTTCGAGCCTGCAACGAAAAGCGGATTACACGGTCGCGGTGAATAGCCAAATACCCCACCCAAGACCCCTACGGGTGCGGCAAAATACCCGCCAAGTACCCGAAGCGAAGCAACCTCCCTCAACACCGTGAGTAGGCCACTCGGCACTTCGAGATACCCGGTAGTTTGTGCACCCCCTCCATGGGTCTATCTTAGGAGCAAAAACAGTAAAAAGAATTATACAATGACGGCTACAACCCCGACCCGGTTGTGCGGTCATACAAATAATAATACATCAATTTACATATTACAATGAATGAAAGAAAAAGAAACACTCATCTCACATCCACCCCGGCTATTCACCCGCGACAATCCAACGCATTCATATATACATACCATCATCAAACACAGATCACAGATATGTATAACCCCCACTAATCGACATATAGCGATTAGCCGACGTTCAATACATATAAAACATCACAGATATAACCCTTTAGTCAAAGTGTAGTGAAGTTCGATCAAAAATACGGATTTATAGGCCCCCAAAAACAAATTTCTTTTCTGGAAAACCTGGGCACAAATAAACCATCTTAAAAATCCCAAAACCATGGCAGAAGAACACTGCACCAAACTCGACCCAGAACCGAGTCAAAACGGCCGTGGTTGCGCGGCAATAGCTTGCTATTGCCGCGGAACCGCGGCGCTTTGAGCGATTCACTGGATCGTTTTTGGTGGCTTTCTTCACAAAACCATGAGATGATTTTTGACGTACGATTTATTTTATTTTGAACAGAAAAAATTTTAACAGAAACTTGGGTTTTTGTAAACTCGGTTTTACGATTTTTCCGATTGAACTTCCATACACTTTACTACCTAGCTAGTTTATGTTTAGTTAGGCTCTGATACCACTGTAAGTCCACGTTGCCCACCCCGGTGCTTGCGGGGAAGCGGAAAACGGAATAAAAATCGGATTTTTACTACTCTAGGCAACATGGACTAGACAAAGTCGGATTTTTGCTAAACAAAAACTAGCTAAAGCTAACTAGAAACTAGTTGAAGGGTAGAATGGTTATACCTAGGGCTTTATGTCCTTCTCTCCTTGCTCCTTGGAGTAGTAGAAAGGGATCACCTTTGTCGTCTTCTCACGTCGAAGAAGGATCCACCCGAAAGCCTCAACCTTTGGTTTCAACTCCAAACTAGAAGTAACTAGGGTGCTAGAAGTGCTAATCCTAGAACCCTAGATGAGAGTAGAGATTATCAAGAAGTGGTTTTTCTCAAGCTCAAGTGTTTCTCAACACATGAGAGGGGAGAGCTTGAGGAGGAGGAAGAGCAAGAGAGAGAAAGTATATGATAGAATGAGAGAAAATATGAAGCATTCTTACATATATGTGTGAATTATTATAAATTGATAATTAGTAAGATAATTGTCATGGCTTAATCAAGACATGACCATTATCATTTCATTTTTAATGCAAATTGCAAGGATCAAAGAGCATCTTCCAAATGAAATGATGATGGTCAAAGTGTCAACCTAGGTCAACAAGTCAAGAAGGTCAAATGGTCAACAACCATAACCATGCACAATTATATTAAACTAATATCAATTAACCATAATACACACATAAGCATTAGGGTTAATAAAATGACAATGGTCATTAACCCTAATCAAAGTTCTCTCCCTCTGTCTCAAGCAACTGTGCATACGCACCCGTATTCGTGATCCGAGGAACACGAATACAATGAGATAAAACCAATCCCAAATCATATACTAGGATCCGGCTTAAACCAAAGCCCGCTAGTATAAGCTGTCCGGACAGCAAACGTGCACAAGTGCGCGGATGTGAACAAACCCTGTGGCAAAACCATGCGACCTCTACTCATTTTGCCTAAAGGAGAATAGCTCTCTGTGTGGGACTCTAAAGACTCGACACTACGCTGGCAGTGGGTTTAACCACAGACCGCAAGCGGCACTAGCTGTACGTAACAGTCCCCAGGTAGATACCGATAAGAAGACTGACGAGGTGACCCCATCTGAACTCCTACTGAGCCTGTATGTGACAGTCTCCGTACAGTCCGGTCTGTTCGTCTGATACATCGCATGGCGGGCCTAGGGGGGCGGTGAACGTCAGTCCCCTAATAGCGGTACAAGTCGTGTCGGAGTGTAGCCCAGAACACCCTGAGATAACACTGGAAACTTACCAGTATATCTCGCTTGCCCTGGCCAGGGACTACACGTGTAATGGCTCTCCTGGACACAGCGCGATGTCAACCCCCAATACCGGGAGAGACGAATCCTGTCTAACCGTCACTGCCTCCAAGTGCTTCGGGACTGCACCCAAAAACTACCTGTTTGCACGACTCCTTTGAGCCGTGGTAGGGTAGTAATCAAAGTTCAGTGGGAACACACTAGAGGCGAAATGACAGTGTCAAGTCATCGGACTAAGCTGTACTCATGTCACCTGGGAACTGATAACTGACGATAGGTATAATACCAACCAACAGTTCCCGACGAGTCTTGTCCAGTGTACTCGTAACCTAACGAGCACCCGCATAATATCTCAAGTATGACGTACTGACGGCTGTGGGACAGACTGTCACGCCCCGCTTCCCAGTGTACGGCGAAGTGGACGCGACGAGGTCCGCTACGTATGTACTCAGAAGTACATACGCTAAGCGTAGCTAAGCAATATAAATACACAAGAGACAAGAGTATAAAAAGAACAGCAACTTTTATTTATTAACATTCTTTGTACAATACATGGAAAGGAAAATACAACTGAAATAAAGATGCCTAAACAGTGGCATAACAGGAAAAGGAAAGTACTGAAAAGAAAAGTGTACAATGAAATTATACTGCTGGATCGTCGGCAAATTGCTCCAAGTCTTCTTCTGTTGGCTCTACTTCTGCCGGGTCCAAGTCACCTGACGACATTCAAAGAAGAGAGAACAGAATGTCGTCAGCGAACAGATCACTCGGTAAGTCCTAAAGATAAGAGGAGAAATAGAATAGAGAGTAAGAGAGAGAAGGTGACTTTTACAGTTGTATTATATTGTTATATTATAGTAGTATGGCGTTAACGCTGTTGTTGTAGCTTGGTACAGAAGGATGCCAGTGTATACGAGGGGGATCTCTATATGCTAGAGATCAGGGCAAATAGAGAGTACAAGAAACCGTTATGCCACGGTACAACAGTAACAGTATTCATGTTAGGTGTCTTAATCTGACCACCTCGTGCCACCTTTAACACCTTCCGTACCAATCTACCCCTTTAAACCCCGTAGTGTTTTAACAGTGTTGTAGTATTGGAATATGTAAACTGGATGACTGACCAAAATCATGATATCAGTAAACATGTTGTAACTGTATAATCAGCAAAATGGAATATCAGGATAATGGATGAATATCCATGGTTTGATTCAGTCAAAATGAATATATTGTTAACTGGATTCAGGGATTCTTGTATTCAAATTTGTATTAGAATATGATTGAATATAGGTTGACTTGAATTATATTCAAGTCAGAATTAGTCAGACTCCAACCCGAGTCAGACTAAAAGAAAGATAATTTGAAGTTCAATATTAGTTAGGGGCCTTATTGTAATTTGTGAAACTTGAAGGGGTTTTATGTAAAAAGTACTTTAGTATAGTTTTCAAAATATACCTCAAGTATTTAATAATCATCTTTATTATTATAATGAATGTGAATTTTATTTGTGTTATTCTAGTGAATATATCCTAATAGAAGAATTAATTGTTTATTTGAAATTCGTGGTATTTTAATGTAACTTTTAATCTTGAATTTTAGGAAAAAAGTGGAAACTTTATATTATAACAAAATAGGTGTTTAAATGATAATTATATATAATTAAACACATAAATAATTTTCTTTTATATGAATATTTTATTTACAAAAAGTCTCACGTTCCTTAAATATCGTATTTTAAACCTTTCGAGACCGAATGCTCCTTGCGGAGGTCTGAATCTCGCACTACTAGCCTGCGGGTGCACGATGAACCGTACTATCCCTAACAGGTTCCCCAAAGATGGGTTGTAGCGGCACTTTGCTTAGGTTTTATAAATACTTTTCATTTAGGAAAACGGTTTTATAAATATAGGGTGTTTATTTGCAAAAGAGTATAGTTTCCGTATTTTAGTTATTAGGGTTTCCTAAGCCAACTAGCCTATTTCTAGGGTCTAAACGATGAGTCATTAGAAGCCTCAAATCGCCTCTTCACCGTCAATTGCGGCCAGATAAGTGCCAGGTAAGTGGGAAGGAACCACAGTCGTGGGCCTAATTAAAAACCACTAGCCTTAGACACACTTGCCTAGACCCACAAGACAGTTTAGATAAACGATCGATGTCCATGACCAATCGTGCTTTCATTTTATATAAGATTTTATTTAGAAAAGTTTACAATTTAAAGATTTAACTAAAGATTATAAAGGTTATGGTATTTTAGTGAAAAGTCCTGTAATTTCGTATTCTTTATTTTTGATATTTATCATTTAGGGTTATATTGAGTGTGTGTAAGGATAGGTCATTACCCCGCGACTTATATTAGGTTTTGGTGAAGTTTAAAGGTGAAATAAGCTATGTTAAACCTAAAGGTATTAAAGTGCAAGAATACGGTATTCGTAAACGTTATCATTTCATGTGTGAAATTTCATTCAAATTGATTGAAACAAGTTTAGTTATCATAATAAACATGTTTAGGAGTGAGGTACTTGATTACATTAAGAAAAATGAACTTCATGGTATTTTAATGAAAGAAATACGGTTTTGTAAAGAACTTATCATTTCATGTGGAAAAGTGTGATTAAATTGGTTTAAGGGTGATTAATAGTCAACATGCATATGGGTAGATAATATGTATTAGGTGACAAGTGGAATTTTAAAGAAAAATCGAATCGGAAATCGGTTTGTCCGATTTCCGTCGGGTTCCAGAAATTCGTATTTTTACATTAAAGAAAAGGAAGGTAGAAGAGGTGGGACTTACAGGTTTAAACTCTTCTAAAGAGTAAAGAGAACTAGGGAGGAAGGCCGAGGGGTGATTACGTCGCCGGTTGCTCCAAAACGCGTCGTCGGAATTCCGTCAGAGCTTCGCCGGGAACTCGATTTCGAAGCACACTTCTTGTGGAAACTTTTGAGAGAGTGGCTCAAGATTTTGGGGGATGAGAGGGTAGTGTGTAGGGTTGGTATTTATAGGGTTAGGCTAGGGTTAGGGTCGATGAAAAGTTAAAAATAAAAATATGATAAAATGTTATAAAAATGTATTAAAAGTGGAGTAATTGGGGGTTTTAAAGAGATCTGGAAGTGGTATGAGGCTGAAACTTTGCAGGTGCGTAGGGAATACCAAAAGACACAACTTTAATGTTGTTACCCTCACCGGAATCGGCCGAATCGGGGGTGACTCGGCCGTGACTCGGTCGGATCACTGAGTCGGCCGAGTCAAGGCCGAGTTGGCCGATTCCCGACCGATTCCGGTGACCTGGATCTCCCCCGACGGTTCATCTACCCTCTGCAAGTGTTACATCTTTGGGTGTAGTGGGGTTTTTGTGAGATATGCACGTGTAAACTCTTGGTATTCTAAAGGTTTTTAAAAAAATCCATATTAAAAATAATGTGGGGTATGGGATTCGAACTCTGGTGGCTTGGTTCAGCAATGCAATGTATTACCAATGAGCTACAAGCTCTTCTTGTAATTATTGTAAGGAATTAAATATTTAAGTTGTTTCCAGCAACAACAATACTCCAATTGTACACTATTTTTAAAGCAAATTTTTGGTATACAAAATTGGAGTCGTTACAATCTACCCTCCTTACAAAAATTTCGTCCTCGAAATTTACAACTTTTATTTGAGGACTAGTTTATAAAAAGGTGCGGATATCTTGCACGCATCTCATCTTCTCTCTCCCACGTGGATTCTCCTGGAGTGTCTTTCCTCCACATTACCCGGACCAAATTAACTTCTTTGTTCCGAAGTGTCTTCACTTTCCTGTCCAGGATCTCTACAGGTTGCTGCTCACAAGACAAATCGGGCTGTATCGTGAGCTCTGAATGATCAAGTACATGGCTGGGGTCACTCACATACCTTCTGAGTTGAGATATGTGGAACACGTTATGCACTCCTTCCAATGAAGGTGGAAGCGCTAATCGGTATGCCACTTCACCGACTCGTTCGAGTATATCGAACGGTCCAATGTATCTCGGACTCAACTTTCCCCGTCTCTCAAATCTGATCACTCCGCGGTTCGGAGATATCTTCAAGAATACATGATCTCCTGGCTGGAACTTCAAGTGTCGTCTCTTCGCATCAGCCCAATGTTTCTGTCTATCTTAGGCTATGCGCATTCTTTCTCTGATAGTACGAACCACATCAACGGTCGCTACTATCATCTCTGGTCCAAGGAGTTCCCTATCTCCGATGTCGTCCCAACTTAATGGCGATCGACACTTCCTTCCATATAATGCTGCAAAAGGTGCCATTCCTATGCTTGCTTGGTAGCTGTTGTTGTACGCGAACTCCACAAGATGCAAGTGATCTTCCCACGATCCTTTGAAGTCGAGCATACATGCTCTGAGCATATCCTCCAAGATCTGAATAGTTCGTTCCGACTGACCATCTGTTTGTGGATGATAAGCCGTGCTGAAGTTCAGACTTGTTCCCAAGCTAGCTTGCAGACTCTGCCAAAATTGTGATCGGAACCTGGTGTCATGATCGGAGACAATGCAGATCGGTACTCCATGAAGTCTCACAATTTCCTGTATGAGTTCATGGGTATCAGAGATAGTACATTATGAAGAGTTTTTAAATCTAAATTAGATTATTACCTCCATGTACTTCTTTGCTAATGTCTCAGTTGATTGGCCAACTCGAAATGGGATGAAGTGAGCCGACTTTGTGAGTTGATCCACAATGACCCAAATCGCATCGTTACCCTTTGTGCTGCGAGGAAGAGCAGTTACAAAGTCCATCGTGATGTGCTGCCACTTCCATTCTGGGATTGGTAACGGTTGAAGTAGTCCAGCTGTCCTATGATGTTCAGCCTTTACCTGCTGACACACCAAACATTTTGCGACACTCCTGGCTACTTCACGCTTCATTCCATGCCACCAATAATTCTGACGTAGATCTTTGTACATTTTGGTACCTCCAGGATGTACTGAATAGGGAGAGCTGTGAGCTTCTTTCATTAACTCTTCCCGAACAGGACCTTTTGGTACACACAATCTGCTGCCGTATCTCAAAGATCCGTCTTCATGGATGATGAAATCTGTTCTGAGTCCATTCTCCACTTGTTCTCTGATCTTTTGCAACTTAGCATCGCTGGCTTGAGCTGCTTTGATCTGATTGACAATAGTTGATTGAACTTGTAGATTCATCAAATTTGAAACATCACCTGGCATGACTAGTTCGATCTCCATCTGATGTAGGTCTTGCTGAAGCTTCCACTGTGCGGTGAGATTCATTGCTAATGGTTGGCGACTAAGAGCATCAGGTACTACGTTCACCTTTCCTGGATGATATTGCAAATTGATGTCGAAGTCCGCCATAAGTTCTAACCATCTTCTCTATCGCATATTCAATTCCTTCTGAGTAAACACATACTTCAGACTTTTGTGATCTGTGTAGATGTTCACTCGTTCACCAAGTAAAGTGGCGCCAAATCTTGAGAGCAAAAATAACAGCTGCCAACTCTAGATCATGCGTCGGATAATTGCGCTCATGAGTCTTCAGTTGTCTTGAAGCATAAGCCACAACCTTACCGTGCTGATGTAGAACACATCCTAATCCCTTACCGGATGCATCGCAATGCACTTCGAATCCTCCAGATTGATCCGGTATGACGAGAATAGGTGCAGATATCAGTCTTGACTTGAGTTCTACGAAAGCTTGCTCGCATGCTTCTGACCACACAAATTCCTCATCTTTTCGTGTGAGCTTGGTCAGGGGTGTTGCTATCTTCGAAAAGCCTTCAATGAATCTTCTGTAATATCCAGCTAAACCCAAGAAACTCCGAATATCCTTCACTGATTTTGGTATAGGCCATTCGCTGACTGCTGAAACTTTTGCTGGATCCACAGAAATCCCTTCTCCTGATACGATGTGTCCAAGAAAACCAACTTGTTTTAGCCAAAACTCGCACTTGCTGTACTTGGCATAAAGCTTATGTTGTCGAAGTGTTTCCAGGACAATTCGTAAGTGCTCCGCATGCTCTTTCCGATTCTTAGAATATACCAGGATGTCGTCGATGAAGATGACAACGAACCTGTCTAAATACTCCCGGAAAACTTGGTTCATAAGGTTCATGAAGATTGCTGGTGCATTGGTCACTCCAAATGGCATTACTAGAAATTCGTAATGTCCATAACGAGTTCTGAAAGCTGTTTTGTGAATATCAGCCTCCTTGACCTTCACTTGATGATATCCTGAACGAAGATCTAGTTTAGAGAAGACACAAGATCCACTTAGCTGATCGAATAAATCGTCGATGCGCGGGAGTGGATACTTGTTCTTTATAGTAACTTCGTTCAAGGCCCTATAGTCGATGCACATTCTGTATGAACCTTCCTTCTTCTTCACCAACAGTACAGGTGCTCCCCAACTTGAAGTGCTGGGACGAATCCATCCTTTCGCCAGTAATTCGTCCAACTGTGTTCATACTTCCTTCAATCCTTCCGGACTTAGTCTATAGGGTGCTTTGATTACTGGTTGTGCTCCTGGTACTAAGTCAATACTGAATTCAAGAGCTCGATCAGGAGGCAAACCTGATATATCGTCAGGGAATACATCATCGAACTCTCGAACTACCTCCGGTCTTGTTTCTTCTTCTGCATGAGCTGCTGCAACTACTGCTTCCCTTGGCTTTGCTTTGTAAGTGCTTGGTTCTAGTGTACGATCTCCACTCTTGAAATAGAACACCGGATGATCTGGAATCTCAAATACTACCCTCCTTTGACGACAGTCGATGGTAGCATAAAAGGTTCCAAGCCAGTCCATTCCTAGAACCACATCGAAGTTTGGTATGTCCAGTACTTTGAAGTCGGCGTAAAACTCTCGACTGCAGACGATGACTGGACACATGCTGTATCCCATAGTTGCCTTTAGAACACCATTTCCAGAACTGACGTTCCAGCTGGATACAAGCGGTGAGACTGGAATCGCATGGGTTCGGACAAACCGTTGCGACATAAAGCAGTGGGATGCTCCAGTATCAAACAGTGCAAGTGCAGGTAGTGAAGCTACTAGGATTGTACCTAAGGTATATGGGATAGGTTTTAGGTATAGGGAAAGTGTGTAGGTAAACAAAACTAAAAGATAAATTTGAGAAAGTAGGTTTACCAGTAATGACTTGGCCAGTGGCCTCAGCTTCTTCAACAGACATCATGAACGCCTGGCGCTTCGGCACATTCCTCCTGGCCTGAGGAGCATTCCTCTGAACGTTCCTTTGTGCTTGATGGAACTGTCGAGGAGGTGGTGCAGCTTGTGGTCCCCTAGGTGGTGTAGGCAGTGCAAGTCTGGTAGCAGGTGCCGGAAGAGCTGGTCGCTGCTGATAAGTATTTGCTGGCCGGGATGCAGCAACCGAGTTCTGCCTTTGAGGACAAGATCCAATATCATGAGTGGCTGAACCGCAGATCAAGCAAAGGCGGTTGGCTCGACGGCAATCCTTCATCATACGCCCCTTTCTCTTGCAGTAGGTGTAAAAGGCTGGGCTAGGACGATGAGTTGGTACTCCGGGTCGCCTTGGCACGAAGGGTGGTCTGGACATGGCTCCACCTGCCATCTGGTTGGCAGGGCGCTTGACTCCTACAGAGTGAGGTCTTCCCCTCTCTTTTATCACTGCCTCGTAACTGCGGGCAGCTTCAAGGGCTTCCTCATGAGTCAAAAACTTTCCGGTGGCTAGAGCAGCCTTGATCTCGGTGTCCAAACCTTGCTGAAAACGACGGGCTCTGATCTCGTCCGTCGGTATCAGGTGTGCCGCGAATCGGCTCAACATAGTGAACTCAGCATCATATTCATCTACTGATTTCTCCCACATTGATCCTTGCTGTAGATGAATAAATTGCTGCTCCATAGCGAACCTGGCGGTCACAGGGAAATATTTCGCGTCAAACTTCTCGCGAAATGTTTTCCATTCAATCGGCTGTGCCAGACGGGTTTCTTCCGCCTTCCACCAATTACGAGCATTATCCGTGAGCTGTAGCTTCGCTACACGGACCCAAGCATTATCTGGCACTTGAGCTGCTGCCAGATCGTCTTCAATACTTTGTGCCAATTCTTCTGCTTCGAGAGGGCTTCCTTTACCCGAGAATTGCTTTGGGTGCAAAGCTCTGAATTGTTTTATTCCCAGTGCATCTGCCTCAGGACGACTCAGAAGTTGTTGCTGTCCCTCTAGCAGACTGCGGATCGCATCGAATAGCATGGTTTGCTCAGTGGATGGTGCGGAAATAACTGGAGTGAGAGGTAGTGCTGAAGGGGTATTGTTGGCGTTGGTGCTGGTGTTGTTCGGGGAATTGTTCGGGGAATCCATAACCCTGAAGAAAAATTTGGATTAGGACAGATTCAAATACATGAAATGATAAGATTCAAGGAATAAAGACTTGTAAGATTCAAAGAACATGAATTGTAAAGAATGTTTTAGTTGCTGTTTCTTGTGTTATATTGCTTAGGTTGTTCACGCAGACCAGAACTGCATGACAGGGATTCACACAGCTCTGACCTGCATGGGCCACCAACAAAACCTGTCACGCCCCGCTTCCCAGTGTACGGCGAAGTGGACGCGACGAGGTCCGCTACGTATGTACTCAGAAGTACATACGCTAAGCGTAGCTAAGCAATATAAATACACAAGAGACAAGAGTATAAAAAGAACAGCAACTTTTATTTATTAACATTCTTTGTACAATACATGGAAAGGAAAATACAACTGAAATAAAGATGCCTAAACAGTGGCATAACAGGAAAAGGAAAGTACTGAAAAGAAAAGTGTACAATGAAATTATACTGCTGGATCGTCGGCAAATTGCTCCAAGTCTTCTTCTGTTGGCTCTACTTCTGCCGGGTCCAAGTCACCTGACGACATTCAAAGAAGAGAGAACAGAATGTCGTCAGCGAACAGATCACTCGGTAAGTCCTAAAGATAAGAGGAGAAATAGAATAGAGAGTAAGAGAGAGAAGGTGACTTTTACAGTTGTATTATATTGTTATATTATAGTAGTATGGCGTTAACGCTGTTGTTGTAGCTTGGTACAGAAGGATGCCAGTGTATACGAGGGGGATCTCTATATGCTAGAGATCAGGGCAAATAGAGAGTACAAGGAACCGTTATGCCACGGTACAACAGTAACAGTATTCATGTTAGGTGTCTTAATCTGACCACCTCGTGCCACCTTTAACACCTTCCGTACCAATCTACCCCTTTAAACCCCGTAGTGTTTTAACAGTGTTGTAGTATTGGAATATGTAAACTGGATGACTGACCAAAATCATGATATCAGTAAACATGTTGTAACTGTATAATCAGCAAAATGGAATATCAGGATAATGGATGAATATCCATGGTTTGATTCAGTCAAAATGAATATATTGTTAACTGGATTCAGGGATTCTTGTATTCAAATTTGTATTAGAATATGATTGAATATAGGTTGACTTGAATTATATTCAAGTCAGAATTAGTCAGACTCCAACCCGAGTCAGACTAAAAGAAAGATAATTTGAAGTTCAATATTAGTTAGGGGCCTTATTGTAATTTGTGAAACTTGAAGGGGTTTTATGTAAAAAGTACTTTAGTATAGTTTTCAAAATATACCTCAAGTATTTAATAATCATCTTTATTATTATAATGAATGTGAATTTTATTTGTGTTATTCTAGTGAATATATCCTAATAGAAGAATTAATTGTTTATTTGAAATTCGTGGTATTTTAATGTAACTTTTAATCTTGAATTTTAGGAAAAAAGTGGAAACTTTATATTATAACAAAATAGGTGTTTAAATGATAATTATATATAATTAAACACATAAATAATTTTCTTTTATATGAATATTTTATTTACAAAAAGTCTCACGTTCCTTAAATATCGTATTTTAAACCTTTCGAGACCGAATGCTCCTTGCGGAGGTCTGAATCTCGCACTACTAGCCTGCGGGTGCACGATGAACCGTACTATCCCTAACAGGTTCCCCAAAGATGGGTTGTAGCGGCACTTTGCTTAGGTTTTATAAATACTTTTCATTTAGGAAAACGGTTTTATAAATATAGGGTGTTTATTTGCAAAAGAGTATAGTTTCCGTATTTTAGTTATTAGGGTTTCCTAAGCCAACTAGCCTATTTCTAGGGTCTAAACGATGAGTCATTAGAAGCCTCAAATCGCCTCTTCACCGTCAATTGCGGCCAGATAAGTGCCAGGTAAGTGGGAAGGAACCACAGTCGTGGGCCTAATTAAAAACCACTAGCCTTAGACACACTTGCCTAGACCCACAAGACAGTTTAGATAAACGATCGATGTCCATGACCAATCGTGCTTTCATTTTATATAAGATTTTATTTAGAAAAGTTTACAATTTAAAGATTTAATTAAAGATTATAAAGGTTATGGTATTTTAGTGAAAAGTCCTGTAATTTCGTATTCTTTATTTTTGATATTTATCATTTAGGGTTATATTGAGTGTGTGTAAGGATAGGTCATTACCCCGTGACTTATATTAGGTTTTGGTGAAGTTTAAAGGTGAAATAAGCTATGTTAAACCTAAAGGTATTAAAGTGCAAGAATACGGTATTCGTAAACGTTATCATTTCATGTGTGAAATTTCATTCAAATTGATTGAAACAAGTTTAGTTATCATAATAAACATGTTTAGGAGTGAGGTACTTGATTACATTAAGAAAAATGAACTTCATGGTATTTTAATGAAAGAAATACGGTTTTGTAAAGAACTTATCATTTCATGTGGAAAAGTGTGATTAAATTGGTTTAAGGGTGATTAATAGTCAACATGCATATGGGTAGATAATATGTATTAGATGACAAGTGGAATTTTAAAGAAAAATCGAATCGGAAATCGGTTTGTCCGATTTCCGTCGGGTTCCAGAAATTCGTATTTTTACATTAAAGAAAAGGAAGGTAGAAGAGGTGGGACTTACAGGTTTAAACTCATCTCACTTCTTCTCTCCCTCACTCCTATTGCCTTCCCTCAACCCTCACTCTCGCAACCCCTCACGAAACCCACTGCAAACCGTCCCCGCAACCGAGCTCAGCCTTCGTCGTCGACCGAGCACCCCTTCCCTCCTCAGTTCCCTCACCCACTCCCCTCGCCGGAGCTCCGACCTCCATCATCTCCTCCCCTACACCGTCATCTTCATTCTGGAACCCACCTCCTTCCTCCTCACCAAAACCCGCCGGCGCCGCCTCGACCTCCTTTCACCACCGTCGCTACCCTCCATCCTCCACCCTCGCTCACCCACAGCCGACCACCCTCGCACCCATCGCCGCTGGCACCTCCACAAAGCCCCTGCACACACCGAGTTCCCTGCACCCATCTCGACCCCCACCGGCTTTCCGCCGGCGAGCCTCCTCTCACCGGGACCGCCTCGTCGACACCCTACGTCGTCGTCATCATCATCGTTGCCATCATTCTCTCTACAGCTCTCTTTCTCTGTGCCTCTCTCTCATCTTCCTCTCTCTTCCTCTCCCTCTGTACATCTCTCTCTGTCTCCCTTCTCCCTCTCTCTCTCTTCCTCTCCCTCTGTACATCTCTCTCTGTCTCCCTTCTCTCTCTCTCTCTCTCTCTCTGATCTCTCTCACTCACTCTCTCTCTCTCTCTCTTTATCTCAAAAACCCTCAAGCAAAACCAACCCAACCGAGCTTACCCAACATCCGTGGCACCACTGGAGCTCTACCGCGACGCCGCCGGCCTCCTCCCTGCCATCTCAGTCACCACCCGCTACACATCAGAGCCCTCAAACTCCACGTCTAGCCGAGGACAAACCGCAGTTGAGGCCAAATCCTTGCCATTGTTGCCGCGTGTGTCGTGCCCGTGCATACCGTGCCATCAGTCCATCGTCTCCAGGCAAGTCCCCACTTGCTACATGCTACTTATTATTAATTACAAATTATAATCGTATATATATTCCATGCTTACCTTCTGTTAAATTATACGACTCAACTGTTCGATACGTATTTCCCTATGGAAATTCTCGTTTAAATTGACGGCACTCACTTGTATAGTTTGTCCCGTAAGCCTATGATTCTAGTGTGTGAATTTCATTAGAAAATATGACCGTTAATGACCAAAATGACTACCCCCAAGTTTACTAAGAAAACTGGAATTTTCTTGCACCTGAAAACTATTAAAATCACCATAAATTATATACATACTGGAATGATGCGTTCCAGGGCTCAAATCGAAGCCGACTCGACGAACTTTAATACTATGCAAGTTTAGAATAGTTTCTATACTTAAAAGGTGTCAATAATTGAATCGGAGAGCGACTCTGGACTGCAGTCCAGAGCGAATCCAGTTGTTGTTTACTGTCCCGTAATGAACACCACCCCGTTTCCTTAACTCGTAGGTTGCGGAACTCCGCTGTTTATTGTAGGTGAACCTGTTATCTAGACAACACAAGTGTTTTCATTCTGTTTCTTTATCGTTTGTTATTTATTTTGTAATTTAAAAGATCGGGACGCATAACAGTCCCAACAGAATCAGAACTGACATATTGGTATTGAACAGTGTATATCTTCTAACGTACAGACGCGGTTGAGACTCCGTCTATTGTGCTGAAAACCTTACTGAAAACCCTAGAATCCATCCAACTGTAGCGTCGCTAAAATCTGATCCCAACTGGGATTAAAATGCGTTGCGAAACGGATTTCTGATTCTGAAACCGGATTTCCAGCCGTGAACGTTTAAAATGAAATGGCTATAATTAGTGATCCTGGAACCCGATTGGCGTGAAACTAAATTCGATAGATAGATAACTGAACATACTACATTTTTCCCCGTTCATCGTTTCACTAAATTGTAACCGTATGATTTATGATAATTTATGCAAGTGGTAGATTGTTGATTCATGACATCCTAAACATGCCTTATATACTGTTTACGCATCATATCTTACACCTGTCATTGTATTGATAATCTAGTGATAACGTGCATTTACCCAGTGTTAGATTTTAGTGATAATTGTGGCAAGTACGTCAGTGTTCGTGTATCAGTGAATAAGTGAAAGTGATACGTACTTGTGCACAATCAGTGACCCTTATTATTCTATTGCATTGTCGACGTCTGTGAGACGCGTGTACGTGTGACTATAAGTGGTATGGGATACTTATGGAAGCTCTTGCACGGGTGTCACAGATAAGGCACCAGACACTGCCATTTATCTTAGGTATTAGTCGGGACGTGCTTGATGGAGGTCTTGCCTCCAGTTCTCGCGCAGACTTGTCACCGACCGATTGATATTTAGGGTTATGGTTAGCGTTTGATGTAGACCATGGGGTGTGGGGTAGTTTAAGTGTGAGTTCAACAGAATCTCGGGAGTCCCATGCCGGCTTATATATTTATGGAGATATATGGAGATTTACAGGGTATGTGATTATTACCGTGATATACATGTTGGGCCCGTGGTCCCTTGCCCTTGGGTTCTACCCTTGGGTGGAGGACACTCGCGAGTGGTTGACTCTCATACTTAGACTGACGATAGGCTTAGTGACCTGTACAGTGAGACTTAGAGACTGATAGGGATACTGGCATTGATATACTTTACATACTGTGTTGACATACGTGGCATATCATTCTACTGCTTTTACTTTTCCGCTGCATTGATTATTGCATGTTCTTATCCATACTGCCATTGATCTACTGTTATATATACCTATTATCACTGTTAGAATTGTCACATGATTTTATATATATATTATATTGCTTTTGTGTCGCTCTGACGACCTGAGTATGCATGCTCAGTGTGAGGAAAAGATTTAGCCTGGATCAGGACTAGACGTACATCACAGACACCTCGACTTGCTATCTAGAGTTATATCTCTTGTTTCCCATCAGGTCAGTTCATTTTACTGTTTTGTTCTAATTACTGCATTTCTCATTGCCTGCGCATTATTTACTGATTACCATGTAAAGCTAGAAGCCGAAGTGTGACTACGGCAGGATATTTCCTTGACCGTAGGAGCATGGCTGGTCTTGTCAACCCCTCGTATTCCGTATTTTGGGAAGCGGGGCGTGACACGACCTCTTGGGCGATGGACGCCATTTGCGCCTTCAAAGTCCCCCCAGGAATCTTGCCCCCGGCCGACCTCTCTATGTCGGACAGCAAGCTGTCAGCGACGGAAAGCCCCGAGGGCACCTCAAAGCAGAGCTCCCCCTCGTCCACCAAGATCGGGAAGGCCGGGATCCGCGGGACTGCGCAGGGGAACCTTTTCAGGGCCGACGGCGGAGGGCTGGTCTCTACCTCCGAAGCCGAGGCCTCCTGCCCCCAAACCCGTTTTCAGCTCAGCGCCTCGCTGGACTCCGGAGCGTGATTCGCACTCGAGCGCAGAGGCGGGGCGGCTGCTGGGGGAGACGGGGTCGTCGTCCGACGAGAAGAGCTGGCACCTCCAGCCTTCGACCCCTTCTTCGGCTTGCGCATGACCGTTCGAAGGTAGCTCAGGTCCATAGATTCTGCACAAGGCAAGGTATAATGAAGTTAGCAACACAGACAAAATGAAAATAAACACAAGCCTAACAGAATGCCTACGAGCTCCTAACTTACCGACGAACTAGGCGGGGCTGAGCCCGGCCCAACTAAGGGCCCGTTCGGAAAGTGTAACACCCTAGTTCATTTATAGCAATTCCAGTTCACGTATTTCTTTATTTATGGTATTTTCCTGATTTATCATGTTTTGGGTGTGAATAGTATTTTACATTAGTATTAGCATTCGACCCGACCCGCTTACTTGAAACCTGTTTGATTCATGTTTATAATTTATCCTGACTTGTTGCGTAGACATATGCACTTTCATGAATACTGCTTACTGGCATTTTTTCTGGCATTGCATCTTTTACCATATAACATTTTAAGTCACATAAAATATTTTAAAATACATTACATGGCATGCATGATACCCCTAACTCCGTGGTAGTATCCGCGCATCTTGTTCTCGTCCCGTGCAGTGAAACGGACTTGTTTGGATGGCTACGCGCACGTACGTGCATCCGTTCTTGGGGGTATGCATTTTCGTTACCCGAGCATTCATTTTTAATTTTGGTCGTCGCATATATTTTTCGTATTTTAAAACTGAATTTTTAGACCCGACCCTGGCGTGTTTTGGATTATTTTTGTATCCCGCCAAAATTCAAATTTTATTTAAATTAATATCTGTATTTTAAATCGACAGTTTACATAACTAACAAATTTTATTAAATTTAAAATCCTAACTTTTAACTAAACAATCCTAACCTTTAACAAACCCAGCTCTCTCTATCTCTCGTGGACCCCACACCCAGAGTCTCCCTCTCTCTCACGCAGTTCCTCTCTCCTCTCTCTTCTCTCTCTTTCTCTTTCTTCCTCTCTTTCTCTCTCCCCTCGCTATCTCTCTCTCTCTCTCTCTCCCCTCGCGCCTCTTTCTCTCCTCTCGCGAGTACTGTGCGTTCCTCGATTCTGGTCACCGCGTGCACCGATACGGTCACCTCCCTCCTTCTTTTCTCCCTCTTCTCCTTTTAAATACCCGAGCCTTCTCCTTAACCCATCACAGTTCACCTCCTCCTCAAACCCTAACCCTAAGACTTCATCTCCTCATCACCTCCTCCCTCAACCGAGCCTCCTCCTCCTCGTCACCTTCACCTCGCCATCTCCTTCTTCTTCTTTTTCCCGAGCCCACACCTGCACCCTCAAACCCCAACTGAACCCATCTCCGACGATCCCAATCTCGTCGTCATCATCTTCTTCTTCTCATACCACCATTCTCTCCTCTTCCTTCTCTCCATCTTCTTCTTCTTCACCCATTTCCCGAGCCCATATCTACACCCCTGCACACCCATAACCTATGGGACCCTCACCTCGTCGCCGACCCCTCACCTCTGGCGACCACAGCTTCATACCACCACAATCATCATCTCCTCCTCTCCCTCTCCTATATACTTCTCCCTCACCAAGATCCCTGCACACCAAGAAACCCCAGCTGCACCCGAGCCTAACCTTAACCTAACCCTAATTTCTTGAAGCCAACCCTAGCCTCACCTGAGCTCAATCGACCTCATCGTCACCCTCACCTCTCCCTGAAACCACAGCACACCAGAACCACAGTAAGCTTCATCCCTTCTCTCCTTTCCTCTTCTTCTTCCTTTCTTTTTCTTTTTTTTTATGTTCTTGAAATCTGTATTTTAGCGATCGCCGGAGCCGGGCTTGACGCCGACGACCCAGAGGACGTACCTTATCTGCGTGATCACCCACTTGCGTTGCTTGGACCCGTCCCGTGTGTCGTGCGTGCTTTGCGACATTTTGCCGACGTCGGACGTGCCGTACATATCTGTTTCGTGATCCGTCGAGGAAAGTTTATCTTGCTACATGCTATACTACTATATTCTACATCTATTTGAATTATAACACTTCATAACGATTAGTTTTGCAATCCACATTATCAGTTTTCATATTACACCGTTTTCGGACATCCGTATGCGTCCGTACATGTTATTTCACCTCTAGTGCATGCAAACCTATCTTGTTACATACTATATTACAATATACTGCACTCAATGGAATATTTACATCTCATATTGTTTAATTGTACATCATGCATTTACCAGTTTATCATTTTACTGTTATATCACGTCCGTATGCATCCATATCACTATTTACATATCTAGTCGCATGCTAATTCATCATGCTACATGCTAGGTATATTATTATGCATCCATATGAGTAAAATATTACCCGTTTATCACATTATACATCCATATTAAAGTTTTACCGTTTTCGGATATCCGTTTGCATCCATATCATTTAAAATATATATAACTGCATCTATAGATCATATTAATTCATGTTATTATTGTAGTAACACCCTATGCTTAATAATGTGCATCCCACTTAGCATTGAAACTATAAATGTAACCCTAACCGATAATTGTGCATCCATACCATTGATTTTATACCTGTTTGCATATCATGTCGCATTATTTCATTTTATTGTTATATTAGTACTCCATACTTGATATTGTGCACCCTACATAGCAATGTGATAACCACTGATAAATATTTGTGCATCCGTGCTTGTGTTGTGCATCCGTAGCTGTTACAGTTTTATTATGAGCTTCCGCTTGATACCCATGCATTACTTGACATGACTTGATACTTGTACACTAGCTGACATGACCTGACATACTGCTACTTGACATGACTTGATACCTGTTGTTCAGTTGATAAAACTGCACATTTGTTATTACATTTTTCCTACTATTTCCATATTTAAAAAGGTCTTTATTATAATATATCATACATATGAGGGTTTATTTGTAAAAATACTATTTTTCATGTGTTGATATATTATAATTAGAATTTGGTAGGAAAATATATGCAAATAATATCATTGACCAAATCCTATGAGAACAAAGTCTACTAAATATTATTTGAGTTGTTGTGCAGAATTTTTCCGAGTTGTTGTGCAGAATTTTTCCAAGAAATTAAGTTGTTAATGAAAACTTGCCTAATTAAGAAAGCAAAACTTGGAGATCAAGTCTGGCAGCAACTACGAGAAGATTTCAAAGATCCAAAGATTCCAGAGAACACCACATGTCACATAGAAGAAGCCCCAAGAAAATGATCAAAGGCCGAGATCATATGGCCGCGGATCCGCGGCCATACCCCCCTTGGGCCGCGGATCCACGGCAAGATTGAGGAGATAGAGTTGGCGATTTCTGTGGGTGAATCTTTACAGTTTCCTTCCTAATTTGGAAGCAAGGGTTTTGGCTTTGGGGACTATAAATATGGACCGAGTGCCTCTTGAAAAAATCATCAAGCCGAAGAGATCACGAAGTTCAAGACGGCTCACGCATCCAGGCCGATCATCAACTGTTCGTCTACCTCCTTAGAAGAGATCGAGAAGCAACTAGAAATTGTAATCATTTTCTAAGGATTCAAGTGTAATGAATATTGTTGATTAATAAAGGTAGCTTTCTTTTTCTTATTCTATTTCTTCGTAGTTTAATTATGCAATTTCTTTCCATCTCTATTTCTCCCAACATGCGTGAGTAATTCTCCGCTTGTTAGGGTTCGTAGGATTAGGGTAGGCTAATGGATGATGAAAATCTCTAAACTCTTTTTAAGTCCTATAAAGTTTATAAACTTTATCAAAAGAATCATTAACATCCTAATCGGGCGCGCTACCAATTCATTGTTAGCCGCGACCGCGATTAGAGATTAGATTAATGATTGTTTTGGTAAGGCTAGATATGAACGGAGTTCCGTGTCGAGATAAGGGTTAAGAGTGGGATTCCTTTTCCCTCCAGAAACCCTAATCTACACGCATCACCGTCGTTCTAGTTTTAAATTTATTAAAGGATAAAAAGGGTGACTTTTAATTAATCATCCATAACTACTAAATCCTAACGAACCCTACAAGCTCTCTTATTATATTAACTACATTCCTAAAATAATCTAGATATATATATATTTTGCATTCTTGCTTAACGTAGATCTAGAAACCATTCTACAATATTCTTTATCCCTCCTCTCTTTTTCAACACATCTAAAGTAGGAGTAAAAGATTCAACGTTTCCCTGAGGACGACCCGTACTCATCTCGGTCTAGCTACACGCGACACCGTTATTGATTGCGGTTATTACTACAAAAACAACTTTTCACATCAATCAAATGGAGCCGTTGCCGGGAATACGTGCGTAATTTTTTTATTCTTACTATTTGTGTTGAATTCTTATTTGATACATATCATAATTAACACAAAACTGCAAATTGCATATTTAACGATTTGTGCGTGAATTTTGCAAGGAGATCTGGAGTCACAGAATTAAGGAAAACAGAAGACAGAGACATTCTTAGAGATCCAGAGGAGCACAGAAGGGCACAAAAAAAAATTCATCAACAGATCCTTCTCTCCAGCGGCGGAACCGCGGCAAAGGAGGGCATCTGCGGCGGAAGCGCGGTGCAATTGGGGGATCTAGGGTTCACACTTCTCTGGTATCTTTCTCAACTCCTTCTCTCTCCTCTCAAATCCAATAAAATCTATTTTCTGCAGGATTCTTTGCAAAATAGCGCCGCTCAAAAATCTTTTTGCAAAAATTTTGTGATTGATTTTGTTTTGAATATTTTAATACGGACTCTAAGGGGCAAAGACCAAATCCAGATTAGGTGGGGATTTCATCACCCTTCCTAAGCCCCACAAATCACAAACCGAGCATCTAGATCAACCCTTCATTAATTTAAAAAATATCTAGACCAGACTCTAAGAACTGTCGCGCTCAATAAGGACAGAGAAAGGTCGTGGGTAATCTATCGCTTATCCGCATTACTTTTGTAGTGTCTAGGCAAGTGTGTCAAAGGCTAGTGGTTATTAATTAGGCCCACTACTGTGGTTCCTTCCCACTTACCTGGCACTTACCTGGCTACAAGGGTAGTACAGAGGCGGTAGAGGATTGATCCTGCGGCTTGTCCTTTGGAAGTCTAGGAGCGGTTTAGAGACTGGACCTAGGTGACCTTAGTTCTAGGGTTGCTTGTGCATTTTAGAGTGATTTGTCTTGAGTCCCACTTTTTTTCAAAACAGACCAATTTTTAAATCACACACACGCTGCCACTTGCACTAAACCCGCTTAGTGCATGCTCGGCTGGACACGGGATCCTAGTGCCCGTCTTGTCTGCGTTCCTGCTATCGACTCAGAAATCGGTACTTCTTCATCTTCTTTTCCCCCACCACACACCACGACCGAGATGGACGGCACTCCATCAGAATATAACACCACGCTGCCGCCACCCGTAGGTGCGCAGAATCCACCGCGCATCTCTCTCCAAGAGAGATGCTATCCTATCCGTGGTCCTCTTCCCACTTGTCTATCTCTTCCACCAGCTAACGGGGATAATTTCGAAATTAAACCCCACTACATCAATCTGCTGCCCAAATTTCACGGGCTTGAGTCGGAAGACGCGTACGTTTTCATCACCAAATTCGAAAACGTATGCGCAATGATGGGTACTTCACAGTTGACTGTCGATGCTATGCGCTTGCGTCTTCTCCCATTCACACTGTGCGACTTGGCAGAAAAATGGCTTTATAATACTGCCGCACACTCTATCACTAATTGGGATGAATTCGTCATAGCATTTCTTAAGAAGTTTTACCCAAACCATAAGACTGCCCATATTAGGAACGAGATCAACCAGTTCACCCAGCTTCCCAATGAACCATTTTGGAAGTGCTTTGAACGTTTCAAGGATCTGCTTGTCCAATGTCCTCATCATGGAATAAAAAGATGGAATTTATGTCGAATTATATATGAGGGCATTAATCTAGCGACAAAGCAGATGCTTGAAACAATGTGTCAATGCAATTTCATGTCTAAAGATGACGGCGAAGCATGGAAATATCTGGAAGATCTCGCAGAAAACACTTTGCAGTGGGAAAGCGTAAGACCACCTTCATCTAGGGGAGGTATTCACCAGCTCGATGTTTCCATCGCAGTGAAAGCCGAAATGGCAGCGATGCAGAAGAAACTCGATGCTATTGAGAACAAACTTTCATCAGTCTCCCTAAATCAGGTCACGCTTCCTAAGACCGTCTGTGGTTGCTGTTCAGATCCTTCACACTTAACGGAAGAATGTCCTATGAATGCATCGTTTCAAACTAATGCTGCTTTTCAGCAGCGACCTAGAAACGATCCTTATTCTTTCACGTACAATCAAGGATGGAGGAATCATCCTAACTTTGCTTGGAACCAAAACGAACAAAGTAATTATCAAAGACCTCCTCCACAGCAACCACAACCACAAAATCAGCTCCCCTTTCAGTCACAGAACTTTCAAAATCCGGCCAACACTTCTACACCACAAGTGGCCGGTACTAACAACTCTTCACTCGCACAAACTTTGGATATGTTCATGAAACATTCCATGCAATTGTCGGCTGAGATGAAGTCTTCTATTGATACTATACAGAAAGAATCCGCCTCCCACGGCGAAAGTATTAAATCAATAGAAAACCAACTTGCACAGTTGAACGCCGCAATGAGTGCAAGAGAGAATGGGAAACTCCTATCTCAACCCATACCTAATCCTGGCCACTCGCAAAGTTATAATGTGAGTGTCGTTACTACGTTGAGATCGGGAAAAGTGCTGAATAACCGAGTGGGTGAGCAAGGTGATGATGTTAGTGACACCAATGATACTCCAGCTTTTTCTTCTTCCCCTCATTCGTCTAGTCTCCCACCTTCACCCGAGCCTATTCTCCGTTTTCCCCAAGGCTCGAACCCTTCGCCCATTTCCTCGAATCTACCTAAAACGATCCCCACTCCAATTCTGGGATCCATTCCATCCCCACAAACTTCTCCAATGTTGGACCAAACCCTTATTGATAAAGCATCTTATCCAAACAGGTTAAGGGGCAACAGACCAAGTCCACAAATGGAGAAGATTGTGGAAATTTTTAAGCAAGTTAACATAAACATTTCTCTCCTAGATGCTATTCAACAAGTTCCGTCATATGCGAAAATCCTAAAGGACTTGTGCACTAGGAAGAGAAAAGTTCAGGTACCTAAAAAAGTTTTCCTTGCGAGTAATGTGAGCACTGCTTTTACACAACAACTACCCAAGAAACGAAAGGACCCCGGAAGTCCTACAAATTCTATTTCTATTGGGGGTCAAAATATCAATCGTGCTCTACTCGATTTAGGTGCTAGTGTTAACTTGCTTCCGTATTCTGTTTATGAGCAATTAGGGATCGGAGAGTTAAAACCCGCGCATTGCACTCTTCAGATGGCCGATCGATCTATCACCCAACCTAGGGGTGAGCTAAAGGATGTGTTAATCAAAGTTGGGGAATTCATATTCCCTGTGGACTTATCGTTATAGATACACAACCTGTGGAAAATCCACGCAATCAAATTCCGGTGATACTCGGTCGACCCTTTTTGGCCACTTCCAACGCAGTAATCAATTGTAGAAACGGCTCTATGACCCTATCCTTTGGAAAGAAGTCAATTGAGCTAAAAATTTACAAGTTGGGAAGTGAACCCTCCGAACCCTATGCTCATGTGTGTTCTGTCGAATTAATGGATGTCGACAGCAGCGAATTTGATCAACCTCATAATTCTGACTCTTTTCATATGTCGTTGCTTGACACGGACTCTTCCACCGAGTTGTCCGGGTCAACATCTAACACTGATGAGGAACTTTTTATAGAGTCTGACGATCACCCCATTTTTTCTGATGACATTATTCTTCGGGGTATCGACGAAAGCTTTGAGGAAATTTTCGCTGATGAACTCGCATTTTTACAAGACATGGGTGTTGAGATGAATCAACTCCAAGATAAAGAAATTGAACCTCCACCCCTTCTTCTGAACAATCATGATAATACGAGTAATCCATCATTACTATCATTGTGTCGTCTCTCCAAATTGAGACGCAATCCTTTTCCATTACACCTCTTATCACCTCCCCACTTTTTCTTGTCGAAAGGTGACATGTTCTTTAACCAACCTTGGTACTTTATCGATAAATTTTTTGAATGGTTGGTGTTGACCTTCGGTCTTTGCAAAGCTTGGCATTGACCAATAACCTTGACCCCCTCGTGTGATTTTAAAAGATCAACATAGTTTAACTCAAGTTTGGGGGGGGGTATTTTGGCTCTTGAAAGAAAATGATTTTTACAAAATTGTGAGCCAAAAATAAGTTTGGGGGAGGATTTTCACTTTCATATATTCTTGCCTCCATTAATAATTTCCTCCCAAGTCTACAGGTTTTAGAGCTTAACGGATGACATCAGTGGGGACACTGCTGTAAACAGGTTTGGGGGAGGTTTGTGCTTATTTACATATTAATTTGTATCATATTTTGCATAAGCACAACATTTTCAAAAATTTTAAAATTTTCTTTTATAACAAAAGAGTAGAAAGTGAAAAATTACATCCAAAAGATAGGAATAGTTTAAGAAAACCAAGTAAATTAGAAGTTTTCTTAAACGAACTAGTAATAAGTAGTTATGAGCTGTTGTCCCAAGAGTTAGTAAGATGAAGGAAGTCACTAATCTGAGAATAAAAATAAGTCTGAAAAATAGTTTCTATTCTGGAAGCCAAACATTTGAATGTTGATACCCTACTATATGCACTTACACACGTCTTGAAACTTGGGATAGTAGAGGATACCTTGAAATGCTCTTGTCTAAAAGCCAAAGTATGAAGGAAATGAAAAAAAATGAAGAAAATATAAAAACGGTGAAAAGAAAAATGAACACTGGTTTTATTATCGCCAAGGCAGCAATAAAAAAAATATAGCAAGGGTGCCTCTTCACCTAGTGCCCTAAGGCCAACTGGTCTGGGAGTCACTGCTAAGCCTTAGGTGGTGTAAGACGAGAAAAATACTATCACCTAATCTGCAAAGCACATGAGTAATCGGTCGGTTAGTACCTCAAGAAGGATTAACGGTCGCATGAAAATGTGTGAGCAAATCTAAATATTCATCAAGTTAAAAAGTACTGAGGTAGATGGACAAGAGTATGATAGCTTGAATTGAATTCTCCGAGTGTAGGGATGTCCATTACACACACGTAGGGGTATATAATCGATGTTTGGATGAAAGGTAGGAATGAAGAATAAAGATGATGTTTTATTGAGGGATAATGTGATTTCTAACATCTTTTCATGACTATTAAGATAGGTCTCATAACAACTGAAAAGCTAGTATAGTTGGAAACTCTTATTTTCAAAGTCTTTCTTTTATGGTTCTTATCTTTATATGTAAATTTCACCATCTCTCTTTTGTTATTGGATTTTGTGGGTGTAATCCGCTGAAAACCCTCAGGAGACAACACTCCTCCTACTAGGGACACCTAGAGGTTTAACGGCTTGTTGCACGTGCTCAGTGCAATCGTGTTTGCCTACGAAAGTGTGCTTAGTTTTCTTCTTTCTTGTTCTCCTTCTCTTGAATAAACTAGTTTGCTCGGGACGATCAAAGATAAGTTTGGGGGTATTTGTTCAGTTGATAAAACTGCACATTTGTTATTACATTTTTCCTACTATTTCCATATTTAAAAAGGTCTTTATTATAATATATCATACATATGAGGGTTTATTTGTAAAAATACTATTTTCCATGTGTTGATATATTATAATTAGAATTTGGTAGGAAAATGTATGCAAATAATATTATTGACCAAATCCTATGAGAACAAAGTCTACTAAATATTATTTGAGTTGTTGTGCAGAATTTTTCCAAATTGTTGTGCAGAATTTTTCCAAGAAATCAAGTTGTTAAAGAAAACTTGCCTAATTAAAGCAAAACTTGGAGATCAAATCTGGCAGCAACTACGAGAAGATTTCAAAGATCCAAAGATTCCAGAGAACACCACATGTCACATAGAGGAAGCCCCAAGAAAATGATCAAAGGCCGAGATCATATGGCCGCGGATCCGCGGCCATACCCCCCCTTGGGCCGCGGATCCGCGGCAAGATTGAGGAGATAGAGTTGGCGATTTCTGTGGGTGAATCTTTACAGTTTCCTTCCTAATTTGGAAGCAAGGGTTCTGGCTTTGGGGACTATAAATATGGACCGAGTGCCTCTTGAAAAAATCATCAAGCCGAAGAGATTACGAAGTCCAAGACGACTCACGCATCCAGGCTGATCATCAACTGTTCGTCTACCTCCTTAGAAGAGATCGAGAAGCAACTAGAAATTGTAATCATTTTCTAAGTATTCAAGTGTAATGAATATTGTTGATTAATAAAGGTAGCTTTCTTTTTCTTATTCTATTTCTTCGTAGTTTAATTATGCAATTTCTTTCCATCTCTTTTTCTCCAAACATGCGCGAGTAATTCTCCGCTTGTTAGGGTTCGTAGGATTAGGGTAGGCTAATGGATGATGAAAATCCCTAAACTCTTTTTAAGTCCTATAAAGTTTATAAACTTTATCAAAAGAATCATTAACATCCTAATCGGGCGCGCTACCAATTCATTGTTAGCCGCGACCGCGATTAGAGATTAGATTAATGATTGTTTTGGTAAGGCTAGATATGAACGGAGTTCCGTGTCGAGATAAGGGTTAAGAGTGGGATTCCTTTTCCCTCCAGAAACCCTAATCTACACGCATCACCGTCGTTCTAGTTTTAAATTTATTAAAGGATAAAAATGGTAACTTTTAATTAATCATCCATAACTACTAAATCCTAACGAACCCTACAAGCCCTCTTATTATATTAACTACATCCCTAAAATAATCTAGATCTATATATTTTGCATTCTTGCTTAACGTAGATCTAGAAACCATTCTACAATATTCTTTATCTCTCCTCTCTTTTTCAACACATCTAAAGTAAGAGTAAAACATTCAACGTTTCTCTGAGGACGACCCGTACTCATCTCGGTCTAGCTACACGCGACACCGTTATTGATTGCGGTTATTACTATAAAAACACTTTTTCACATCAATCACCTGTGCACTACCTGACATGACCTGATATATCACTACTTGACATGTTACCTGATCCTGTTTCTAACGCCGACAATCCTGACATGTTGTCCCGATGGACATATCCTGTTGTCTGTATAGACAAACATGTTCCTGCTTGATCCTGTGTTGGCATTAGCTTCAGATTTATCAATACCTGACTTGAACACATAACTTGGGGGTATGGGGAAATCAATGATGAAACCTGATTTGTAACTCGACAGTTCGCTTGCTTATACTGATCAGTTTTAGAGGCTAGACCAGCCTTGGGATGATGCAGCTGACATCATTCATCTATACATATTTTCTGTTTTAGTGCCTAGCGGCATGTCTCGGTTTCAGCCCGAGAATCTGGACTGTGGTCCCGGGCACGTACGAGATACTATTGAGTTACATCGATGATTCATTAAATTGATTTCAAAGACTTGAGAGTAATTAACCCAGTAGCTTAGTTCAGATTACTCACTGTACATCACATGTGCTTATACCCTTCACTGTTCCTTATTCGTGATACTGCTATACTCTTGTTTCTGTTTATATTTCATGCCTGCATATCTTATTACATCCTGCTTGCTTAGTATTATTGATATTATGACGCACTGACGCCTGGGTTTTGCATGGCCTAGATCCTCTACCTTCGCCGCAGGCCGATCAGGAGTATTTCAGTCAACAGGTCGAGCAGTGAGGACTTGTTAGTATTCTAGTTTAGTTTCCTTTCAGCACTTTTTATTTCTTGATGTGACCCCGTATTTGGGACGTACATTCCAGATTATTATTGTTTATTGAATCTATTGCTTCCGCATTTTATTTCATGACTCGTTTATTCTAGCTTATAGACATGTACTTGATAGTTTATTTTATTTCTACTGTTCTTGATATCTCTAGACAGCCGTAATGTGACTGTGGAGGGATGTTTCCTGTCCACAGGTAGCATGGTTGGCTCTGTCACGTACCTATCTTAGCGCACTCTGAGAAGCGGGGAGTGACAGAAAGCAGCACGTCAGGCCGGGGAATGGGCTCCCACTCCACCACTCTCACCGCGTTGGGGTCGTTGGACGGGCTTCCCCCTCGGCACCTATCCCTAGACCACTGGGTGGGCACGGGCCAGTCCTCACTTTTCGGCGGCCCAACAAAGAAAAACTTCTTCTTCCAATCGTGGATGGAAGAAGGCAGGGCGACGACACCCGACCCGGGTGCACTCCCCCGTCGTTTCCTAAAGGAAAGATAAACCCACCTTAGGTTGCCCGCACGGGTGCCGGGGTGGCCTTTGTAAACAAGAGAGGAGACAAGGATGGACAAACCAAAAGGAATCATCTGCAACTTCAAGCGGACCAGGAACCCAAGGAGAATCCTCCATGAGTTCAGCACTAGCTGGCCCGGGGCTAGCCCAAAATAATTTAGCGTCCTAATAATCTCGGGAGAGAAGGGCAGGTGCATTTCGGCCCAAAGGGATTCCAGGTACAAGACAATCTCTTTACCCGGTACCTGATCCGCCCTCTCTCCTTCCTCGGCCAGACGTAGAATGTAGTCGGACGGTATATGGAAACGAGCCCGAGCGGTGGCAAGCTCGTTCTCGTACCTCACCAAGGATGGCACGCCAGGGGCATCCGCCACCTCCGCTCAGGGATCCTCCCCTGACGCGCGGCCCCGGGAAGATCTGACCCTAACTCCCCAGGAAGGCTCTGACTCGGCGGAGGGATCCCTAGAATCTACCTTGACGACATCTACAGACTCCTCGAAGGAAGACATCTAACTTGATGGAGAAGTCATCGGCAATGCAGAAATCCGACCTAAGAGGAGAGCGCCGAGCTTACAAGATCAAGAGTGAGGGAAATATGAAGAGAGATGGGCCCTGAAGTGGACCCCGCCTCTATTTATAGCCACCGGCGTCCTCATCCCACGGCGACATTCGACTCCCGCCAAAATAACTCTTCGCATTCGACGACCACGATCGCTCCATCTGTCGCACGCACATTGGCCGGATCCCATCAAATGCCAGAGGTCTGCGTCCCGTCACGTCAGCCAACCACCGCCCGGCACGTGGTTTGTTGCTTCAGCAAAAGTACGTGCGATCCAGTGCACCCTCTTTAATGCAGAGATCTCTCCCTGATTCACTGACATCATCCAGAAAATACAACAGATTACCCGGGGACACGCCTGACGATATTTTATGAACCCTCTTTTATGAACCCTCACAAGAGTGCCTAGGAACCCTACAGCTTCCCCCCGGCACCTGTCCCTAGACCACTGGGTGGGCACGGGCTAGTCCTCACTTTTCGGCGGCCCAACGAAGAAAAACTTCTTCTTCCAATCGTGGATGGAAGAAGGCAGGGCGACGACACCCGACCTAGGTGCACTCCCCCGTCGTTTCCTAAAGGAGAGATAAACCCACCTTGGGTTGCCCGCACGGGTGCCGGGGTGGCCTTTGTAAACAAGAGAGAAGACAAGGATGGACAAACCAAAAGGAATCATCTGCAACTTCAAGCGGACCAGGAACTCAAGGAGAATCCTCTATGAGTTCGGCACTAGCTGGTCCGGGGCTAGCCCAAAGTAATTTAGCGCCCTAACAATCTCGGGAGAGAAGGGTAGTTGCATTTCGGCCTAAAAAGATTCCAGGTACAAGGCAATCTCTTTACCCCGTACCTGATCCACCCTCTCTCCTTCCTCGGCTAAACGTAGAATGTAGTCGGACGGGATATGGAAACGAGCTCGAGCGGTGGCAAGCTCGTTCTCGTACCTCACCAAGGATGGCACGCCAGGGGCATCCGCCACCTCCGCTCAGGGATCCGCCCCTGACGCGCGGCCCCGGGAAGATCTGACCCTAACTCCCCGGGAAGGCTCTGACTCGGCGAAGGGATCCCTAGAATCTACCTTGACGACATCTACAGACTCCTCGAAGGAAGACATCTAACCTGATGGAGAAGTCATCGGCAATGCAGAAATCCGACCTAAGAGGAGAGCGCCGAGCTTACAAGATCAAGAGTGAAGGAAATATGAAGAGAGATGGGCCCTGAAGTGGACCCCGCCTCTATTTATAGCCACCGGTGTCCTCATCCCATGGCGACAGTCGACTCCCGCCAAAACAACTCTTCGCATTCGACGACCACGATTGCTCCACCTGTCACACGCACATTGGCCGGATCCCATCAGATGCCAGAGGTTTGCGTCCCGTCACGTCAGCCAACCAGCGCCCGGCACGTGGTCTGTTGCTTCAGTAAAAGTACGCGCGATCCAGTGCATCTTTTTTAATGCAGAGATCTCTTCCTGATTCGCTGACATCATCCAGAAAATACAACAGATTACCCGGGGACACGCCTGACGATATCTTCGAAAGGAAGCTCACCTCGGGTGACCCGGCAGACCACTCTCGACCCGACCCATCAGCTGGTCGGGACGAGAGTGGGGGGCTAATGATGATGTTCGATATCGGTGATCTCCCAAATCGTGACATGTGGCAGATGACGTGTCCCATGACTCTCAAGAAAGGACCTACATTGGTCGACCAGACCACTCCTTTGTCTGTCCTACAAGCAAACGCCGGTTCGCCTCCGAGTCCCTGCACAATTGGTCTTCTCGGCCTACCAGCTCGTTTTCGGGATACCACAGAACCAAGATACCTCGGCTCTTCCGCTCGTCCGCGAGCTCTCCCGCCGATGCCATCTTCCTCGGCCTCATCGACCGACCAACGGCACCGCTCACAGGCGCAACCGCCATCCCGCGAATCTCTCCATGCGCGAGATATCCGCCGGCCACATCGCGCGTTCCACACCATCACGATCCCCCATTAACGAGCCTGTCTCGCCATTAATGGGAGATCCCGCTCATCACGCGGGCGTGACGTCGGGAGCGTAACAGCAGGCGTGATTCTCGCGTCTGCCCTGCCTGCTGCCACCGCTATATAAACCCCTTCTTCAGACGGTTCAAGTAAGTCATTTTTACTCCACTAAGCCGTTACTCTGCTCGGATCTCTAGTCTAACTTGACCGTCGGAAGGTCCTCGGTGGTACAACCATCCCGGGGACTTCCTTACAGGTAGCTCGGCAACCACAACCTCAAACCCATTGAGATCCACACGCTTCAGGAGCGACAGCCTTCAGATCCAATCCCAGCCACTCATCGCCGCCATCAGCAGATCAACGGAAGATAATATCTTGGCGCGATCCAGGTCGTGTCACATTTGTTGATTCAGGAGTAGTGATATGTGAAACATGCCCAACGAGGGGAAGGTTCTCGACGCAAGAAAGAACAGGCGAAGTGATGCTCAACTACACGCACATCAATAGTATTATCTCTTGCTGCTGTGCTATATCTGAAAGCAATTTATTTAACGGTTGCATATATGTTAGACGAAAACATACAAGCCATACAAAATATGATTTGAACATAGGGAATATGATACCTGCAGCCTTTTGTATCTGCGGTGTTGCTGCAACTGACCTGTGAGTAGACATGTAGTCTATAATTTATGCAAACTCGAATAAAAAAATTGTGGGAACTTCATTAGTGAAATTTAAAGTGGAAATCTTCATGGCATGGCTTGAAATATATCCTGATCCTAGATGGCTGATTCCAATCCCAAAAATGACCATCCAAGTTCCGAGACCCGATACCAAGCAATATTGTGTTTAACATTTTATAATGGTTTATTAATGGTTAGAGGATTTATTAACGGATTAATGAGTTCGTCAGAGGTTTAATGGGTCTATTATAGGCTATTGGGTTATTATGGTCAGTTTGAAATTATTAATTCGAATTTGGACATCATTAATTACGAAAGAATTTGACAAATTGTTTATAGTTACTTTCAATATTTATAAATAAATTTTCCTCATTCTTTAAAAAAAATCTCAACTGACAAAATGGATCTAATATAAACAATTCCAAGGACCCAAATTTTATCCTGCTGAACTATTTTATGCCTAGCTTACTTAACAATGTACACATTGCAAACCATCCAGCCCAAGCTTCTCATGCCCAGCCAATAGTTAGAGAATTTTCAAGAAGACAAGAACCATATGAAATTTAGAGTAGGTGCAATTTGTCAAATTCTTTTTGAATCTACAAGAAAAGATACGAGGCCTTTCAAGTCCTCAGAGGAACAAAATTACCTACAAGCCTCGGGAGAACCATTGCTCCCTAAAGAAAGAAAAATACAGCGATCATTATATGACAGGTCGGTTACGGAAAATATCTGAAGATTCAGTAGTTCAATCAGAGGACAGAGGCCACTGGTGCAGCATGAACATAAAATGAAGACATTATAAAATGAAGACATTACACCATAATGCTTGAGCGATATTTATGTCAGGAACAGTTATGTAGAGAGAGGGGAAAACCTATACCTTTTCTACATTATGGCCGGCAACAGCCTTGTTTAAATTTCCCTGCAGTCTCATTACTTGTTCTTTTTTGTACCAGCTTCACTCCTTCGAGTTGTTTGACAACTTTTTGCGGAATCTAATCCAAAGAGATAGTACCCCAGAACAGGTTAGTTGCTTTGTTAATATTCCTTTTACATGCAAGTTGCTCTATGTTCTGAAGTTTTTATCCTCTCTTTAGTTAATCTTTCGGGTGCTTATGTGAAGAACTAACACTAATTGTGCAAGATTATCCTGTTTTCACTTGTCCAGTAATTAGAAGATATAATTTTGTTATGATGATGATGATGTTCATAACAACAGAGAGGGTGAATTAAAAATAAGATGTTTCCGGCAGATATTAAAGTGTTTCGAATTTTCAATTTAAAAAAAAGGTACGAGCTTTCAAAGAATCTTGAATTCTTGATATAGATTTAGAGCCAAAAATGGGAATCACAACGGAATGCAAAGAAGAGACAATCATGAAAATTAGGCTTATTTCTACGAAAACACACAAAAGGTTTCATGGTTTGGCAACAAACTACCAAAATGTTTGTAATCACTAGAAAACTACCATAAGTAAAAGACTTAACAATACCACGTCACCACCATATCAACACCATAACTTAAATTGCTATGGCATCCTAGGAATTGCAACATGCCAAAAATAATGTCCTCTTCATCCTCCTAACCTTGACCCAAACCGATGGCTTATGGATTTTCATAATCCTACTATTTAGTTTTGATGATTTTATATAATATTAATAGATCTATACATGTGTTTCATATCGCATACTTTATAACACTATATATGAGCCTGGTCCTGTTTGAGAAAGATTTCAGGATATAAACCGACACAAGCTTACGATGAAGGACGGAGGAAATTGAGCTTAAACGGCAAATTTATTAGAGGTTAATAGACTAGAGGTCATCAATGATCACATTCAAGTTTCATGAATTTAAGAAGCCAAAGTCCAAGTTTAAAAGAATTCAAGAAAATCAAGAATCGAAGATTCAAGAGTTCGTGTCGAGATATCGGAATATTCAAAATTTGGCAAACAAACGATATTGATATAGGAGATCGATATAAGTAAATCATGGTTTATGAGATTAGCATAAAAAAGCTCAAAACATATTCACTTTGCATGCATGAGATCTTTGGACAAAACTCAGTAAAGTTTTTCATTCAAAACGTTTTTCAATTTCAAGTTCAAAATTTTCTGTGTATTCCTTCTTCAGACGTCTATCCTAGTCTTATTCAAACATCTGCTCTTTATTATAAAACATGCACAAATCTTGAAATATCAGTTTCATTGTCAAAACAAACGTCCGAAGTATACCAAAACAAACGTCCGGTTCTTCTCTGGTTTTTCAATGTTTAAAACTTTTTGACAGAACAAACGTCTAATCTTGCTTCTTCATACGTCTGTTTGTTCTCTAGATTTTCATTCGTTTAAAATTTTTATGGAACAAATGTCTGTCAAACCTTCATCAGACGTCTGGTTTTTTATCTATGTTTTCATTGCTTTCAAATTTTTATGAGAACAAACGTCCGAACCTTATTTGAACACACGTCTAAAGTTTTAAAACTTTGAAAACCTTTTGTTCTTCAAACGTGTGTAATTTGTTTTTCAAATGTGGTTTATGTTCCTTCATTGACCATGTTTTAAAAACCACGGCAAACGTCTAAAGCTCATAACAACATACGTCTGAAACTATATTTCTTTGAAAAATATTACCGTTACGTGCATTTAATACTATAAAGGCTAGTTTTATTTTACCTTCAGATGTCTGTCCCTTTTGCCTTCAGATGTCTGTTTCTCGGTTTGAGGCATAATAAATGCATATACTTGTTTAATTTTTGTATGGGGTTTATAAAGGATTCTTGTGTAATTATTACACAACAACTATTCTGAAAAATTGCATTCATTCTTTGAGTTCATCCTCACCCATCAAAAGAAAAAGAAAACACTTCAGCTTTAATTGCAAATCTTATACTCCATTGAAATATACTAGAGCTTGAATTATAAACTCTTGAGAGAGTATCTTGGATCGTAATCTTCTTCTCTCTTTGTGTAGAATCTCTTAAGTGTAGGAGGGTTCCTGTAAGTGAGAAGTATTGTGAAGAGGGTCACATGTGTGTCGAGTGACACGTGTTATTGCAGGTCCGCAACGTGTTATCTCAATGGAGACGTGATTTAAGTGGAATGGGCTCGTTGCCTAAAGAAAAAGGACTAGGGGAACTCCCGAACCTCTCTAAATCGTTTGTGTTTGCGCTTTGTTTCTCTTACTTACATTTTATCTTGTGCTATATTTATGTTTCCTTTTATTTTGCAAGTAGAATTGTTAATTTGTGGATATTGTTAGTATAGTCCTATTCACCGCCTCTAAAATTATTTCAATCATAACCCCAATTGTTGGACTGCTCTCTTATGCCACCATCGCCGTCGTCATTAGCCTCGCCCAATCTAATCATGCTGATAAGGGTCGGCCTATGGAGGCTCGATACTCAGCACGATCTATTCCATCTCAAAAGAAATCACAAGAACAAATCCCTAAATTATCCAAGGAAAAAATATGATGGCCTCTCCTTAAATACAAAAGCCGCAGCTTTTTCTTTACTAACAAGCAACTTTTATTCAATAATCAAAATCAACTATCTAATATAACTGTTCTTGTCCCATTAAATAGGAGATAGAAATATAAACCCTAAAAAAATAAATCTTAACTAAAATTATAAAAATATATATAATATATTAATTAAATCTAATCTAATCTAATCTACATAAATAACAATTTAAATTGAATCAAATCTCAATTTAAATTACAACGAATCTTTTGTCGAATATTTCCAAATCTCAACCAAATCTTCAATTAAATCCCGAATCTTCTGCGAAATCTTCTCGCAATCTTTCCAAAACCGTTCATGCCGAATCAACTCTTGCTTCTCCTATTCAGTCTAGATCTTGGCCATATTCTCGGTCATCTCGGTCATATGCTCCTCTATCACACGCTGCTACCTAGCCTCCATCATCTTCTTCAACGTTGCCCTGGCCCTTAATTCTACCCTTGCGTCTGCCTAGCCTCTTTCAACGTCATCTTCATCATTATCTTCATATACGCCCTAGCCTTGAACCTACCCTTGCCTCCACCTAGCCCAAGAATCGATGAGACGTCCTTGTCGTAGCTACACCTTAACACCTTAAGGCCTAGCTCTAGCCTCATCTCCCTAAAGCCCTAGCCTCGTTGATCCTCGCCCTAGCCTCATAAGATCATATATGTAGATCATTCGGCTTCTTTGAAGGTGTTGGCTCTAAATATTTTCTACTATTAGATTGGTTAGTGCCCACAAGCTCATTAAATACGTATTTAAAGCTAACACACGTCTCCGTAAAACCATTTCAAATGCAACAAGTCCAACCCCTGTGCAGGGCCATGCTATTATACAAGCTTAATTTTGATAAACCATCGACAAAAACAAATGAAAACAAAAACTTAGAATTTATTCTCTTTGTACCAAACATTACTTCATATAGGTTGTTCGTCCTGCACATTTATGGTGGATTACATAATTGATTCTTTACCTACTAGGAAATTCATATTCAACTTAAAATAGCATATATATTACAGCCCATTTTATGTATTTATTGTTTGAGTACTCTCTCTTGAGTTCTATCGGTTGCACAAAAAACCACCAATTTTCCAAAATCTTGAAGGATAATATATGTTTTTGCGATAGCTGCATAATGTCTGCATTTATGGTATGAGCGTCTCTTTATTTGAAAGTAATTTTGTATAGCATTATACATTACATTCTCTATTTTCATATAGGAGAAAAATGTAGGTCGTTCTACATGAACATTCTCTTCAAAACGAGAAGTTGAAGGTAGGACTTGAGTCTCAAAGTAAAGAAGTTGAGCACCAAAAGAAAGAAGTAGAAAGTGTTTGCCTTTATTTTGAGACAGATGAACCAAATGATGTATAAGAGATGGTACGTCAAAACCGATAAGTTAAATATGTAATATAATATTTGAATATAATTGTTGCGATCTTTAAACTGCAAGCACTGTTAATTTGCATAAGATTATATGAAGAGAACTTTGCCCTTTATTTTGAGACAGATGAACCAAATGATGAACAAGAGATAGTACGTCAAAACCGATAAGTTAAATACAAAATATAATATTTACTAGTAAAATAGGGGGTTGCCCCTACGGATATTGAAATCCGTAGGGGCAGATTTAAGTAGGCCCTACGGATTAATCCGTAGGGCTAAAAGGTTGCCCCTACGGGCCCAGACGTTCAAGAATAAAAATATTAATTCTTAATTTGGTGTTTGCCCCTACGGAGTCACAAACCAAGGACCTACGGATAAATCCGTAGGGGCAACTAAATATCGATTTAATAAAGGCACAGATCGATCGCCTACGCTCTCTTTCTTCCTCTCTCGATCGCGCGCGAAAGAAAATCCCCAAATCGCCACCGCCGTTCTCGTCATCGCCACCGCCGTTCTCATCGCCACCACCGTTCTCGTCGTCGCCACCGCCGTTCAGGTTAGTAAATCTTCAACTAAATTAAAGAAATTTTTGATTATTTAGGGCTAGGGTTCATGGCTGGGTCTGGGGTCGCGGTCGGGGTCGGGGTTCGGCAGGGGTCGCGGTCGGGGTCGGGGTTGGGGTTGGGGTTAGGGTTAGGGTTGGGGTTCGGCTGCGGCTGCGGCTGGGGTTAGGGTTTGGCTTAGGGTTGGGGTTGGGGTTTAGCTGGGGCGCGCTGGGGTTAGGGTTAGGTTGGGGCGGGGCTGGGCTGGGGCTGGGCTGGGCTGGGGCTGGGGCTGGGTTAGGTTGGGGTTGGGGCTGGGGCTAGGGTGGGCATGGCTAGTTTTCGTGTGTGGACGGTTTAATGGTGGTTGGTCAACTAATATCCAACTTGGAGAGAGTTTTAATGGGTTAGTTGAGGATATGTAAATGTTATGAGCATGGCTAGTTTTCGTGTGTGGGCGGTGTGATTGGTTTTGACGGTTGTACTCATCGCGACCTATACTAGTATAATTGATTTGATGGGAGAAAAACGTTTGACAGCAGGGTATGATTTAGAGAGAGATCCATCTGACTGTCGACTAACGGTTGTCGTAGGAATGATTAGTGGTGCAAGATTGATTATACGTGAACAGTGTTGGTTAAATTCCCGTGTTGCTTGATCATTGCTATCAACTTTTAATCAATGACAGGTTTTTAGGAAGATAAATATGATTAAATGATCTGAATTTATTTATCGGCTTAACTCATGCCTAACAACATATTTTGTAACTCGGCCATTTATAATGCTGCTTACAAAGAGAACAGAAAGCACGGCTAGGCTTTATTTTCATCCTACTCGTTACTTTTTTGGGAATTTGGAGTCGGTATTTACATTTTTTTAATGATGTTGGTTCGTTCTTTTAAAATGATGGTTGGAGTTGAATTTGATTAGACAAAAACTCCATTAAGATTAATTTATCTAGTGTTGTCACATGACTTGATGATATCCTAATCCCTTGTTGGAAAATTTTATATATATATATATATATATATATATATATATATATATATAATGAAGGAGGGAATTTTCTCTTATGGCGTCGAAAAAATACGTCCTTCCTTATTTTTTCCGACGATCGACATACATCATATTCTTCGTTATCATCTAAGATGTGGGTACAACAACTTTCTTAGATGATAACGAAGAAAATGATGAATACCGATCATCGGAAAAAATAAGGGAGGACGTACTTTTTCGACGTCATATGAGGAAATTCTCTCCTATGGCATATTTCCCTGTTGTTCTTCCTCTGTGTGTGTGTGTGTATTTCCCTGTTGTTCTCCCTCTGTGTGTGTGTGTGTGTGTGTGTGTGTGTGTGTGTGTGATGGACTTTGGCAATTATGAATGAGAATTTATAGAAAGGTGAAGGAGACTTTGGTACAGGAGGACAAAGGAAGAATAGTTCAAAAATGGGAATCTAGAGTCTTTGAAGTAAAAAGGAAACAAATAGGCTCTTCAACTTGTTTTTTTAACTACTAAATGGAGGATGACTAGACTAATTTGCAATAGCTAGTGGTGGGATCTACACTACACTTGTTTGCATTTTTCCTCCATAAGCAATCAAAACAAATCCAATCCTAATCAAATTGGTCTAATTAATTAATATTAGTATCCAAGGAACATATTGATTCATTTTCATTAAATGTGGTAAAATTAAGTGTATCATATCATGAATGATTCATTTTCATTAAATGTGGTAAAATTAAGTGTATAAAATCATGCCATATAAATAGATTGTGTTCGTGAATGGCGATCTAGTTAGGCGAATCAAAGTGTTGCATTGATGAAAGTTTACCTAGAGGAAATTACGGCTAGCTCTATGCATTTAACCTGAATGTATCCAGTAATTACTAGCATGTATAGAAAAGTTGGTTTAATTTATGAAAAAATGGGGAGACAACATGCATGTATGCATATAAGTAACATCTGCCAATATGCCATATCCAGACCGCAATCTTTTTTTGCCTATTGGCTAATATGAAAATATCAGCCCGCGTATATGACATAATCAAAGTTGTTAAATCTTGATACGGTTTGTGTTTCGTTTTTTTATTTATCAGTTCTATCAATGTTGCGTATAACGCTTTATGATATCAGTATCCTACATTTGTAGTTTTAATTGTTGATTGTTATAGATGAATACCATTGCAATAATAGTTTTTGGTTGATGAATGCTATTGCAATGTAGGATGATCAGTTCTATCAATCTTGATCTCAATGGTTTAAAATAATGTTACACATACAACACGAATGCACAACAAACGCATAATTAGAGAGCGATTCGAGATATTCAGGTTAAAACCAATATATGATACTCGATGATAATATGAAACCTTCATATTCCCATCGATACTCAGATATGAAACTAAAAGCGCCACTTAGTTCCCGTCTATCGGTTAACATACGTGCGATACTCGTCGTGACCTAGAACTATACGAAGGTTGTTAAATATCGGACAGTATAGCTCGATACTAACAACCGTCGTATAGTCTACGCGACGAGAAAATTCAATCGTATGGTAACCCATAGATTTGTCCCGTGTGGACAAGTTAAGAATGTATAAAGCAAATTCCTTCATTCACTTGTGTTTTCATCCGTTTCAAGATATTTCGTCGGTACCTTTCCGCTGGTTCTCCGTGTACAAAGATAGATTAGATGTTCATTTCAACGTTATTTCACAGCTTTGAAATGATTATCTATTCTATTACAGTGTACTCGGAGAACAGCGGGGAGGTGCTGCCGAAATTTACTCGAAACGGTTGAAAGCACAAGTGATGGGCGTTCGCTCTATACATTCTTAATGGGATAGAAGCCTACCCCCGACAGCCGGAACACACACACACAACAAGAATACACAACAAACGCATAATTAAAGAGCGATTCGAGATGTTCGGGTTAAAACCAATATATGATAATATGAAACCTTCATATTCCCATCGATACTCATATATGAAACTCAAAGCGCTACTTAGTCCCCGTCTATCGGTTAACATACGTGCGATAATTTATTCTTTTCAACGACAAACGCACACACAAAGCATATACACGGATTTTCTCCTTTGTCGGTAACTATCCCGTTCTTATATTTCTCAATATAGTCAGCATAACCTGCAATTTATATGTTATACAGTCTAACATGGCCCATGAGTACGTTAGAGTTAAGGACTGGATGTATGTGGATTGGAAACAACGTATGCAACCTAAGTTTGTCGCAGGAGTTGCTGCTTTCCTTGAATTTGCACGCGCACATAATAAGATCATAATAGAGAAGATTCTCTGTTCGTGCGATAGATGTGGCAATAAGTACTGGCAGAAGGTAGCATTGGCAGAGCTTCATATTGTAAAACATGGGTTTACTAGAGTTTATACAACTTGGAAATATCACGGAGAAGGAGAAGAATGCAGTACTGCGGTAGAAGAAGAAGGAGAACACGATAATGCGGCAGGAGAAGAAGAAGAATTCGGTAATGCGGCAGGAGACGGAAATTTATTTCCATCAGAAGAAATGGAGGATATGGTAGAGGCTGCCCTAGGTGAATCTATTCGTACCGAAAATGACATTCCTTCCGGTCAAGGACCGCGTGCGGATAAATATGAAAATTTCATGAATGATGCTAGGAAACCAATTTATGAGAATGCGAAGTATTCCACCCTCTCATGGTTCGTCCAACTTTTCCAGATTAAGTGCCTAAATGGATGGAGCAACAAGTCATTCACAATGCTTCTTTCGTTCTTGAAAGATTCTATGCCTCCGGGAAATAATGTGCCCGAAAGCTGGTACGAAGCCCAGAAGATGATATCTGATTTGGGTCTAAAGTGCGAGAAGATTCAAGCATGTCCTAAAAATTGCGTGTTGTACCGGAAAGAGAATTCAGATTTGAAAGAGTGTCCAACATGCGGAGATGCCAGGTATAAACCGAAAGATTCTGATAAGAAGCCTGATATACTTGTGAAGATAGCACGATACTTTCCCATAACACAGAGGCTACAAAGGCTATTCAGGTGCAAGAAAACAGCCGAGGCAATGATTTGGCATCACCGTGCTCCTCCAAGCGAAAATGGAAAAATGAGTCATCCAAGAGATTCACCGGCATGGAAGGATTTCGATAGGAGGCACGCAATATTCAGTAGCGATCCTCGCAATGTCCGGCTCGGACTGGCTACCGATGGCTTCTGCCCATTCAACTATATGGCTGGAAGTCACAGTACATGGCCCGTTGTAATGATAATTTATAATCTGTCGCCTTGGTTGGCTATGGACCAATCATACTTTATGATGCCTCTTCTTATCGACGGACCAAACTCACCGGGGAATAATATCGACGTCTATCTCCAACCTCTGATCGAGGAGCTGAAATCTTTGTTCATTGATGGTGTAGAGACATATGATTCAAACACAAATACAACCTTCATACTGCGTGCGGCTTTAATGTGGACAATTAATGATTTTCCTGCGTATGGAATGCTATCAGGTTGGTCCGTACATGGTCACAAAGCATGTCCTCATTGCCATGAACACACAACATCAAAATTTTTGAATTTTAGCAGGAAGGTTTGTTATTGCGGCCATCGACGTTTTCTGCCTCCAGACCAGCCCTATAGGTTAGACACGGTTCACTTTGATGGTCATCAGGAGCTTCTTGGACCTCCATCCCCATTGTCCGGAGAGGACGTGACTGCTAAATGGGATGGTTACAATAACGTGACCTTCGGGATGGATCCGACGAAACAGGTCAAACCACAATATTGGAACAAGTTAAACATTTTCTTCGAGCTTCCGTACTGGTCTACAAATTTAGTGCGTCATTGTCTGGACGTCATGCATATAGAGAAGGGAGTATCAGAGCATATACTTAACTTGCTTCTGTGTAAAGACGGAAAATCGAAAGACAACATGAATGCTCGGATGGATCTACAAGAGTGGGGAATAAGAAGTGAATTGCACCCTAGACCGGTAGCAGGTAAACCGGGCAAGTTTGTACTTCCCAATGCCGCTAATCATATGTCACAATCGGAGAAGAAAAGATTCCTGCAGGTATTGCATGATTTGAAAGTCCCCACAGGTTTCTCAATATCATTCAGCAAGAAAATAAAAATTGTGAAGGGCAAGATCGATGGGCTGAAAAGTCATGATCACCATGTTATCGTAGAGCACCTTCTTCCATTAGCCCTCAGGACTTCTCTCCCCGACTCGGTTGGTCTAGTAATCAACGACCTATGTTGTTTTTTCAGGGAGTTGTGTGCTAAAACACTAGAGGTTGAGACGCTGGATAAACTAGAAAATTCTATTGCGTTGATACTTTGCAAGTTTGAGCGTATTTTCCCACCGTCATTCTTCGATATCATAATACACTTGACGATTCATCTTGTAACTGAGGCGAAGTTAGCCGGACCGGTACAATATCGATGGATATATCCCGTCTAGAGGTACGTGTAATTTTTCGTTTCGCGCAATTTATAAATTTATTGTTGTCCTGTATGCCCGTATTTATTTATTCAACATATTCTCATTAGGTACCTCTACACTCTTAAGAAGTATATACGCAATAAAAATCGACCAGAGGGTTCTATCATGCAAGGTTATCTTCTTGATGAAGCAACCACATTTTGTTCCCGCTATCTGGACGAGAACATTGAGACAAGGCTTAACCGACCACGAAGAATTCAAGACGGGCCATATGGTAAAGCCGAGTATAAGAGGGTAGACACTATATTTATCAACAAGATATACCGGTTTATCTTGCTTAATTGCGCATGTCTGGAACAAATTAGAGAGTAAGTTCTTTTGGATTAATTGTTATATCTGTGTTTGTGTGTGTATGAAATGACATAATATTAATGTCACAATTATTTGTCGAAAACAGAATTCATTTTAACGAGGTACGTGAGGGGCATCCTGATTGGAACGAAGAACGTTTGGAAAAATACCATCAGGATAATTTTTGTGATTGGGTCACAGATCATGTAAGTTATTCGAATAACATTTTATTGCTATCAGTTTTAATCTAAACTTGTATCGTTATGTATTTGTCGTAAAATTTGTTTTGTTAGATCCACGATCCGAACTTGTCTGCATCATTTGAGAGTGATTCAAGATGTTTAGCTCAATTTCCTAGTATGGAGGTTGCATATTACAAAGGATTTGGTGTCCTTGGATACAAATTCGAAGTTAAGCACATAGAAACATCTAGAACCACTCAGAATAGTAGGATTGCGACGGTAGGATCGGACGGTGTGATTTACTATGGGTACTTAAATTGTATACTCGGCATCCACTATCCCGGACGATCAGAACCCTTTTATATATTCCAATGTACTTGGTACGATCCGCGAACCGATACGGACAGGTGGAGAAGCAGTCTTGGGACTTGGAAAGATGAATATGGATTGACCAATGTGAACACACTTCGATTTTACGGTCAGGACGATCCGTTTATCTTTCCGAACCAAGCGTTCTAAGTATACTACTCACAGTGTTTGAAGCATCCGGGGTGGAGTGTTGTATGCCGATGGAAACCTAGAGATGTCTACGATGTCCCAGAATACGAGGACAGCGATGAGGACGAAGAAGAGAGAAGGCTTAAAGTGCTCCGACCGTCTGTTTCGAAGGACGGGTTGTCTTCGACCGATCATGAAGTTACGTGGGTTAGAAATGACATCGACGATGAAATCCAAGTAGATATGTATGATGCGCCCACGAAACGAAAAAGGTTATCAGTAATGTTATATTATTACTTCACATTTTACGCTCTATACATATATAGTCAATACTTTTAATGATTGTCTAATGCGTCCACGAACCGTTTATCTAGATTTGATGACGATATCGAGAGCAGCGAGGGGCGGCAGGAGCTCCAGCCGCGGCAGAGGCAGAGGCAGAGGCAGAGCGGTTCTGCTGTCCGGAGAGCTCCGTAGGGAGCTTCAGAGGGCCGGTCTTGCACCCAGATCGGAGACCCCTTCGGATGCCTCCTTCCGTGTGGATTTTGCCACACCTCCAGGTATACTGCACGCATATCCATTTTGAATGTAATATTACAGATATTCATGACTGTTTATGTCAAAATTACTTATATTGTCAATGTTTGATTGTCTAGTTGTTGGTGATGCATCCACATCTGGGACAGAGGCCACCCCCGCTCCTCCAGGTATGTTTATATATCATATAGTGTATGTATATTGATTTAGAATGCTATATCATAAATACACACATTCCTTTTGCTCTTACTTAGCAATTTTTATTATTGTCTAGCTGTAGGTGGTGACACCACCGCACCTGCGGGTATGTTTATATATCCTATAGTGCATGCATATTGATTTAGAACGTTATATTATTGATCTACACATTCTTTTTGCAATTACTTATATAATCTATTTTTAATTGTCTAATTATAGGTGGTGCGTCCACATCTTCCGCAGGGGCCACTCCTGCCGCTTCCATACCCTCCGCATCGTCTGCAGGTTAGTATGAATAAATTTAAAATATTTATTCATTTTACATATGCTCTATAGAATAAATATGAACTTCATGGAAATTTAGCGTCGATGTTTATTTTCTAGTTGGAGGGGATGCGTCCGCATCCGGGATCCCGGTTGTTCCTCACCGGAGGAACTATCGTCCCGCTCGTGCTGCTGCCCGGGCCCAGGCTCATGCGATAGTCACCGGAGGTATATATCACACTTGAATTTTCGTTTAACCTTGATTTCTTAATACAACTTTGTCTTATTATTGATTGTCTTGATATTTCGTGCAGACGCAGGGCCTCCCCATCCCCAGAGGGGGACTCGAGGCCCGAATCAGTCCCATAGGCTGAGGCCTGACAGAGCTAGGGGGAGGCAGCATTCCCCCTTTTTTTTACCCTTGACTATCGCTATACCGGTCCTCATGCCAAGAGGTTCGGCCGGTATTTGGGGGACGAGAGCCAGCTCGTGAAGAACTATCCACTTCACGTTGAGTGGGGCGAGCAGCACCATCGCTCATTCGCCCTCTTCTTGGATCAGGCTCGGGTATGTATTAATATATATTTTCATTTGATCTATCCAATATATTTATTATTAACACTTGCAATCTAAAAACAATGTTTTTTTTGTATTTTCAGTTGGATTACGATTTTCAGCCTGTAGCCGACCCTGATCACCCGGGGAGGGTGCTCGACCTTCATACTCTGTACAATGGCCTGATGAAGAACATGCAGGCCAAGATCCGATACAACAGGAATGAGCTGAAGGCCGACTGCTACTCTCTGTGGATGGCGACCCCCGAGGCAGAGAGAGCGGCCCTCCTATCTACTCCGGCGTTTGCGAGAGTCGACGTAGAGACATGGCCTCTATTGTGCGCTTATTTCGACTCCCAACGCAAACATGTATGTATTTTAAATGTAATTCATTATTTATGATATAATATATTTCTTTGTATTTCTTAATTAGAAAACTAAATGTTAATGCGTTGTGCAGAAACAGGCCGCTCAGAATACAGAGAACAGGAAGTCGGCGAAGAGAGGTCGCCCCACTTACACAGGTGGCTCGAGAAACATTACTCGAGCCATGGAGTTATCGGTAAATTACAATAGACCGACCTTTGTGATATTCTGCAATATTAAGAGTTATTTTCTAATATTTCTAATATTAAGAGTTACTTTCTAATATTGCAGACATCTCGGACCGTGGCGTCAGGTGGTACACCGAGCGTGCTGTCCGCATATCTTGCCGTCCATGGCACCTCGACAGATCCCGCCACGGGCGAGCTTCGATATCCCGACGTCGCTACCGAGGAGTACTGCGTAAGTGTTAATATTTTTTCTACCCAAATTTGAAATTTTAGTTTTGGAAGGTTCAAGTTTAAATTTTATACTTATACTTTACTGCTTAATGTGGGTGTAGGAGCGGGTGGTTGAGCAGGCCCAGGCCTCGGGGATCGATTTTACCGGACAGAGCGATCCGAGACTGCTGACCCCAGTTCTGGACGCCGCACACGGAGGGCACCACGGAGGTTGGGAGAGAGGCCGGGGACTGTGCCCTAGCAGGGCCCATATGAGGTTGGACTCCACCCCGGCGGTTACTTCCTCCGTCTCCAGTGACCGACGTGTCCATCAGGAACTGGAGAGCTTGAGGGCCACCGTTCAGGAGTTGAAGGAGATGCTGGTATGTATACTGCTTTATAGTAAAATATCATTTCATATTATATACATATCAACATATCCATAATTAGTACGTAGCTTGAGCTTATTTGGTTTTAGACTTAAGTTTGATTAATCATACATACATATGTAATTAAAATAAACAACGGTTTTCCAAACTAGATATCCAAACGGGGTTTCGAAATAACTTAATAATGATACGAATTCGAATAATACACAGTTCTTACACGCTTCTTACACACGTTATGTCCAGACGCGACAGGGTACATCGACCGAGCCTCCACATGCATCTTCTTCGGCTGCGGCTCCGCAAGCTACTACATTGGCTGCGGTTCCGCAGACAGCTCCTATAGCTCCACCGCCCGCTCAGACTCCCGCAGTCGCGGCTCCGCAAGCGACTACCTCGACGGCGGCTGCGCAGACCACATCGCCAGCTCCACATGCCGCTCAGACTCCCGCTCGTGCCGAATTGCAGAGTTTATTGAGCGAGAAGCAGGCGCGCGTTATTCTATCGTTATTCAGAGGTGGAGCTGGACCGAACTAGGGTAGCTTTTTGGTTCTTATTTTTTGAAACATATATTTATTTATATCATACACATTGTACTACATTTTGAAACGATATTGATATTGGTTTATATTTATATCATATTCAGTTTCTTTTGTATATTATATATATGCGTGAGATGTGATTATGAATACTGCGGTATATGTTGTGTGATGTATATATTATTGTGCATGGGACGGGAAAAAATCAGGCAGCCCATTTTTTTAAAAAAATACAGATAATATGTACCTACGGATTAATCCATAGGTACACATGTTGCCCATACGGCTATATCCGTAAGGGCAAAATATCAACAGTAACTGATATTTCCCCCATGACTTCAGTACCAGGGGGTTGGGAGTGCCCCTACGAACATATCCATAGGGGCACTGCTTCGCCCCTATGGAGTTATTCGTAGGGGCAACATATCAGGATTTCTGATATTTTGCCCCTACGAATAGATACCTACGTTGATATCCGTAGGGGTTTTTACTTGGACCTACGGTCATGTCCGTAGGTACACTTAATATATTAAAAAAAACCGTAAATAATATAAATTTTTTTACCCTACGGCCTAGTCCGTAGGGGCAACAGGCCCTACACATAAATCCGTAGGGGCAAGAATTAGCCCGTAGGGGCGAGTTCAGGGCTTCAACTTGCACCTGCGGCCTTTGCACCTACGTCTTTTTTCGCCCCTACGCACATATCCGTAGGGGCAGTGGGTTGCCCCTACCGATAAATCCGTAGGGGCAACCATTATTTGTAGTAGTGATTTGTATATAAATGTTGCGATCTCTAAACTGCAAGCACTGTTAATTTGCATAAGATTATATGAAGACAACTTTGGGCTCTTCAAGGATTTGATATTTGTAAGAAAGATATTTTACTACACTTATTCTGTGCCTCTTTACAATTGTTATGTTCATCGTATTCCCTGCTTTTTCACACGCCCAAGGCATTCATTTATGATATTGATAGTTTGCATAGTAAACTTAGTTTAATTTGTTTTGTAGATATACTCCACTTGTGGGTATGCTCTTTATCCAATGTGAATAATGTTGTGATGTCACATCCTGCAAACTTTAAATTTGTCATTGATTATAATTTTGATTATTTTTAATGAAAACCTCCTATGGATCTTTTATTGCAAATCAGACATGAATCAGAACATTGCATATGCTGAAAATTTTAATGAAGGAATTCTGAACATTTTAATTTTCAAAGAATATCAAAGTAACTTAGAGCTTCAGGAAGCTCGTAAAGCATCAGTCAAGGAAAGCATTTCTTTCCTTTATTTTCTTGCAACTTGGATCGGCTAAAGTTGCTTTTCTAAGTGTTGAAGTTACCCATTTTATCAACACTACAGGGCCTGGTAGATCATTCATGCAGGCACCCCCGCAGGATTAAATGGATTAAGAGAATTGGTGAACTTAATCCAAAGCTATTTGTGGATGTTCTCCAAATGAAGATGCAGAAGTTAAAGGCGTTGAATTATGCTCCCTTTGGCAGGAGTAAGTTAAACTCCCGGAGTGGCACCCGTTCAAGATGGTCACTGCTAGGATTGAGCAAAGTTCGGTTGAAACCGACAAACCGAACCGCACCAATCCAAAATAACCAAAAAATTGGTTTTACACTGCATACGATTTGGTTCGGTTTCCCAAAATTGAAATTTTCGGTTTCAAAAACCAACGGAAAAAGCGAACACTTTGTTATGATGTCCATTACCATAATTATTATGCACAATAACTCACAACGTCAAAGATTTAATAATGTATGTTAGCTTTTTTGCCTTGTTTCTTTTCATATGCCCACATAAACCTTCTCTTTTTCCCATAAAAGTGCAGCTGTCAAAGCTTTAGAAGCTAAAACATTTTTAATCTTTCAAATTTATAGTACTACTGTCCATCTTCTTCCTTAAGAATCGACGAGTTTTTGCCGCAACTTAACTCCATCAATCAGAAAACACCAGCGACCTCAATCACAGCAGATCACCGTCCACAGGCCTCGCCGCCGCAAGACTCGCCTTTTCATGTATAAAAACCGACAGCCGAATCAGTCCGGTTCAAATCAATTGGGTTTAGGTTATATCGGTTTGGTTACGATTTTTTTTCAAAAACCAAACCGAATCGACCGATGCTCGCCTCTGGTTATTGTCAATGGAAATTCTCAACTATGTATATTAATAAGTTAAAATCTCATTTTTTTTAATCTTTCGCAATTTCTGTTTGAAGTTAATATTCAACAAGGGTTTAATGCATATAACACCCTTGAGATTAGTTTTGAAGGGCTCCAGAATATCTGTTGTGCAAGGATTACGTATCTATTGCGCAGCAGAGACCTTTATTTTAGGGTAGATTGAAAAAAAACTATCTGACGGATCAAATCACACAAAAAGAACATACCAGCACCACAAGATTTATCCAGGTTCGGGGCAACTAGCACCAATCCTGCAAACCGCGATGAAAACTTTCACTATGAGAAAGAATTATAAAAGATTACACCGACTTCTCATACTCCATTACAAAGAAATACCCTTCACAAAACCTCTCTATCTGCGACCGCGCTTGGCTGTCCTTTCCCACTCTAATCAAATTCTAAGTTATTAGAGGATTATGGATTCACAAAATCCCCAGAGAAATTCTTATATTTATAGGGTAAATAAATATTAGGAGATAAATCCATATTTAAATTAGAGATAAATATGAATTTAATTTAGAAATTAGATTTAAATCTAAACTCAACAAATCGGATTTAAATCCTGACTAATACTTAACTAATCCGAATTTAAATCAAATTCAACAATTTCCACCTTGATTCAAATTCACTATAATCTCTTCACTTTTTCAATATCTTGAAACTATGTTCTCGTCGTTTTGTATCCAAAGACATCTCAACAATCTATTAGGCAAAACTTGAACTTGGATCGAAATTACCTCAGAAATACGTCTGCTGGATCCTCTAGGGTACCAATCTTTGTAAGAGACATTACTTTCTTCTCGGCCTCCAAGAAGAACATTCTAATCGGCCTTGGAACTCCTAAACCCAACAATTTCCACAAATCGATGGCCTTCCTAACCGCATCCATACCGGCTATCAACCATGCCTCTATTGTTGAAATCGTGATACCAGCCTGAAGCGTCAATCTACTTGGCACTGTATCCATACCCAATATGTAACCCATCGTTGATCTCCATCTGCCCTTATAACCAGCGTAATATATACGTGATGATAACATCGCCGAAAATTTGAAGTGTGCCTCTAAGTGAGAAGACACGGGTCGAATCTCCTCTATCCCATACCGAGCTAGAAGCGGCTCAATACACTGATGCAACCGATGCAACTCCCCATTCATGACACTATTTATGCTACGTATCAAACATGTGGTCTTTCTGTCGAACTCTCGATCCTCTTGCTTTGAAGACTTGTCTCTAGCCACTCCTGTGCGCCGAACTGTTCTCAGCCTCTGCACCACTGGCTGTACTTGACTCTCCACCTGAATCAGAGTATCGACCACGTCATCTCTCGTAACCAAACTTCGAACTCCGCCTCACTCAGTAGCATGCCTGTTCTCTATTCACCATCTGACTGGGTCTATATTTTTCGAAGCATCGCAGACTCAACGAATGTCACTTGGCTGATTACTCTATTCTGGATCCCAGAACAACACGATCTGCACCCATTTGTTCCGCATCTAGAACCACGAAGCCCTGAGTAATTTCTAGCCCCTCCATTCCATAACTCCTCGGGAATTCTCATATCTATCGTCGTTGATTGTGACTGATCGATGAGGTACTCGGTAGTAGATAGGGCTCCAGCCTGAAATTCCTTCAGAAAACCAGCCGTAAGACATAAAGTTATGTACTTCTCAACTGTCCGAAGCATCCACCCTGCAATGCCATCTGACCGAGGATCTCCCAGTATGGTGTATTGATGCATGATCCTTTCCGACCTGCATAATCCTGCGAACTCCTATAAAGTGAACCTGTCACGCCCCGCGTCCCAGAGTGCGCTAAGATCGGCACGTGACAGAGCCAACCATTCTACCCGTGGCTAGGAAACATCCCTCCACAGTCACATTACGGCTGTTTATAAGATATCAAGAACAATAAAATAAAAATAAACTATCTAGTACATGTCCATATGCCAGAATAAACGAGTCAAGAAATATAAATGCGGAAGCAATAAATCCAATAAACAATAACATCTGGAAAGTACGTCCCAAATACGGGCTCACATCAGGAAATGAAAGTACGGAAATAAAACTAAACTGGATACTAACAGGATCCTCACTGCTCGGCCTGACGGCGGAAATACTCCTGATCAGCCTGTGAAAGAGACAGGATCTGGGCCATGCAAAACCCAAACGTCAGTGCGTCATAATATCAACAATAATAAATGAACAGGATACACGAGATATGCAGGCATGAATATAAACGATGACATGAATACAACCAGTAAACATGGATATGCAATAGTGAAGTGTATACGTGCAGGTGAAGTACAGTGAGTAATCTAAACTATACTACTGGGTTATCTATTCTAAAGTCTTCGAAATCAATTAATATAATCCTCATCGTAATCCATCGGTCTATGCCCCGTTCATTCCCCACGGGACCACGGTAACAGGATTATTCCGTAACGTCCGGAAAAACGGCAAACAATATATTCCGTAACGCCCGGAAAAACGGCAAACAATATATTCCGTAACGCCCGGAAAAACGGCAAACGATATAATAGCCCTTTGAGTTACGTTCGGTTACATTCTTGATTTCCCTTTACCCCCCAGATTATGTGTTCAAGTCAGGTATTGCCAATCGATATCTAATGCCAACACAGGATCAAGCAGGTATAAGTTTTGTCTATACAGACAACAGTAACGTCCATCGGAACAACAAGTCAGGAATGTTGGCATTAGACTCAGGATCAGGTATCAAGTCAAGCAGTGGTATAACAGGTCATGTTAGGTAGTGCACAGTGTATCCAACAGATGCTCATAATAAAACTGTAACAAGTACGGATGCCCGATAAAAGTACAGATGCACAGTAAAACACGGATGCACAAATATCTATCAGGGATTACATCTACAACTTCATGACTACGTAGGATGCACGTTATCAAGAATAGGGTGCTAATATAACAGTAATATGAAATAATATGATATGGCATGCAGGTAGATATGCAATAAATGATACGGATGCAAACGGATATCGGAAAAACGGTAAAACTGTAACATGGATGCACAATACAATAAATATGCAATATTTTTATTAATATAGATGCAAGTATAATAATATAGCATGTATCAAGCTAACTTGCATGCAACCAGATATGTAATTAATGATATGGATGCGTACGGCTATCCGAAAACAGTAAAACAGTAATATGGATGTACAATGCAATAAACATGTGATATTTTTATTCATAAGGATGCAAAATATGTATCACAGCATGTAGCAAGGTAAACTTGCATGCAACTAGATATGCAATAAATGATACGGATACGAACGACTATCCAAAAACAGTAAAACGGTAACATGGGATGCATAACTAAACAATATGTAATATTATTATTCACATGAATGCAAAATATAGTAGTATAGCATGTAGCAAGATAAACTTGCCTGATCGGATCTCACGACGGAATGCGTACGCTGCGTCCGACGTCGGGTAAACGTCGCAATGTACACACGCGTGCGCACAGAACAGGACCAGGCAAAGCAAGAACACGACTACGATGGCTGGGAACGTCAATTGGATCGCCTGGATCGTCGACGACGAGCACGGATCCGGCGGTGAGCGGAAAACAAGAACCAAGAAAGAGAAGAAGAAGAAGGAAGAGAGGCTGTGGTGGTTGCTAGGGTTTCAAGTGCAAGGAAAGGCTCGGGCCTTTGGGAAGAGGGAGTGATGGAGGTGGTGGTCGTGGGTTGCCGAGGGTGAAGGGGTGCAGATGAGGATGGTGACGACGAGGCGGTCTCCGGCGGTGGGTGCAAGCGCGGTGATGGAGGCGATGGGGTTTTGGGTTGTTGGGTTCGACAGGGTTCGTCGTCGGGAAAGGAGAGGAGTCAGGGGAAAAGAGGGTGAGGTGAAGTGATGGAGGCGATAGGAACGGGGCTTTAGCGAGGCAAGGGGCACGAGGCACGGGTTCGCGAGGGCGACGATGGAAGGAAAAAGAAAAATGAAGAGGAGGACGCGAGGAGGGAGGGAGAGAGAAGCTGAGTTGTAAATATAATAGGTTTATAAAAAATATAATATGTTATATAGATAATATATAGAGAGAGGAAAGAGATAGACAGGTGAGGAAAGAGAGAGAGAGAGTGGGAGAGAGATAGAATAGAAGAATAAGTTAGGATTTGATTTTAAGAAAATATATTTGTTTGTTATAAAATTTTATATAAACGTTTTATATACATAGAATATAATATTAGTTAAATTTGAGATTTTGGTTAATACAAAATTAGTCCAAAACGCGTCCGGATCAGGTCTAAAATTTTGGTTTAAAAATACGGATAATATAAGTGTTAACCAAAACCAAAGTATGATAACCAGGTAACGAAAATGCATGCCCCCAAGAACGGATGCACGCAGCGTGCACGTAGCTATCCAAACAAGTCCGTTTCACCGAACGGGACGAGAACACGAGGTGTGGATGCTACCACAGGGTCAGGGGTATCATGCAGGCCATGCTATATATTTTTAAAATATTTTATTTGACTTTATTTGTTTTATTAAAAAATGCAGATGTCGGATATAATACAATTATGCAGTATAAATAATATGAAAGTGCACGAATTCTCATAACTAGCCGGGATAAATCATAAACAGTAATCAAGATGGGTTTCCAGCATGCGGGTCAGGTCGAATGCAAATACGGATACCAATTATAGTATTTACACCCAAACAGCAATAAATCAAGAAATAGCCATAAATAAAGAAATACCCAAAAAAACTGGTATAAATGAACTAGGGTGTTATATTATACCCAACTACAAAAGAATTTCATCCTCGAAATTCTCGGAACAAGAAAAGATAAACAAACATGAATCTACGAGAATAAGTGTGGAAACTTCTGTCGAATCCCGCCTTCTCGTTCCCAAGTCGATTCTCCGTGCGAGCGATTCCCCCAAGAAACAAGTACGAGAGGGATAACCTTGTTCTTAAGGACCTTTTCTCTTCGATCAACAATCAACATCAGTCGTTCCTCATAAGTCAAATCCTCCCTTACAATCTGCTCCGAATGATCTAGCACGTGTGTTTCATCTTGAACATACTTACGGAGTTGAGATACATGAAACACATCATGAACAATCGCCAAAAATAATGGTAAAGCCAATCGATAAGTCACTTCTCCAACACGCTCAATAATCTCGAAAGGCCCCACGAATCGAGGACTAAGCTTGCCTCGACTCCCAAAACGAATCACTCCTCTAGTCGGTGATATCTTCAAGAATACAAGATCACCATCAGCGAACTCTAGAGGTCTTCTCGATGTATCGGCCCAACTCTTCTGCTGATCCTGTGCTGCCTTCATGTGATTCCGGATAGTATTAACATTCTCTATTGTTTGCACGATCAAATCTGGTCCTAACAATCTTCGTTCTCCAATATCATCCCAACAAACGGGTGAGCGACACTTGCGACCATATAACGCTTCGAATGGAGCCATCTAAATAGTCGCCTGAAAGCTGTTATTGTAAGAAAACTCCACCAAGTGTAGATGATCCTCCCATGAGCCCTTGAAGTCTAATATGCAAGCTCTCAACATGTCTTCAAGAGTTTGGATCGTTCTCTCCGACTGGCCATCTGTCTGGGGATGATAAGCAGTGCTAAACTTCAATCGCATCCCCAAACTTTCCTGTAAGCTCCTCCAGAAATGTGATAAGAATCGGGTATCACGATCGGAAACGATACTCGCAGGTACTCCATGCAATCTCACAATCTCCTGTGTCACGCCCCGCTTCCCAGAGTACGCTAAGATAGGCGCATGACAGAGCCAACCATGCTACCTGTGGATAGGAAATATCCCTCTACAGTCATATTACGGCTGTAGAGATATCAAGAACAATAATAAACTATCTAACACATGTCCATAAGCCAGAATAAATGAGTCAAGAATAAAATAATGCGGAAGCAAAAGATCCAATACAAGAATAAACTGGAATATACGTCCCATAATGTGGGCTCACATCAGGAATGAAAATGCATAAATAAAACTAAAGATACTAACAAGTCCTCACTGCTCAGCCTGCTGACTGAAATACTCCGGTTCGGCCTGTAGCAAAGGTAAGGAATCTGGGCCACGCAAAACCCAGACATCAGTGTGTCATAATATCAAGCAATAATATAAACAGGGGTAGAAAGACATGCAGGTATGAGTATAAACGGTAAAACAGGTATAACAGTAATATAAATGAGGACAGTGAGGGTAATGTGTAGTGAGTAATCTAAACTGGTTTACTGGGTTAACTACTCTCAAGTCTTTTGAAATCAATTTGATGAATCATCGATGTAATTCAATAGTATCCCATGCGTGCCCGGGATCACGATCTAAGACTCTCGGGCTGAATCCGAGATGTGCCGCAAGGCAGTAAAGGGTAGTAGGTAACGACGAATGATGTCAGTAGTATCATCCCGGGGTTGGCCTAGCCTGTAAAACTGATCAGTAAAGGTATCGAACTGTTGAGTTACAAGTCAGGTTTCATCATTGATTTCCCCATACCCCCAAGTTATGTGTTTAAGTTAGGTATTGATAAATCTGGAGTTAATGCCAACACAGGATCAAGCAAGTACAGGTTTGTCTGAATAGACAACAGGAAATATTCGTAGGGACAACATGTCAAGATTGTTGGCATTAGTAACAAGATCAGGTAACAGGTCAAGCTATGGTACATCAGGTCAAGTCAGGTAGTGTATACAAATCCAATCATGTCAAGAAGTGCACGGTATCAAGTCGTATCAAGTAGTAGTGTATCAAGTCATGTCAGGAGTGCCCAAGTATCGCGTGGGTGCTCATAATCAAACCATAATAAGCGTGGGTACACAAAAACAAGTATGGGGTACCAATGTAACAATAAATGGAATAATGTGATGTGGTATGCAAATAGGTAGAGATTCAAACATATGGATGCACAGTTATCGATTAGGGTTAAAGTTATAGTTCCAACACTAATTAGATTACACTTTATCAAACATGGAATACTAATATCATATTATTATGTCTTAATATGATCGATGAATGCAATTATCTATATTCTAAATGAAATGGATGCACACGGGTATTCGAAAAGTTACAAACTATAAAATGGTATTATGGGATGTACAAATAAGCATTATGTGAAATAAATATTGGTATGGATGCATTGTAATGTAATCTACTATGTACCAGGATTATTTTCATGATCTAGATCTAAAATGATATGCACGGATGCAAACGGAATATCGAAACATTATAAAATGAAGCATGGGAAACTAGATTTAAACTACAGGCATGGTATGTATTTAAATAAGTATATAATAATTTAAATAGCATGTAGCAAGATTAACTTGCCTGATCGGAACGCGAAACGGATATGTACGGTTCGCCCGACGTCGGCGAAATATCGCAACGCACGCACGGCACACGGAACGGGTCCAAGTAATGCACGAGGGTGATCATGCAGGTCAGGCACGTCCTCTGGGTTGTCTGGAGCAGCAGCGACGTCACGGCTCCGGCGATCACCGGAATGTGTGAAATCAAGAAGAGAAAGAGAAAGAGAAAAGAAGAAGAAGAGTGAGAAGAGGGTTCTCAGGATATGGCTCTGGGTTTTATGTTTGGGGACAGAGGCGAGGCGAGAGGGTGATGATGAGTCGCGGGTTACCGGCGATGGGGTTTGCCGGCGAGGGGAGTGGGCTACGGTTTCAAGAAGTTGGTGATGGATTTTGTGCAGGGAAGAAGGTCTGGGGTGTTGGAGTGTGCAGGGGAGAAGAAGGGTGATGGTGGTCGAGGAGAAGAGGAGAGGTCTACGATGACGTAGTCGGAGCTCTGGCAACGTGAGGGTGTAGCGAGGGTTGCAGGGGTTTCTGGGTTGAAGGGAAAAGGAGAGGTGAGAGCAGATGGTGGTCGTTGTGGTGATGGGAGAAAGGAGGTGAGATGAGGAAGGTGGAGGTAACGACGAGCGGTCGACGACGGCAACGCTACGAGGGGCTAAGGTTTTCTCGTGGAGGCAGTAGGTTCTCGTGGTTTTTTTTTCTTTTCTTTTTTTAAAAGAAAAGGAACGAAGAAGAAGGGAGGTGATGTTAACACGGAGGGGGTGACGAGAATCAAGGAACGCACAGTAAGTGCGAGAGGAGAGAGAAGGGGGAGAGAGAGAGAAAGAAAGAAAAGGGGGGAGAGAGAGAGGGTACGTGTATGGGGTTTTAATTATAGGAAAAGGAATTTGTTTAATCTATAAAGAAGCAGAGAGAGAGAGAGGTAGAGAAAGGGAGAAAGAGATTGGAGAGAGATAGAGAGAGAGAAAGAGAGAACGTGCATGATTAATATTATAAAAGGAAACAGATAGTTTCTGTTGAGATTTAAAATAAAAAAAATAAAAAAAATATATTTTAGTTAAAAATCGTATATTAATAGTTATAAGGAATTAAGAAATATAATATTAGTCCGTTTTGAGATTTTGGCAAAAATAAACTTACTCTAAAACACGCCCGGGTCGGGTCCAAAAATTCAGATTTAAAATATGAAAAATATGTGCGGCGTCCAAATTTCAAAATGAATGCTCAGGTAACGAAAATGCATACCCCCAAGAACGGATGCACGTACGTGGGCGTAGCCATCCAAACACGTCTGTTTCACTGAACGGGACGAGAACAAGATGCGCAGATGCTCCCACGGGGTTAGGGGTATCATGCAGGCCATGTTATGTAATTTTAAAATATATTACGTGTCTTAAAATATTATATGATAAAAGATGCAATGCCAGATAAAATACCAGTATGCACTAAATATGAAATGCACCTGTCTATGTAACAAGTCAAGTTAAACTATAAACATAAATCGAACAGGTTCCAAGCCAGCGGGTCGGATCGAATGCAAAGTAAAATGTAAAATACCATTCGTACCCAAAACACGATAAATCACGAAAATACCACAGATAAGTAAATACGGGAACTGGAATTGGTATAAATGAACTAGGTTGTTACATTATACCCAACTACAAAAGAATTTCGTCCTCGAAATTCCAAGAACAAGAAAGGATAAACAATCAAGAAACTACAAGAATAGATGTGGAAACTTCTGCCAGATTTCATCTTCTCGTTCCCAAGTTGATTCTCCATGTGAGCGATTTCCCCACGAAACAAGTATAAGAGGGATAACTTGTTCTTAAGAACCTTTCCCTTCGATCCACAATCGACATCGGTCGCTCCTCAAAGGTCAAATCTTCACGTACAGTCAGCTCCGAATGATCCAGCACGTGTGTTTCATCTCGAACATACTTACGGAGTTGGGATACATGAAACACGTCATGAACATTCGCCAAGTATTGCGGTAACGCCAATCGATACGCCACTTCTCCAACACGCTCCAAAATCTCAAAAGGTCCAACAAATTGAGGACTAAGCTTTCCCTAACTTCCGAAACGAATCACCCCTCTAGTCGGTGATATCTTCAAGAATACCAAATCACCAACGACGAACTCTAGAGGTCTTCTCGATATATCTTCCCAACTCTTTTGTCGGTCTTGAGCTGCTTTCATATGATTCCGGATAGTGTTAACATTCTCAACTGTTTGTACGATCAAATCCGGTCCCAACAATCTTCGTTCTCCAACATCGTTCCAACAAACAGATGAACGACACTTGCGACCATATAAAGTTTCGAATGGAGCCATCTGAATAGTCGCCTGAAAACTGTTGTTGTACGAAAACTCCACCAAGTGTAGATGATCCTCTCATGAACCCTTGAAGTCTAACATGAAAGCTCTTAACATGTCTTCAAGAGTTTGGATCGTTCTCTCCGACTGGAGATCTGTCTGAGGATGATAAGCTGTGCTAAATTTCAATCGAGTCCCCAAACTTTCCTGTAAGCTCCTCCAAAAGTGTGATAAGAAATGAATGTCATGGTCGGACACGATGCTCACCGGTACTCCATGCAGTCTTACAATCTTCTGCATGTATCGTTCTGCTAATGTTTCCGTTGACTGACCAAATCGAAATGGTATGAAATGAGCTGCCTTGGTCAATCGATCAACAATCACCCAAACTGCATTGTTGCCTTTTAGACTCCGCGGTAAAGCCGTCACGAAATCCATGGTTATATGTTCCCACTTTCATTGAGGAATCAAAAGTGGTTGCAATAAACCAGCAACCCTTTGATGTTCAGCCTTAACTTACCGACACACCAAGCACTTCTCTACAAAGCGAGCAATCTCCCTTTTCATGCCTTCCCACCAGAATTGCTGTCGTAGATCACGGTACATTTTCGTGCCTCCTGGATGTACGGAATATGCTGAACTATGTGCCTCCTTCATAACCTCTTCGCGAATATCTCCTTTTGGCACACACAAACGAATACCATATCGCAACGAACCATCTTCATGAATCAGTAAGTCCGTTCGAAGTCCAGCTCCAACTTGTTCCTGAAACTTTTGCAATCTTGGGTCCTGTAACTGCGCTGCTTTAATATTCTCGATCAACGACGACTGTACTTGCAGCTGCATCAACTGTCCCGAAGAATGCGGTAGCATAACCTCCAAATCAAATCTTCGAAAATCTTCAATAAGTTCCTTCTGTGCAGCCAACGTCTGAATTGCTGGCAACCGACTAAGCGCATCCGGCACAACATTAACATTCCCCGGATGGTATTTAAGATCAAGATCGTAGTCAGCCAACAGCTCCAACCATCTGTGTTGCCTCATATTAAGCTCCTTCTGTGTGAACACATACTTAAGACTTTTGTAATCAGTGAATACTTCAACTCTTTCGCCCAATAAGTAGTGTCTCCAAATCTTCAAAGCGAAAATCACAGCTGCTAGCTCCAAGTCATGAGTTGGGTAATTCCTCTCATGGGTCTTCAACTGTCTCGATACGTAAGCTATAACCTTCCCATGCTGCATTAAAACACATCCCAATCCTTTCCCAGATGCGTCGCTGTGAATCACCAATCCTCCGGAACTGTCTGGCATGGTTAAAATAGGAACGGTTATCAATCTCTGCTTCAACGCCTCAAAAGCTGACGCACACTTATCCGTCCACACAAATGGTATTTCCTTGCGCGTAAGCTTGGTCAAAGGCTCAGCCAGACGAGCAAAATTCTCCACAAACCTTCTGTAATACCCGGCAAGTCCAAGAAATCTTCTGATCTCTGCAACGTTCTTCGGAATCGGCCAATCTCGAACTGCTGCAATCTTTTCGGGATCAACGGCGATTCCATCTCCGGACACTACATGCCCCAAAAACTTCACTTCTTCAAGCCAAAACTCGCACTTGCTCATCTTTGCATACAATTTTTCTTACCTCAATGTCTGCAGTGCGATTTTCAAGTGTTCTGCGTGCTCTTCAATACTCTTGGAGTAGACCAAAATATCATCAATGAACACCACTATAAACTGGTCGAAGAATGGTGAAAAGATTCGGTTCATCAAGTCCATAAATATCACCGGTGCATTCGTTACTCCGAAGGGCATCACTAAATACTCGTAATGTCCATACCGAGTTCGGAATGCAGTCTTGCAAATATTTTCTGATTTAACTCGGACCTGATGATATCCGGATCGCAAATCCAGCTTCAAGAATACCCTCGCGCCACTAAGCTGCTCAAATAAATCGCCAATGCGAGGGATCGGGTACTTGTTCTTAATAGTCACCCGGTTTAATTCTCGATAATCAATGCACATCCTCCTTGTGCCATCTTTCTTCTTGATTAGAAGAACTGGAGCTCCCCAAGGTGAGTTACTGCTGTGAATCCAACCCTTCTCAAGTAATTCAGTAACCTGCTTCTTGACTTTTTCCAACTCCACTGGTGCCATTGGATAGTACGCTTTTGAGACTGGCGCTGCACCAGGAACAAGATCAATCACGAACTCCACGTCTCGTTTCGGCGGTAAACCTGATATGTCCTCGAACACGTCCATGAAATCTCGAACAACTGCTAGCGCTTCTTCCTTATCCACTTCCATAGACGAAAGAACACTATTTGTCGGTCTAGCCCTAAACTCGACTGGCCCGACAGAACTGCTTCCTCCAGTAAAGATAAACTCTGGATGTCCGGGAATCTGGAAAACTACTTTCTTTGCCCTACAATCAATGTGAGCGTGGAAAGTGCCGAGAAAATCCATTCCCAAGACGAATTCATAGCTGCCTGTATCAATCACCAAGAAATCTGCAAATAGCTCCCGTCCACAAACAACAACAGAACAATCCTTACACTCTCTATTAGTTATGATTTTCCCATTCCCAGTGTGTATGTCCCAATAACTAAACAGGGTCGTGCAAGTAATCGAGTGTATAGTAATAAACTTGGATGACATAAATCGGGATGCACTAGAATTGAATAACGCTAATGCGAGAAAACCATGAACAAGTAGGGTACCTGAAACGACTTACTCTGAAGCTTTAGCCTCTTCAGCCGTCAGGATAAAAGCTTGAGCCTGATTAGCTCCCTGAGTTAATTGCTCCTGCTCCGGAAACTGCTTTTGCGGTGGCTCCTGAGTATCTTCCTTCAATCTTAGCTTTGACGAAAAAGTATCAATGGTATGATCAGTTGATCCACAAATAAGACAAAGTCTAAGTCTCCTTCGACAATCTCTCCAGAAATGACCCGGTCGTTGGCAGTAATCGTACAACACCCTTCCTTTTTGCTTGGGCAAAACTGGCCTCCTAACATCTGCTTTCTGACGAAGCTTCGACAGACAAGCATCGATAGTGTGGTCTGCCGACCCACAGTTTAAACAGAGTCCAAACATCCTTCGACAATCCCTTTGCACATGCCCAGGTAAACGACAAAAGTCACAAATCACGCTCCTTCTCCGATCAGCAACGACAGGCTTCTTCATAGGTGTTACGCCACGTCGGTTCACCGGAATACTTCTGCATACGGGCGTTTGGTTTGGTGTGGACGCCGGCTTCTGCTCGGTCTGCTGCTTGTGGTCCTCTAGCAAGCCACGAATTACTCCAAGTAAAGTGGCGTCATCCATACGCCTCTGGTAAGATTGTAGATTCCTGGCTTCCATGATCCTGCAACCAAAACATCAAAGAGGATTAGTATGCTAAACAAGATTCAAAACTTGCGATGAATGATGATCATGAATCAAGGATATGAATCCAAACTAGAACTCCAAGTTACTTAAATAGAGTACCGCATTGTAACCATGCTGCAGTTCATAGTTACAATCACATAACTCCACTCAAGTCGCCCAAATTCTAGAGAAAAACAATAGGGAACCAAAAGTTTCAAGTCGAGATGCAAAGAAGTTTCCATATCGTCAAGGTAAGGATCAGGAGGGAGTTAAGATTCAAGAATGGCAAGATGGCAAAGTGGTAGAACATATTCCTAATCTCGAGTATTCCGATTCATGTATTGGGTCTAATACCCAACTACAAAAGAATCAACCCGATTAACCTAGATCCTACGCTCTGATACCAAACAAACCCTGTCACGCCCCGCTTCCCAGAGTACGCTAAGATAGGCACGTGACAGAGCCAACCATGCTACCTGTGGATAGGAAATATCCCTCCACAGTTGATCAGTCGAAAATAATGTATTTTTAACACGGCAATTTCCCTAACATTTGCACTCATTTAGAAGTGTGCGGTATTCATATTTCACATATTAGCAAATCAGTCGTTAAATATCAGATTGTATGTGTTAGACTCTAAAACCGACATTTCTGAGGAAATTGTGTGTTTATCATGGCATTGCATCATCCCTATATTGCGCAGCACTTGTTTCGAAGTCTGTGCAGGAAAATCTAGAAGAAAAGCCAAAATTGTCATTTTGCTGATCAAACATTACGCCAACTCAAAGTCTTGAGTTCTGGTAGCAATACAGAAGGCCAAATGAAATTCCACACATCAAAACAAGGCCCAAATATTATAGAGGGAATTACCAGAAAAGATCAAAGCCCAAAGCCCATAAAGAGCCGCGGATCCGCGGCATATGCCAGCTTGGGCCGCGGATCCGCGGCGGTTCTAAGGCCTTAGCTCCCCATTTTTGGTGCAAAACTTTTCTCTCAAGGCCCACAGTCATTTCACATATGTAAAATTCCAGAATTCTCAAGAAGCTTCTGCCAGATCAGCAAAGATAATCAAGCAAGCTAATCTTGATTAAGTTCCTAACAAACTATTTCTAGAAGCTCCCTCCTAACTAATCACATCTAGAAGCTTCTCCTCAACAAACTTTTGGAGGGAAATTCAAATCTTGTGCTAACTAACTTGTGGAGGGAAAATTCAAATTTCAATCCTAGATCTAGGTTTTGATGGTCTATAAAAGAGAGCCTAGATCTAGGGTTAATTCTTCTTCATCCCCCATCTACAAGTTGAGTGACACATCTTGTAGCTCCAAATTCTAAATCCAATTCCAAATTCAAGATCCCGAGTACCAAATTAAGCAAGAAGCCTTCAACCTTTAAGGAGCCGAGCCGATCTTCAATCGAGCAAGTGATCCAAGCCGATCCGCGACTCAAGGAGACAAGCGAAGCCAAATCGACGATCGAGTTCCTCCTCTTGTAGTTCTTGAGTGATTGTAACGGAATTGTTGATATAAATAAAAAGTGAAATTCTTTAATCTTGCTTTCTTTTAATTCTTGCATCATGATTAGATCTCAATTTGTGATTGTGGTTCTTTTTATAATGTTTGAGTAAAACTCCGCTCGTAAAGGAGTCGTGACGATTAATAGAATGATGATGATTTAGATCTTTTTACAATTCTTAAATCCTATAACGATTGTAAATTCTAGTGAATCAAATGATTAATGACCTAGTTTTGAGATGATCCTTTCTCGATTGTGTTCACTTGAAACTAGGGAACAACAATTGATCATTTGATTAACTAGAAGCTAGAATTTGAATGAGATTTATCGAAAGGATAAAGGATAAGACGAGGAAACCCTAGCTTCTTCGCAAGATCCTTAACCTCGACAAATCATCATCGATCTAGTATCAATTTGTTAATGGATAAGAACATGAAATCTTTAGATCTCATTACATCTATAGATCCGATCGATTCCTACGAGCCTCATTTCAATTCTTGACATTTGGTTTGGAAATCATCACAAATTACCACGTCTTGATTTTTAATGCTTTCTTAGATCTAGATATTTTCTCTTTCTTGAAATGCAATTTTAAATCATGAATTGTTTTCTTTTCTTTTCCTTAAAGTTTCGACTCATCTAATTCGAAAGACGAACGATTACACTTTCCCTGTGGACGATCCGCACTTACTAACTCGCTACATCCGACACCGTTATTGATTGCGGTCAAAATATTTTTGGTTGTGATTTCTATACAATTTTCTAAAAAACCCAATACACAATCGGAAATCAAATTCTTATCAATCAAATGGCGCCGTTGCCGGGGATAGTGCGCTAATTGTTCATATTTTGAAATTTGAGTTGAAAATTTTATTCCATCTAAATTTTGTGATCAAAATTCATGCAAACACTAATACGTGTGTGTTCCCCTCTGAATGGCGGCGCGACTGGGCGTCTCGCCTGAGATTCGGGCAGATGCTAATTGGTGCTATCCGTCCACCTCTCCGAAGATGCCAAGTTGATTTATAGCACCATACATCGAAGGTTTGAACGGATGCGTCCGATGTAGCAGACTTCGTCAGATTCCCCCTCGCTTGAGGGGTTTTTGATTGTGGGGACGCTCTTCCCTGCAGGCGCAAGCCCCTGCAGTTAATTACGCTACCGCATCGCGGTAACCACTTTCTCCTTCTCCAGATGGTCACTTCGTGTCGTGTGTATTTATTTTATGTTTAGTTGCCCGTGGATTGTATACGGAGACTGAGTTATGTCGTCGCCCGTAGGGCGTGGACTAGTCCAAATCCGTATTATCTTAGATTTGGGTTTGGGGGTTTGGGTTTAAGGATACGTTAGCCTCATTTGAGCCTAAGATCGACTTAAACGTTTGTTAAGGATACGTTAGTCTAGTTTTTAGACTAAGATCGACTTAAAGGGATCATTTAGATCCAACAAGAGAGCAATAAAAAGGGGGGCCCTGTTGTTTAGTTTAGTGACGTTACGGTCGGTAGGTAGTTTAAGGACATTGCGGTCCATGGGTAGTTTAAGGACATTGCGGTCCAATGTTAGTTTTAAGACATTGCGGTCAAGGTTAAGGACCTCATAGTCCGTGGATTTAAGGACTCCACAGTCCGTAGTTAGTTTTAAGACAACCCGGTCAAGGTTAAGGACGTCATAGTCCATAGGTTTAAGGACTCCACAGTCCACAGTTAGTTTTAAGACATCTCGGTCAAGGTTAAGGGCCTCATAGTCCATGAGTTTAAGGACTCCACAGTCCATAGTTAGTTTTAAGACATCTCGGTCAAGGTTAAGGACCTCATAATCCATGGATTTAAGGACTCCACAGTCCATAATTAGTTTTAAGACATCTCGGTCAAGGTTAAGGACCTCATAGTCCATGGATTTAAGGACTCCACAGTCCATAGTTAGTTTTAAGACATCTCGGTCAAGGTTAAGGACCTCATAGTCCATGAGTTTAAGGACCCCACAGTCCATGTCAATGTGTGGTCATCGGGACCCGTCACCTCTTTGAAGACGTTGAGGAATTACAACGCCAAGTATCAAAGGAGTGAAGAGATGTACCCTTGAGCCGGGGTGGATTAAATAGTCTTTGGCCCAATTTGGGATCAAGACCAATTAATTATGTTATGAGCCCATTAGCCCAGTTAAGTCTGAATTGAGGACTTATGGCCGTCTTGGGCTAAGCCCAATCATGTCTGGAATATTGGCTTCCTGTTGGTCCATTGAAGGAGAGGCTTTGCCTCTGGCCATTTAGCCAGTTGGGCCAATGCCTAGTGTTAAACACTAAAGACCAATCAGTGTTGAACACTGGGAATGAGATTGACAAGTTAGTGTTTAACACTAAAAGATAGTTGGTGTTAAACACCAGCAACAAGGCTTTCAAATTAGTGTTAAACACTAAAACAGATCAGTGTTAAACACTGGCAACAGAGATCTCAAATTAGTGTTAAACACTAAGGTAATCAGTGTTGAACACTGCAAATAAAGTTCTTTGATTAGTGTTGAACACTAAGGCCCAACAGTGTTTTAACACTGGATTCAGGGGTTCCAATTTAGCGTTAGACGCTAAGGGAAGAGGGGTCACGTGGTAGCACGTGAGGGCGCCCTCCCTTCATTTGTTCTGCTGAGAATATCGCATCTTTTGGAGCATCACGTGCCATCACGTGACGGGTGTTTAAATGGAGTATGTTAAAGCCTCTGCCAAGGGTTACGTGGTTCACGTGAGGCACTGCCTCAAAGGGGCCTTTCTGTAGATCTTTTTGGGGGTCACGTGGTGACACGTGACCCTGCCTCTATGTATGTTTTTAAAAGATCTGTTAATCCCTTTCAGGAATTAAATTCCTCATAGGGTTGAACCCTGACAATAATTTCAGAGGAATCAAATTTCTACTTCCTTTTGAAGATTTATATTCTGGGATAGAGTTGAACTCTGAATTTTCTGTAGGAATTTAATTCCTCATATATGTGAAGAACTAAATAGGGTTAAACCCTAATAAAAGCTTTAAGGAATTAAACTCCCACTCTCTGTTAGAGGATTATTCTGGGGAATGAGATTAAGGGAATTAAATTCCTGTTGTTTTAACAGAACTAAGTTCTTAAGTAGGGTTAAACCCTGATTCTGTTCATTCTGAAGGAATTAAATTCCCGTAACACAGGGTCAAACCCTAATTTTATTTTGAAGGAATTAAATTCCTATAGTTCTGTGAGAATTAAATTCTCATGCTTCCATTCCCTTTCTATGCTTTGGATCTGCATGGCAGGATCTCAACCCATTGAGAATTAAATTCTCAACTCAAGGGGAGATGTGCACTTTACAGATCCTCCACCAAAGAGAGAACTATGTCCTTCTGTTTTTATATCAGAGTTAAACTCTGTTGAGAATTAAACTTTCTTTTCCTTTCAAAAGGCCTTCCCCTTCTTACCTAGGGTTTTATTTTGCAGAAGATCCAAATTTCTCCAAAGTATCAAGGCTCTCCTCTTTTTTGTCTCGATTCCTTTCTGCCTCTATCTCTCTCTATCTTCTCTCCCCCTCGCTGTGTCTTTTGGCTCCTATTTATAGGAGAAGCAGCCGAATCAATTAGTTTTGGCGAATCTTTCATTGAGAGATTTGATTTGTATTCACCATTTGTTTTGGACCTTTGGATTATTAGGTGAATTTTATTCACCATTGGATTTTAAATCCAGAGATTCTCCTTTGTTATTTCGGTTAGATTTAAAGGGGAAATCTTTCCAAATTCGAGATTTTCCCATAGATAGATGGTATTTAATCACCTTTAAATCTTTAATTCAATCGGTTGCTTATAATCTTTTTCCTTTGGAAAGATTTGAATGATCTCTCCTCAGAATTTGATTCTGTTAAAAGATAGGCTTTGAAAGCCGGTCACGTGTAGCCACGTGACCCTTGGTCACGTGTGGGCACGTGACCCCCTTGGAACGAGCTTTCTTCTTTCTTTCTGTGTTCTGTCTTCTGGTCGCTGCTTAGCTGTCACGTGCCACCACGTGACCCCTGGTCACGTGTGAGCACGTGACCCTCGTCTGGCGCCTTTTTCTTGATTCAATCAGGGAATTGATTCTGCTGCTTTTGAATGTCACGTGCCAACACGTGACCCTGGTCACGTGGGAGCACGTGACCCTTTCTGAAGCCCTTTTCTTTGATGTAGTTGGGAAACTGAATTTGCCTTGCCGATGCTTTTAGATGTCACGTGCCAACACGTGATTGCTGGTCACGTGTAAGCATGTGACCCTTTTCTGAAGCCTCTTTCGTAGGCTTTCCTGATTTTAAATCCGGAAACAAATGCCCCCACAGCGTTGTTCTCACGTGTCTGCACGTGAGTACAACGCTGTCACTTTTGTGACCGCTGGATCTGCTTTGGGGAGTAGGGTAGACGAAACGTCCTTTCAGAAGCGCCTTCACTTTTTCATGTCCTTCCTTTCAAACCTTTCTTTTAAGAATTTGATTCTCGTTCTCAGAGCTTAGTTCTCTGTTGCGTCTGTGCAGTGCCGCCTCATTTTCCAATCAAAGGCTAGTGCTCATGTGTTGCGTATGCAGGGATCTGTTTGATGGGGACGTTTCATTTCCTTAACCTAATTCCAATGCGTCGTTGGATTTCATTTCCAACGCTCTCCCCTTCTTTCTGGGCTTTGAGAATAGTCCCACCATGCACAACATTTTTTGTGCATAGCCTTAAATGCTCCCCTATATAACCTGAACCCTATGCCTTACTTCTTTTCTTCACAGAGAAACCCATTCATACCTTAAGGTGGTCATCTTTGAGAACCCGATCAATCGCCATGGCTTGCAATCGTCCCCATGCTCGTCGGCAACCATGGAAGGTGCCCCTTAAGGAGATAATTCCTCGCTTCGCTGTGCGGCTGGCGGATCCCCTTTTCACCGACGCTCAATGTGACACGGTGATGTACGAGCTACTGACCAGTCGGGGCTCTCCTTTTCCCATGGGCTCCATTTGGCTCCGGATGATCCTCCTGTCTGTGCTTGCCGATATACCCCCTCATCCGGTGGAGATGACTTCGGCGATCCTTGACACGGCGGAGGACAAGCTTGAGTGCTTTCATGAGGCTTGTCTAATCACTCAAGCTCTGAAGGATCACTCAGTTCATTTACTGAGTCAGATAAGAGCTCATCGGGCCGTCATGTCTGCTTTCGCCGATGAGCACGGCTCCAACCGGTGGGGAGCGACTCCTCGCGAAAACCGCCGTTTTGACATGCTGGAGAAGGCGGAGAGGGGGTTGGAGAATTTTGTGTTTTTCTTTGTTAACCCTTGTATTTCTGATCCCTTGTTTGGTGATCTTTTCCCACCAATGTAGTATGTTTGAATCAATGTACTCCTTTAATCATTGGTGGTTTGCATGCTTTCTATTGAATTTTCATGCTTGTCAGATAGTCGTACGTGTGTCTTGCTTGCGTAAATGAGTTGTCTATTTTTTTTTAATTACGAGCACCATCGTTACGTTGCATGCACATCAGTGCCTCGGGCAACATTTCCTTTTAAACATTCGTACAGTTGCAAATGCGTGCCTGATAGGATACAGATCAGAAACTTGCCTCGTTATCTCCCGTATCGGGTGGTTTGTGCTGGCTTTAGATCGAGTATTGTTGTCGAAGGGAGGTTTATAAATGAAGACATATTCTTCCCTTCAATGGTGTGTCCCCTTTCTATTGAATGTGTTCTGCAGACAATTTATCTTGATCTCTTTGCAGGGCAGCGATGGCTTAGGATTCAGGGTTAAGATCTGCTTCCTAAGACTTTTGCACTTTATGAGCCACGAGGGTCTCATAAAGAGTTTTTTTTTCTCCCCATGGGTCGAGAGGATCCCATAGGTGTAAGTCCTTTTTAAGAATCGCGAGGATTCTTAAGCGGGTTTTCCCTTGAGAGTCGTAAGGATCTCACAAGAGAGTTTTCTTCCTTACAGGTCGTGAGGACCTGCAAGTGCTGGATGTGGTCGCCCTTATCCATGTTTCACGGGGTCAGGGGCTGCTCCGGGTATCGTAGTTTAAAGACGTCGCGGTCAAGGTTAAGGACATCATAGTCCGTGGATTTAAGAACTCCACAGTCCGATGTTAGTTTTAAGACATCACGGTCAAGGTTAAGGACCTCATAGTCCGTGGATTTAGGGACTCCACAGTCCGATGTTAGTTTTAAGACATCACGGTCAAGGTTAAGGACCTCATAGTCCGTGGATTTAAGGACTCCACAGTCCGATGTTAGTTTTAAGACATCACGGTCAAGGTTAAGGACTTCATAGTCCGTGGATTTAGGGACTCCACAGTCCGATGTTAGTTTTAAGACATCACGGTCAAGGTTAAGGACCTCATAGTCCGTGGATTTAGGGACTCCACAGTCCGATGTTAGTTTTAAGACATCACGGTCAAGGTTAAGGACCTCATAGTCCGTGGATTTAAGGACTCCACAGTCCGATGTTAGTTTTAAGACATCACGGTCAAGGTTAAGGACCTCATAGTCCGTGGATTTAGGGACTCCACAGTTCGATGTTAGTTTTAAGACATCACGGTCAAGGTTAAGGACCTCATAGTCCGTGGATTTAGGGACTCTACAGTCCGATGTTAGGTTGCAGGGACCCGTCACCTCTTTGAAGACGTTGAGGAATTACAGCGTCAAGCATCAAAGGAGTGAAGAGATGTACCCTTAAACCAAGGCAGAATCCGTAGGGAATCGGGGTGGTTGATTGTTAGTTTTAAGACATCAAGGTCGAGGTTAAGGACATCATAGTCCGTGGATTTTAAGGACTCCACAGTCCGGTATTTGCTCTGGATGCTTCACACGGGTTCACTGCCGTGCTTGGCGAGGACCAGGCTCCGCTCTGGGCGTTTTCCGCGGGGTCAAAGAGTGACGTTATCCGCGTTCCACGTAACCAGGAATTTTGCACTAGATGCTTCACACGGGTTCACTGCCATGCTCGGCGAGGACTAGGCTCCGCTCTGGATGCTTCACACGGGTTCACTGCTGTGCTCTGCGAGGACCAGGATCCGCTCTGGACGTTTTCCACGTGGTCAAAGAGTGACGTTATCCGTGTTCCACGTAACCAGGAATTTTGCACTAGATGCTTCGCACGGGTCCACTGCCGTGCTCGGCGAGGACTTGGCTCTGCTCTGGATGCTTCACACGGGTTCACTGCCGTGCTCTGCGAGGACCAGGATCTGCTTTGGACGTTTTCCACGGGGTCAAAGAGTGACGTTATCCGTGTTCCACGTAACCAAGAATTTTGCACTAGATGCCTCACACGGGTTCACTGCCGTGCTCGGCGAGGACTAGGCTCCGCTCTGGATGCTTCACACGGGTTTATTGCTGTGCTCTGCGAGGACCAGGATCCGCTCTGGACGTTTTCCACGGGGTCAAAGAGTGACGTTATCCGCGTTCCACGTAACCAGGAATTTTGCACTAGATGCTTAACACGGGTTCACTGCCGTGCTCGGCGAGGACTAGGCTCCGCTCTGGATGCTTCACACGGGTTCACTGCCGTGCTCTGCGAGGATCAGGATCTGCTCTGGACGTTTTCCACAGGGTCAAAGAGTGACGTTATCCGCGTTCCACGTAACCAGGAATTTTGCTGATTGTATCCGCATTTCACGGGATGGAGATTTGACTGTTGGCGATATGTATACCACCGAGCCATGGAACTGGGAGCTGCCGCTGCTCCGCTTTGTTTGAAGTTGTGTCCGTCGTTATGAGGCGAGTGTTGGGATGATCTCTAGGTCGCTTGTGCCCCATCGAGATTTAGCTTCTTTCTTTGGTGAAACATGGGGGGATGTATGTTCCCTTTTTGTTTACGCCCTTGGATTATGTACAGGGTGTGATGGAACATCACCTGTAGGGCATAAATTTTATTTTTATTTTATTTCTTTTTCCGCGATGCTCTATTGTTTCAGCTTTTATATCGCGAAGGTCGCGATTGCCCCATCATTTCGGCTATTTTTCGCTGTGCCCAATCATTTCAGCTATTTATTTATTTTCTACTCGCTACTTTTTATTGCGAGTTGCCCCATCATTTCGGCTATTTTTCATGCATACATTTTTACTTGCTGCTTTTTATTGCAAGTTGCCCCATCATTTCGGCTATTTCATAAGCATGCGTGGCTCGCTAGCTTTTTCGCCGCAAGCTTGGATTTTAGACACTGATTTCAGCATCAGCACCGCTACAACTGGGATGTTTCCAGGAGAGAATCATCATTTGCCTCCGTCGATGTTGAACAAAGGTGGCTTAGCAAACAGGGTTAAGGGTCCTGTCGACCAAGGCTTTTGACTTCATGAGCCGTAAGGGTCTCACAAAGGTATTTCTCCTTACAAGTCATGAGGATCTAGTAGGTGTATTTTCTCCCTAGGGATCGTGAGGATTCCTAAGTGTATGTTCCTCTGCAAGTCGTAAGGATCCTACAAGAGGGTTTTCTCCTTATAAGTCGAGAGGAATTATAAGGGTTGTTCACCATATGGACATGTCCCTAGTCACGGGTATGACTTTGCTGGGGAAATGTTTATTCGCGCCCGTGGATTGTATACAAGGGTCAGTATTGAGCCACTTGTAGGGCAATATCGAAGGTTGTGGGGGATTTGCTTAAGAACATGTTTAGGTTTCTGTAACTTAAGACTTTCAAGTCTTATGAGCCGTGAGGGTCCCATAAGAGAATTCTCCTTACGAGTCGTAAGGATCTCGCAAGTGTATTTTCTCCTTAGGAATCGTGAGGATGCCTAAGTGTGTCTTTCCCTTGTGAGTCGTAAGGATCCCATGCGGGTGGTTTCTCCTTACAAGGTCGAGAGGATCTTGTAAGTGTCATTTAACGAGGTTGCGCTCTTTCGGGTTTTCACAAACACTCGCTGGCAGTCCTGCTGTTTTTACTCACGGAGCCCTTTTGGGTTTTCATCCGTGCCCCTTTTGCTTATGGACATACCGTTTTTTTTCCTCTTTTTTTTTACAAGGTCGCGCCCTTTCGGGTTTTCACGAACACTTGCCGGTAGCCCTGCTGTTTTTACTCACGGAGCCCTTTCGGGTTTTCATCCGTGCTCATTTTGCTTGTGGACATACCGTTTTTTTTTATTTATATATTTTTTCTTTCTCTCTTTTTTTTTATCTCGTCAGCCTAAGGATGCTGCGGTAGTAGTTTAGGGACGTTTCGGTCCGTCGTTAGTTTAAGGACGTTTCGGTCCGTCGTTAGTTTAAGGACGTTTCGGTCCGTCGTTAGTTTTAAGGACGTTTCGGTCCGTTATTAGTTTAAGGACATTTCGGTCCGTCGTTAAGGGGAAGGTCGGCTACTGCTTATAAGGTCTGAGCTTAGGAAGATAGAGAGCGGACATAGTCGTCGTCATCTATCATTGACCCAGACTGTGGCTCATTAAGCATAGTATTTCTTTAAGAAGCGGCCGTTTATTGGCCTGAAAGGCCTTTCACCGTGCATGTCCATGAGTAGATAGGCTCCACCCTGGTAGACTTTGTCTATGACGTACGGGCCTTCATAGTTCGGCTCAAATTTTCCCCGCTTGGCACGATTGGGGATCATAGGTCTTTTGACCACTAGTACGAGTTCGCCTTGGCGGAATGTCCTCGGCCTGGTCAATCTTTCGTACGAGCGCGTCATCTTTGCTTTGTAGGCCTCTAGATTTTGTTGCGCTAAGAGCCGGGTTTCATCGAGGGCATCGAGCTCCTCAAGCCGAAGGTGAGCATTTTCTTCGTCCGTCAGCTCGTAGTGGACTGCCACTCGTAGAGAGGGTAACTCTATCTCGAGGGGGAGCACTGCTTCCGTCCCAAATACCAACGCATACGGCGTTGTGTTCGTGGCCGTCTTGAACGTAGTTCGATAGGCCCAAAGGGCCTCTTGCAGCCTCTCATGCCAGTCCTTCTTATTTCGGGACACCGTCTTTTTTATGATCTTTGTCAAGGTCTTATTGAAGGCCTCGGCCAGACCGTTAGCTCGTGGATTGTAGACTGAAGAATATCTCCAGTCTATATTGTGCTGCTGCGCGAAGCGGCTAATCTTATGGCTTCTGTAGGCTGGCCCGTTATCGGAGATAATCCGCCGTGGAGTTCCAAACCGATAGACGACGTGCGTCTTGAAGAAGTGGAGGATATTCTCCGTCTTCACTTCCCTCAATGGTACTGCTTCCGCCCATTTAGAGAAGTAATCAGTCGTCGCCAAGATGAAACGATGTCCCCTGGACGATGCTGGTTCAATGGGGCCGACTATGTCAGTCCCCCACATTTCGAATGGCCAGCTAGCCATCGTTGGATGTAGTGGATTCAGATGCTGGTGGATGAAATCCCCGTGGATTTGGCACGAGTGGCACTGCTTCGCATACTTGAGGCAGTCCTGGATCATCGTGGGCCAGTAGTAACCCATCCGTTTAATTTTTAACTTCATCTTCGGGCCTGCTTGATGAGAACTACAGATTTCGTCATGAACCTCTTGAACGACTCTTTCTGCTTCGTCCGGTCCTAAACATCTCAGCCGCAGAGAATCAAACGACCTCTTATACAGAGTATCATTGACGAAAGCGAAAGATAGAGCTCGTTTCATGAGCTGATGTCTTGAGGACGCTCCTTCGGGCATTCGGTGGGACTTAAAGTAGTCTATGAAGACTTCCCTCCAGTCCTCAGCTTTCTTACGGTCTTTTATTTGTAGGGTCGTCTGCTCAGTCGCTCCCTTTTCTTAAGCATGATTCCGGAGATATTTCTGCCGGGGCGAGCACTCGATGGCTTTGCACCATGATTTTGACGTCATCGAGGTTCTCATCAGCTAGTTCTTTAGCGAGCTTAGCTAGCGCGTCTACTTTGCTATTTTCCGCACGTGGTATACTTTCCAAAGTATAGGAGGGAATTTGGGTCAATAGTTGTTGCACCTTTTCGCCATACTTCACCAGCTCCGGTTTGCACGTTTGGTAGTCGCCATTTACTTGACTAACGACCAGTTGAGAATCCCCATATATAAGGAGGTCTTCAATTCCCATGTCAATGGCGATCTCGAGGCCTGCTATCAAAGCTTCGTATTCGGCTTCATTGTTTGTCCTCGATTCCGTTAAGGAGAAAGCAAAGCGCATTATCCCTCCTTGTAGGGTTACCAAGATAAGGCCTACTCCCGATTTGATTATGGGGGTACATTGTTTGCGCTTCTTCATGGAAGATGCCCCGTCAAAATAGAGTTCCCATCGGGTATCACCGCCGCCGATCGCATCGAATGCATGTTCGTCTGGCAAATCGCAGTTCAGAGGAGAACCGGCAGGTACTGGATGCTCAGCAAGGAAGTCGGCAATGGCCTGGCCTTTCACTGCCTTAAGAGGTCGATACGTTATCGAGAACTCCATCAGGAGTAGAGCCCATTTAGCGAGTCGACCCGTCAATATAGCCTTTGACATCAAATATTTAAGGGGGTCCACCTTCGAGATGAGACAGACTTCGTGCGCCAACACATAGTGCCTGAGTTTTGTTATCGCGAAGATTAACGCCAAGCAGTGTTTTTCAATGGGAGAGTAATTGCTTTCTGCCCCCAGCAGAACTCGACTTAGGTAGTAGAGTGCTCTCTCTTTTCCTTGATCGTTCTCTTGTGCCCATAATGCGCCTAAAGAACCTTCGAGGGTGGTTGTATAAAGAATGAGGGGTTTTCCTTTGACCGGCGCAGCCAACACCAGAGGGTTCTGTAGGTACTGCTTGATCTCGTCTAGTGCACCTTGGCATTTGTGATCCCAAACGAATGGAGTTCCCTTCTTCATTAGGTGGCTGTAAGGACGGCACTTGCCTGAAAGATTGGCGATAAACCGTCGGATGTATGTGAGCTTCCCTTGGAGAGACCGCAACTGTCTGAGGGTTCTTGGCGGAGGCATTTCCATGATCGCCTTGATCTTAGATGGATCTATTTCGATACCTCGGTGTCGGATGATGAATCCCAGTAATTTACCCGAGGAGACTCCAAACGCACAGTTGAGGGGATTCATCTTCAAATTATATTGCAGAAGGCGTTGAAATACAGTTTCCAGATGCTTTAAGTGCTCATCGTATAACATGCTCTTCACTACGAGGTCATCGATATAGCACTCGACGATGTCATGTATGAGATCGTTGAAGATTTTTGTCATGGTCCTTTGATAGGTAGCGCCGGCGTTCTTTAGACCAAAGGGCATAACCTTGTAGCAGAATATACCCAAAGGGGTCCGGAAAGCGTTGTGCTTCTGGTCTTCGGGATGCATCTTTATCTGATTGTACCCTGATGAACCGTCCATAAAGGAGAAAACCTCGTGAGTGGACGTGTTATCTATCATTAGCTCGGTTACCGGTACTGGGAAATCGTCCTTCGGGCAAGCTTTATTGAGATCCCTGAAATCCACGCATATGCGTACCGTCCCATTTTTCTTCATTACCGGGACGATGTTGGCGATCCAGTCGGGATATTGGAATTCTTGGATAAATCCAGAATCGATCAGCTTCTTGACTTCGGCGTTGATGCTCATCTCAAGCTCGAGCCGCATCCTTCTCGGCGCCTGCTTGACTGGCTTGATATCCGGGGATATTGCTAATTTATGCACAGCAATCTCCGGATCTAATCCTGGCATCTCGGAATAGTTCCACGCGAAGCAGTCTTTATGTTGTAGAAGCACGTTCTTTAACGCAGCCACCCTTTCTTCAGATAGCAGCTCGCTAACAAATGTCGGTCGCGGATCATCTGCCGATCCCAACTCAATCTTCTTGAGGTTATCTGCAGTAGTATGTATGCCATCTTCCAGTTCTTTTGGAGCTGGCGGAAATTCTGAGATCACCTCATCATCGCTGTTCTCAAAGCACCAGGGAAGGTCATCCATGTTCTCGGGCTCTTCTTTTAATATCGTAATCGTGTAACATGTGCGAATCCGCTTCCAGGACTGAGGTGGATCTGATTCTGCTTTTGCGGCTTTGAGTTCGTGCTTTTGTGGCGGCGTTACCCTCCAGCCGTTGGATAAAGCGAATCTGCCATGTTGGTACTGGTCCTCGACCCAGTTCTTGAAGGTGAAGCAGTCTTCGGTAAGATGTCCTATAGCTCGGTGATAAGAGCAATAGCTTAGATGGGAAGCCTTGTTAGCTTGCTCAGGGTGTCTAGACTCTGGAAGCGCGATCATTTGATGTTTTATAGCGAGCTCGAGTAACCTCTCCGTCTTGTCTCGAGGGAAGGAATACGCTCGACTCATCTTCTTCATGAGGGACAAATCCGGACCACGCAACGCCCGATCACACGACTCTCTAATCCTGCGTCGTTGTTGTCGGCTCCTCTTTCTGCTTCTTGATTTATTTCTGCCTCTGCGTCGGGCCTTTCGTACAACGGGTTGACAGGGATGAGCATCTTTGTCTTTTGCAGCCTGTTGAAACAGACGTTGCGTCCTGGCCTTCTCGTAGATGGCCATCTCGCGGTTGTGGTCTTCCCGAGCCTTTTGACCTGCTTTCCTGATAAGCTTGTCCACTTGTTCTTTAAATGACGGACTTGGCACTTCGATTGCGGGACCTAGTTTTGATGAAGGGTTGGCATTTCCTGACAGGGTGTCATCTTCTTCATCAAAGGTATATATGACGTAGCTACTGTGGGCCCGTTCCCGTTTTCCGGCTCTCACTTATCCAAGCCCAAGTGTTTCCATTTTCCCGTTGGGCAATTTGCGTTGAGTCCCAGGGACATCCCAAATCCTGTTGTAGAACCGAGCTTGTCGAAAAGTCTGTTTTAAGGGTACCCCTTGACGCATTAGTAGCCTCTTTAGTCCATTTGTGTAATATCTGGGCAAACGGATGGGTTGGAGCCTGTCGAGTGTAGCATCTGCGCCATGCCATATATCTTTCTTTACTTTCGTCTCTGAGGATCGGTAGAATAGGATTACCTTCTCACCCCTTTGCCTGAGAGGGACGTAAAACGTCTGCAGGTCCTGCACATTATAAGCTTGAAGTGTGTCGAGCTCCTTGTAGTGTTTTCGCGGCACCATGGTGATTTGCAAACTCTGATCATCGCTAGGGGATGCTTGTATTGACGGCCGATTAGAGAACACGGCATTAACCTCATCTTCCGAGTCACTTCCGAAGATCAACATGGGGGCGGACGTCCCCGGGTTGTTGCGTTGAGACGGCCCAGCATAAGCTATCTCTTCTTCTTCTTCGGTATCGCTCCCGAAAACAGGGATGGTGGCGGCGGCTTTGTTCTCCGGCTCGTGACACCTTTCTGTATCCTCGAAATCTCGCAAAAAGTACTTCGCATCTTCATATTTGCGGACTTCGTTCACGGAAAATGGGTTCAGCTCACCTGTTACGGTATACTCGAAACCATCCTTAAAGTACTTCATACACTGATGTTGTGTAGAAGGGATGATGTTGTACTCGTGTAGCCAAGGACGACCGAGCAAGGCGTTGTAGCAGGTCTTGGCATCAATAACATAGAATTTGATGTCTGTGACGAGTAGTCCGAAACGTAGTGTTAGTATCACGGATCCGAGATTCCGTGACGATTGTGAATCGAAACCGGAGATGGTAATTTTGTCACGAGGGAGGTGTTGCACGCTCATGCAAATTTCCTTTAACACCCGAATATTAAGGAGATTGACGGAGGATCCATTATCCACTAGGATCTTGCCTATCTTGATATCATGGCAGTATCCAGAGACATATAGGGGGCGGTTGTGGTCGCACGTCCCGAGAAGGAGGTCTTCGTCACCGAAAGTGATGTCGGCCGTATGCACTTCCTTCAGTTCATCCTTCATCCTTTCAGTGGCGAGGAAGGCTTGGAATTGCTCAGGTTCTTGTAACGCTATAATTAGTGAATCTCGCGCTTCTTTTGATAATAGGAGGGCATCGAGAATGCTAAGTTGAGAAGGTAGCTTCCTTAAGTGCGCCAGGATGTTGTAGTCCACCTTACCCTTCCTGGGAGGGTCTTTGGTAGTCAGCTCTTTCATGACTTGGTCATCTAAAGTGATATCCTCAGTGACCTTTTCCTTTCCCTTATCTTTTCTATTTGCGGGCCCGAGATTCTTTTCCGGGAGCGTGCGATTGCGCAGCTGAATGTTTTCGCAGGCCTTCGGTTCCTCCTCTTTCCCTAAAACGGATTCTTTAAAGAGGGGGCCCAGAGCCATTTCTTGATCAGAGTCACTCCCAAAGGTGAGAACTTGCGACCCTCCGGCGTTAACCATGTGACAGTTGCCAGTAGTTCTGTTGTACCCGTCGGCGGTACTTCTTCGTTCCCGACGAATCTTGCGTTTCATGCGCTTAAAATGTTGCCGACGAGCAACATATCCTTGCCACCATATCCTAAAGGCGTCGCACTCCTCCGTGGGGTGTGAAATTTTCCGATGATATGCGCAATAATCAGGGTGCCTCTCCGCCCCATTGAGCGTGTTTTCTTCAGAAGGTGGTAGCTTCATTCCCATTGACATGGCTTTGGCAAACCTTTTCCTCATCTTGAGTATCTTCTTGTCTGTCTTGGATGCCTTTCGATCTGGCGGGAGTACTTCAACTCTTTCGTTCAGTCGCCTGCATTTGGCTCCTTCCGATGCGGCCATCTCACGCTCCTGATCCGCTTTACTCTTTAGACGAATCTCGTCCAGAAAGGCGTCGATCATTTCATCTGTTGGCCACACACGCTCTGGTTCAAGCTCTGTCCCCAGTTTCTTAGTGCCAGGAGTTTTCTCATCGTTGGTAAACTAGTGGGAGATTACGTTACAACTCGCCACATATCCCTCGGATTCATCCGACGAGCTCTCTCCATCATTTTCCTCTTGAAAGATGTGGCTGAGGAACTCTTGCAGCGTGACAGGAGTTCGTGCCTTTTGATTGTACTCTTCCAACGCGTCGATTTGCTTCTGCAAGTTCGTGCGCTTGTCTCTAGGCGTCACGGGCTTCTTAGATTTCTTCTTCTTTTTCTTCGAAGATTTGGACAGTTGGGCGTGAGTATTTGGGCCATCACCATGAGTCTCCGTAGCTGGGCGCGGCTTCAACATCCCTTCGATAATTCGAGGTTCAAGTGGGTCACTCCATTCGACCGCAGGGCACGCATGAAGGTCCCTCAGCATTATTTTGGTTTTAGTTGACAGCACGACCTCCCATGGAGCTTCTTCAATAAAAGAACAGGTTGCCCCTGGTGTATCTGCTTTCTTAGGAGTATGCGGCTGTGGTGGGTTCACCTTCCACTTTTCGGACAGTGCAAACTTCCCCTGGAGGTATTGATCTTCAATCCATCCTTTGAAGACGAAGCAATCCTCAATCGGATGACTTACCGTTTGATGGTAAGGGCAATAATTAGGGTTATTCACCTCAGTGGGTTGTGGCGGTCGCCTTGGATTTGGTAGGTTTATAAGTCTGTTGCGTACTGCCAGCTCGAATAACCGTTTCGTCTTGTCTCGTGGGAACGAGTAGGGACGCTTCATCTTCTCATTATAATACCGGCGTCTTTCTTCCAATTGATCCGCCAGCTTCGGGGCGTTGGGTTGCTGCTGGGCATTCGCGACGAAGGTTGCCCTTCCTTTACCCTTGTCATTCCGAGGTTCCGACTTCGGGGGAGGTGGTCTATGACCCATCTGGTCCATCTGAGCCAACTTATCGATTAAAGCCTAGAATGTGGTTGGCTTAAAGAACATCATAAACTGGGAGATAGTCGCGTGAGGGTCTAGGGTTCCCATGAACATGCCCACCGCGGGCGCTTCTTCAATGCGTTGCTCGCATTTCGACCACAAATTTCGCCAGCGTATAGCATACTGGACCCAAGTTTCGCCTGGTTTCACCCTGGCATTAATCAATGCCGTTATTGGAGTGCGTTCACTGGCGCTCGCGAACCGCTGGGTGAATAGCAACTCCATTTCAGCGAACGTCTTGATAGAATCGTTCGGGAGTTCCGAATACCATTCGAACGCTGTTTCTGATAAGCTGCCCACGAACTGGCGAAGCAACAGTTTATCATCACCGCCGGTGTTACCGCAAAGGGCCCTGAACTGGGCAACATGTTGATGGGGATTGCCGGTCCCCTTATACACGTGGAATTTTGGTATTGTATAACCCGGCGGGTATTTGATTTGGTCGTACCAGCTTGGATACGGCCGGCCCGTTTTTACGACTTGACCAGCTGCCTCAGTCGCATGATGAACCCGGATTTGCTGGGCTATATAATCGACCAAATCAGCCTTAGAGATTGTCTCCTCCTTGGCCGTCGAGAGGGCCGGTGGTAGATTTGACGTCTCCCCCTTGTCGTCTTCAAGGACGATCGAGGGATCCTCAGCGGGTGGGTCTTGTTGGATCATCATTCCTACATATCTTGGAAGAGAAGGCCCATACGTTGTATGTTGGCTGCTTGTTCAGCAGCCTCTTTGTCCTTCTTCTCCAATATTCGGCGAAGGAACTCAGCGTCGGTTTCTTCCTCCTGGCATTCGTCCGAGGACGTTTCTGGGTTTTCTTTTGGCCCGGTAAGTGCGGCCATAGCGTTCATCATTTCCTGGAGCTTTTGCTGTTGCTCCTGAGCTTTGGTCACCGACCATGTAAGCGGTCTATGACCTGTAGACGCACGGCTGTCTTCCTTTCCTGACGCCATGTATACGGTATGGACCATCATGCCCCCAAACTTAGGGCGTCTGGGCTTAGTGCATTTAGCTGTCATTGCAGGCTGAGGGATCTTCTCTGGCTTCCTCCTTTTATGAGCAGTGGCAGTTGAGGCGGGCACCCAGACAGTGTTTCGTGGTTTAGCCTGGTGACTGGCTTCCTGTTGGATTTTCAGCTTTTTGTGTTGGCGGGAGAAGTTTAGATCGATCGTCGAGTCTCGGGCCTGCCGCCAAACCTTATAGATTTTGGAAGACAGCCGTTGTGGGGATCGGGGCTGTTCTGGCTTTATTTCTGCAACCTTTTTTAGTGGAGGAGGAGACCTCTTTAGCATCGCGGTAGGAGAATTCCTACGCACCTTATTTAGCATCTCAAACCTGTTCCCAGTTGGAACAACAGCATTAACTTCTGCCATCGGGGCTGGTGGAGTTAGCCCAGAGGGGGGGTTGCCCCCAGCCTTCCTTACTTGGTGCCAGTGGCGACGTCGAGCGTGTCGAGCGGACGGCGTTGGTTCAGCGGTGAGAATAGCTTCGTCTTGCCCCTTGTGTAGGTGGGGGGTCGTTGCTGGTGTTAGCCTGTCAAAGACCGGCATCCTTTGGATAGCAGGAGCGGGAGCTGGAGCCGTCAATCTTGTAAAGACCGACTTTGTGGCAGGGAAGCCGCATTGACGACTTCAGGAGCAGGACCGGTCACTTTCTTAGAAGCAGCCTTCTCTGGGATTGTAGGCCTTATTGTGGGTCCACAGGAGTCTTGGCCCAATCTAGAGAAGACCGAGGCGCTGGTGTTGGGAGACCCGTTGAGAGGGGCCGCGTCAGGGGTAAGACGATCAAAGACCGACTTCTTGGGAGCTTCCTCTGTCAGCACCGGCGCGGTGAAGCTTGTCGGTGGGAGCATGGTCCCAAAAAACAATCCTGTAGTGGCTCGAGTGACCTGTTCCACGGGCATTGTGAATAGCGAAGCAGCTTGGGGTCCGTAGGCTATACCTCCCGGCGAGGCAGAGCGTTGGTTGCAATTGCAGTCCGAGCAGTTGGAGCGTTTCGCAGAAGTAGAAGCCATCGATTCTTTGCTTTCTGCAATAAGCAAGACGCCAAGTCTTAGTATCTTGAAACCCAAGGGCAACCATTAGCGAACCGCGATTGGTTCGCGAATCACGCAAACGAAGTGTGGAGTGGAAAGAGGAAAAGGTCCTACCGGGCGTGCCAGAATCTGTTCCCCTCCGAATGGCGGCGCGACTGGGCGTCTCGCCTGAGATTCGGGGCAGATGCTAATTGGTGCTATCCGTCCACCTCTCCGAAGATGCCAAGTTGATTTATGGCACCGTACATCAAAGGTTTGAACGGATGCGTCCGATGTAGCAGACTTCGTCAGATTCCCCCTCGCTTGAGGGGTTTTTGATTGTGGGGACGCTCTTCCCTGCAGGTGCAAGCCCCTGCAGTTAATTACACTACCACATCGCGGTAACCACTTTCTCCTTCTCCAGATGGTCACTTCATGTCGTGTGTATTTATTTTATGTTTAGTTGCCCGTGGATTGTATACGGAGACTAAGTTATGCCGTCGTCCGTAGGGCGTGGACTAGTCCAAATCCGTATTATCATAGATTTGGGTTTGGGGGTTTGGGTTTAAGGATACGTTAGCCTCATTTGAGCCTAAGATCAACTTAAACGTTTGTTAAGGATACGTTAGTCTAGTTTTTAGACTAAGATCGACTTAACGGGATCGTTTAGATCCAACAAGAGAGCAATAAAAGGGGGGTCCTGTTGTTTAGTTTAGTGACGTTACGGTCGGTAGGTAGTCTAAGGACATTGCGGTCCATGGATAGTTTAAGGACATTGCGGTCCATGGGTAGTTTAAGGACATTGCGGTCCAATATTAGTTTTAAGACATTGCGGTCAAGGTTAAGGACCTCATAGTCCGTGGATTTAAGGACTCCACAGTCCGTAGTTAGTTTTAAGACATCCCGGTCAAGGTTAAGGACGTCATAGTCCATAGGTTTAAGGACTCCACAGTCCACAGTTACTTTTAAGACATCTCGGTCAAGGTTAAGGACCTCATAGTCCATGAGTTTAAGGACCCCACAGTCCATAGTTAGTTTTAAGACATCTCGGTCAAGGTTAAAGACCTCATAGTCCATGGATTTAAGGACTCCACAGTCCATAGTTAATTTTAAGACATCTCGGTCAAGGATAAGGACCTCATAGTCCATGGATTTAAGGACTCCACAGTCCATAGTTAGTTTTAAGACATCTCGGTCAAGGTTAAGGATCTCATAGTCCATGAGTTTAAGGACCCCACAGTCCATGTCAATGTGTGGTCATCAGGACCCGTCACCTCTTTGAAGACGTTGAGGAATTACAACGCCAAGTATCAAAGGAGTGAAGAGATGTACCCTTGAGCCGGGGTGGATTAAATAGTCTTTGGCCCAATTTGGGATCAAGACCAATTAATTATGTTATGAGTCCATTAGCCCAGTTAAGTCTGAATTGAGGACTTATGACCGTCTTGGGCTAAGCCCAATCATGTCTGGAATATTGGCTTCCTGTTGGTCTATTGAAGGAGAGGCTTTGCCTCTGGCCATTTAACCAATTGGGCTAATGCCTAGTGTTAAACACTAAAGACCAATCAGTGTTGAACACTGGGAATGAGATTGATAAGTTAGTGTTTAACACTAAAAGATAGTTGGTGTTAAACACCAGTAACAAGGCTTTCAAATTAGTGTTAAACACTAAAACAGATCAGTGTTAAACACTGGCAACAGAGATCTCAAATTAGTGTTAAATACTAGGGTAATCAGTGTTGAACACTGCAAATAAAGTTCTTTGATTAGTGTTGAACACTAAGGCCCAACAGTGTTTTAACACTGGATTCAGGGGTTCCAATTTAGCGTTAGACGGTAAGGCGAGAGGGGTCACGTGGTAGCACGTGAGGGCGCCCTCCCTTCATTTGTTCTGCTGAGAATATCGCATCTTTTGGAGCATCACGTGCCATCACGTGACGGGTGTTTAAATGGAGTATGTTAAAGCCTCTGCCAAGGGTCACGTGTGTCACGTGAGGCACTGCCTCAAAGGGGCCTTTCTGTAGATCTTTTTGGGGGTCACGTGGTGACACGTGACCCTGCCTCTATGAATGTTTTTAAAAGATCTGTTAATCCCTTTCAGGAATTAAATTCCTTGTAGGGTTGAACCCTGACAATAATTTCAGAGGAATCAAATTTCTACTTCCTTTTGAAGATTTATATTCTGGGATAGAGTTGAACTCTGAATTTTCTGTAGGAATTTAATTCCTCATATATGTGAAGAACTAAATAGGGTTAAACCCTAATAAAAGCTTTAAGGAATTAAACTCCCACTCTCTGTTAGAGGATTATTCTGGGGAATGAGATTAAGGGAATTAAATTCCTGTTGTTTTAACAGAACTAAGTTCTTAAGTAGGGTTAAACCCTGATTCTGTTCATTCTGAAGGAATTAAATTCCCGTAACACAGGGTCAAACCCTAATTTTATTTTGAAGGAATTAAATTCCTATAGTTCTGTGAGAATTAAATTCTCATGCTTCCATTCCCTTTCTATGCTTTGGATCTGCATGGCAGGATCTCAACCCATTGAGAATTAAATTCTCAACTCAAGGGGAGATGTGCACTTTACAGATCCTCCACCAAAGAGAGAACTATGTCCTTCTGTTTTTATATCAGAGTTAAACTCTGTTGAGAATTAAACTTTCTTTTCCTTTCAAAAGGCCTTCCCCTTCTTACCTAGGGTTTTATTTTGCAGAAGATCCAAATTTCTCCAAAGTATCAAGGCTCTCCTCTTTTTTGTCTCGATTCCTTTCTGCCTCTATCTCTCTCTATCTTCTCTCCCCCTCGCTGTGTCTTTTGGCTCCTATTTATAGGAGAAGCAGCCGAATCAATTAGTTTTGGCGAATCTTTCATTGAGAGATTTGATTTGTATTCACCATTTGTTTTGGACCTTTGGATTATTAGGTGAATTTTATTCACCATTGGATTTTAAATCCAGAGATTCTCCTTTGTTATTTCAGTTAGATTTAAAGGGGAAATCTTTCCAAATTCGAGATTTTCCCATAGATAGATGGTATTTAATCACCTTTAAATTTTTAATTCAATCGGTTGCTTATAATCTTTTTCCTTTGGAAAGATTTGAATGATCTCTTCTCAGAATTTGATTCTGTTAAAAGATAGGCTTTGAAAGCCGGTCACGTGTAGCCACGTGACCCTTGGTCACGTGTGGGCACGTGACCCCCTTGGAACGAGCTTTCTTCTTTCTTTCTGCGTTCTGTCTTCTGGTCGCTGCTTAGCTGTCACGTGCCACCACGTGACCCCAGGTCACGTGTGAGCACGTGACCCTCGTCTGGCGCCTTTTTCTTGATTCAATCAGGGAATTGATTCTGCTGCTTTTGAATGTCACGTGCCAACACGTGACCCTTTCTGAAGCCCTTTTCTTTGATGTAGTTGGGAAACTGAATTTGCCTTGCCGATACTTTTAGATGTCACGTGCCAACACGTGATTGCTGGTCACGTGTAAGCACGTGACCCTTTTCTGAAGCCTCTTTCGTAGGCTTTCCTGATTTTAAATCAGGAAACAGTGTGTTGTGATTTGATTGCGAGAAAATCTGGAATCACTGGAGCTTGGATAAAATTTTTGTGAATATTCCAGAGAGCTGAGAAATTGTACAGGAGCTTGCTAAAGAATTTTTGTGCAGAGAACTGCCTAGGTGACCGCGATTCCACGGCAGATACCCACTAATTGCGGCGGTTCCGCGGCGGCCTTGGTGCTTCAGTGTACCAAATTTGCTCTGTGAGTCTCTGTCTTTCTTATCTCTCGCCCCATCTACTCCAATTAACATTTTGTGCAGGTTTCTTTGCAAATAATCGCAGCGCCGCAAAAGCAAAATTAAAATTTGTGCGTGTTTTGATTTTTGGTTGTTTGCATATTAATACGGATATTAAGGGGCACGACCAAATCCAGATTAGGTGGGGAGTTCATTACCCTTCCTAAGCCCTAAAAATCATAAACTTGCATCCGCATTTACCCTCATTAATTAAAAGAAATCTAGAGATGACTCTAAGGACCGTCGCGCTCACTTAGGACAAGAGAAGGCCGTAGGTAATTCATTGCTTATCCGCGTTTTCTTGTGGTGTCTAAGGCAAGTGTGTCGAAGGCTAGTGGTTATTAATTAGGCACACTACTTACGTAGTGGAGTACCTTCCCACTTACCTGGCACTTACCTGGCCATAGGGAGACAAAGAGGCAGTGGAGGATTCTATCCTGCGACTTGTCTTTTGGCAGTTAGGAGCGGTCTAGAGCCTGACATAGGTGACCATAGAATTAGGGTAGTTCTTGTTGCATTTGTTGTGCTCGCATCATTTGTTCAAAAAAAATCCGTATCATTTTTCAAAACAAACACCAACACTTCATTTCCCCTAATTATAAATCACGCTGCCACTTGTACTAACCCCTTTTAGTGCAAGATAGGCTGGACACGGGATTCTAGTGCCCGTTTAGTCCGCGTACCCTTTATCGACTCCAAAGTCGGTATTTCTCCATTTACCTTTCTTTTACCCACCACCACACCCACTTCGATGGATCCATCTCCATCGAACTTCTTTTCCACTACCCTGCCGCCGTCCGTTGGTGTGCAGAATCCACCTCGCATCTCTCTCCAAGAGAGGTGCTATCCAACATGAGGCCCCCTTTCCACCTGTCTTTCCATTCCACCAGCCAACGGGGAAAATTTTCAGATTAAACCCCAATACATCAACCTTCTACCAAAATTTCACGGTCTCGAGTCTGAGGACGCATACGTGTTTATCACGAAATTTGAAAATGTATGCGCAATGATGGGTACCTCACAGTTGTCTGTGGATGCTTTGCGTCTTCGTCTTCTCCCATTCACCTTGTGCGATATAGCCGAGAAGTGGCTGTATAACACTACCGCACATTCCATTTCAAATAGGGAAGAATTCGTCAAAGCATTCCTTAAGAAATTTTACCCACATCACAAAATAGCTCGAATCCGTAGCGAAATCAATCAATTCACCCAGCTTCCAAATGAAACATTTTCACAATGTCTTGAACGCTTTAAGGATCTGCTAGTTCAATGTCCACATCACGGCATCCCCAGATGGGATCTGTGCCGAATCATTTATGAGGGCATTAATCCTAACACAAGACAGACCCTTGAATTAATGTGTCAAGGCAATTTCATGACCAAAGATGATGGGGAAGCCTGGAAATTTTTAGAAGATTTCGCTGAAAGATCTTTACAGTGGAAGGGTGTGAGTCAATCATCTAGGGTTGGCAATAACCAATCGGAAGTTTCCATAAGAGTTAGAGCTGAAATTTCAGCTATGCAAAAGAAACTCGAGACTATGGAAAACAAATTTTTAGCTGCCGCCCTAAACCAAATGTCACTCTCCAAAACTGTATATGGATGCTGTTCTGATCCATCATATCTCACGGAAGAATGTCCACGAAATTCTCCGTTTCAAGGTCACGAGCATACCAGTTCTGCTTACCAACAAGGACCTAGAAACGATCCATTTTCTTCCACACATAATCAGGGTTGGAGGAATCACCCGAACTTTGCTTGGAACCAATAACAATCTCAAAACACGGTTCCAACCCAAAACAATTTCCAAAGGGTCCCTCCACCACAATTGAGTCAGCACCCCTTTCACGCACAAAACTTCCAAAATCCGGTCAACACACCTGCACCGTCCAATCCATTGCAGTTGATCGGTTCAGATGAATCCTCTTCATTCATGAACTTGCTTTTGACAATAAAAACTTCCGTCGATGACATAAAGAGAAACTCTGCGTCCCAAAGCGAGACTATTAAATCGATGGAAGAAGAAATTGCACGTTTAAAAGCTGAAATGAGTGCAAGAGAGAGAGGGAAACTTCCAGCTCAACCCTTACCCAATCCTGGCTATTCACATCATGTGGATACAATCACGTTGAGATCTGGAAGAGTGCTTGACAATCACGTTGGGGAAGAGATTGATGACACTGAAAAATCTATCAATGATACCCCGGCTGAGACCTTTCCTTCCACTTCTACTTCCAATTCTAACCCCGGTTCTTTTACCCCACCACCTTCTTGCGAGCCTATTCTTCGTTTTCCACAAGGCTCGCCACTTCAGCCCACCTCTTCTACTCCTCCACGAACGATCCCCACTTCTATTCTGGGATCGGGTCCATACACACTTCCTTCTCCTATGATGGACCCAGCGCTTATTGCTAAAGCACCTTATTCTAATCGGTTAAGGGCTAACACATCGAGTCCACATATGGAGAAAATTATGGACATGTTTAAGCAAGTTAACATCAACATCCCTCTCCTAGATGCTATCCAACAAGTTCTGTCCTATGCGAAAACTCTTAAGAACTTGTGCACTAGGAAGAGGAAGACTCAAGTGCCCAAGAAGATTTTCATGGCAAAGACTGTAGACACGGCTTTCCCCCAACAATTACCGAGGAAACGTAAGGATCCCGGATATCCTACTATTTCCATTTCTATTGTGGAAAAACACATCAACCGTGCTCTACTAGACCTTGGCGCTAGTGTTAACTTGCTTCCATACTCAGTCTATGAGCAATTAGGGATCGGAGAGTTGAAGCCAACCCATTGCACTCTCCAGATGGCTGACCGATCAATCACCAAACCTAGGGGTGAACTGGAGGATGTGTTAATAAAAATCGGGGAATTCATATTCCCTGTGGATTTTATTGTAATTAATACACAGTCTGTAGCGAACCCATGGAATCAAATTCCGGTGATTTTAGGTCGCCCCTTTTTGGCCACTTCCAACGCTATCATCAACTGTCGTAATGGTTCTATGACCCTATCCTTCGGGAATAGGTCAATATAGCTGAACATTTATAAGTTGGGAAGTGTACCCTCCGAACCTACTGCTCAGGTCTGTTCTGTCGACTTAATGGATGTCGACAGCAGCGAATTTGACAATCCTCCTGATACTAATCTTGACTCTTTTCATAGGTTGTTGTTTGACCCAACTATGTATCATACACATACGGACTCTTCCACTGAGATGTCCGGGTCAACAACTAACACTAATTATGAACTACTTTTAGAGTCTGAAGATCACCCCGCACTTTGTGATGACATTATTCTTCGGGGTATTGATGAGACTTTTGAGGAAATCTTCGCTGATAAACTCGCATTTTTGAATGACACAGGTGTTGAGATGAATCATGACCCAATCACTGAAATTGAACCTCCACCCCTTCCTCTGAACTGTAAAAAGAATGCGAGTAATCCATCACATTCACTGCATCGTCTCTCCAAAATGAGACGCACACACACTCTCTTCCACCACTTAACCTTTCCCCACTTCTTCTTCCACCAACCAGAGCACTGCATTGACAAAATTTTTGAATGGTTAGTGTTGACATTCGGTCTTTGCAAAGCTTGGCATCGACCACTGATTTTTGACCCCCTCATGTGATTTTCAAAAGATTAAAATTTCATAACTCAAGTTTGGGGGGGCATTTTTTCTGGCTCTTGAAAAGGAATTTTTACAAAACGATGATCCAAGAATAAGTTTGGGGGAGGTTCTTCACTTAAATATTTTGCCCCCACTAATAAATTTCTCCAGGGCTTACAGGTTTTTCAAGATTTAGCTGATGGCAACAGTGAGGACACTGTTGAAAACAAGTTTGGGGGAGATTTGTGCTTAGTCTTGCATCATGTGCATATCATTTGCATAAGCACAAAACATTTCTTTAAAAAAAAACATAAAAATTCAAAAAATTTCAAAACCTATAAAAATTTTGTGTAAATATTTTTCTTTTGGTTCAAAATTTTTTGTAAATAATTTTTCAAAACCCATAAAAACCTATAAAAAATTTTAAAAAAATTTCAAAATATAAAAATATTTTTGTACATAAATAAGATAATAAAAGTTTAGATAGTGAAAAATTGCATCCATGAGATTAGAAAAATTTAAGAAAGCCAAGAAAATTAGAAGTTTTCTTATACGAACTAGTAATAAGTAGTTATGAGCCGTTGTCCCAAGGGTTAGTAAGATGAAGGACGTCACTAATCTGAGGATAAAAATAAGTCTGAAAAATAGTTTCTATTCTGCAAAGTCAAACATTTTGAACGTTGATACCCTGCTATTCACACTTATACACGTCTTAAAGCCCGGGATAGTAGAGGATACCTTGAAATGCTTTTGTCTTAAAGCCAATGTATGAAGGAAATAAAAAAAATGAAGAAAATATAAAGTGGTGAGAAAAATGGACACTGGTTTTGTTATCACCAAGGGAAATAAAAAATATATAGCGAGGGTGCTTCTTCACCTAGTGCCCTAAGGCCAACTGGTCTGGGAGTCACTGCTATGCCTTAGGTGGTGCAAGACGAGGAAAATACACCAAATAAGCAAGCACATGAGTAATCGGTCGGTTAGTACCTCAAGAAGTATTAACGGTAGCATGAAAGTATGTGAGCAAATTTGTCTAAATATTCATTAATTAAAAAGTACTGAGGCTGATGGGCAAGAGTATGATAGCTTGAATTGAATTCTCCGGGTGTATGGATGTCCTTTACACACACGCAGGGTGATATAATCGATGTTTGGAAGAAAGATAGGAATGAAGAATAAGACGATGTTTTATTGAGGGAGGACGTGATTTCTAACATCTTTTCATGACCATTAAGATAGGGCTCATGACAACCGAAAAGCTAACTTAGTTGGAAACCCTAATTTTCAAGGCTTTTCTTTTACGATTCTGTTCTTTAAATGTAATATTCATGATCTTGCTTTTATTATTGGATTTTGTGGGTGCAATCCGCTGAAAACCCTCAGGAGACAATACTCCTCCTACTAGGGACACCTAGAGGTTTAAAGGCTTGTTGCATGTGCTCAGTGCAATCGTGTTGCCTACGAAACTGTGCTAGTTAGTTTTTCTCTTTCTTTATTTTCTCCTTCTTTTTAATAAACAGTTCGCTCGAGACGATCGAAAATAAGTTTGGGGGAATTTGATCAGTCGAAAATAATATATTTTTAACACGGCAATTTTCCTATCATTTGCACTCATTTAGAAGTGTGCGGTATTCATATTTCACATATTAGCAAATCAGTCGTTCAATATCAGATTGCATGTGTTAGACTCTAAAACCGACATTTCTAAGGAAATTGTGTGTTTATCATGGCATCGCATCATCCCTATATTGCGCAACACTTGTTTCGAAGTCTGTGCAGGAAAATTCAGAAGAAAATCCAAAATTGTCATTTTGCTGATCAAATATTACGCCAACTCAAAATCTTGAGTTCTGGTAGCAATACAGAAGGCCAAATGAAATTCCACACATCAAAACAAGGCCCAAATATTATAGAGGGAAATACCAGAAAAGATCAAAGCCCAAAGCCCATAAAGAGCCGCGGATCCGCGGCATATGCCAGCTTGGGCCGCGGATCCGCGGCGGTTCCAAGGCCTTAGCTCCCTATTTTTGGTGCAAAACTTTTCTCTCAAGGCCCACAGTCATTTCACATATGTAAAATTCCAGAATTCTCGAGAAGCTTCTGCCAGATCAGCAAAGATAATCAAGCAAGCTAATCTTGATTAAGCTCCTAACAAACTATTTCTAGAAGCTCCCTCCTAACTAATCACATCTAGAAGCTTCTCCTCAACAAACTTTTGGAGGGAAATTCAAATCTTGTGCTAACTAACTTGTGGAGGGAAAATTCAAATTTCAATCCTAGATCTAGGTTTTGATGGTCTATAAAAGAGAGCCTAGATCTAGGGTTAATTCTTCTTCATCCCCCATCTACAAGTTGAGTGACACATCTTGTAGCCCCAAATTCTAAATCCAATTCCAAATTCAAGATCCCGAGTACCAAATTAAGCAAGAAGCCTTCAACCTTTTAGGAGCCGAGCCGATCTTCAATCGAGCAAGTGATCCAAGCCAATCCGCGACTCAAGAAGACGAGCGAAGCCAAATCGATGATCGAGTTCCTCCTCTTGTAGTTCTTGAGTGATTGTAACAGAATTGTTGATATAAATAAAAGGTGAAATTCTTTAATCCTGCTTTCTTTTAATTCTTGCATCATGATTAGATCTCAATTTGTGATTGTGGTTCTTGTTGTGATATTTGAGTAAAACTCCGCTCGTAAAGGAGTCGTGACGATCAATAGAATGATGATGATTTAGATCTTTTTACAATTCTTAAATCCTATAACGATTGTAAATTCTAGTGAATCAAATGATTAATGACCTAGTTTCGAGATGATCCTTTCTCGATTGTGTTCACTTGAAACTAGGGAACAACAATTGATCATTTGATTAACTAGAAGCTAGAATTTGAATAAGATTTATCGAAAGGATAAAGGATAAGACAAGGAAACCCTAGCTTCTTCGCAAGATCCTTAACCTCGACGAATCATCATCGATCTAGTATCAATTTGTTAATGGATAAGAACATGAAATCTTTAGATCTCATCACATCTATAGATCCGATCGATTCCTACGAGCCTCATTTCAATTCTTGACATTTGGTTTGGAAATCATCATAAATTACCACTTCTTGATTTTTAATGCTTTCTTAGATCTAGATATTTTCTCTTTCTTGAAATGCAATTTTAAATCATGAATTGTTTTCTTTTCTTTTCCTTAAACTTTCGACTCATCTAATTCGAAAGACGAACGATTACACTTTCCCTGTGGACGATCCGCACTTACTAACGTGCTACATCCGACGCCGTTATTGATTGCGGTCAAAATATTTTTGGTTGTGATTTCTATACAATTTTCTAAAAAACCCAACACACAATCGGAAATCAAATTCTTATCAATCAACAGTCACATTACGGCTGTAGAGATATCAAGAACAATAATAAACTATCTAACACGTGTCCATAAGCCAGAATAAACGAGTCAAGAATAAAATAATGCGGAAGCAAAAAATCCAATACAAGAATAAACTGGAATGTACGTCCCATAATGCGGGCTCACATCAGGAATGAAAATGCATAAATAAAACTAAAGATACTAACAAGTCTTCACTGCTCAGCCTGCTGACTGAAATACTCCGGTTTGGCCTGTAGCAAAGGTAAGGAATCTGGGCCATGCAAAACCCAGACGTCGGTACGTCATAATATCAAGCAATAATATAAACAGGGGTAGCAAGACATGCAGGTATGAGTATAAACGGTAAAACATGTATAACAGTAATATAAATGAGGACGATGAGGGTAATGTGTAGTGAGTAATCTAAACTGGTCTACTGGGTTAACTACTCTCAAGTCTTTTGAAATCAATTTGATGAATCATCGATGCAACTCAATAGTATCCCGTGCGTGCCCGGGATCACGGTCTAAGACTCTCGGACTGAATCCGAGACATGCCACAAGGCAGTAAAGGGTAGTAGATAACGACGAATGATGTCAGCATCATCATCCCGGGGCTGGCCTAGCCCGTAAAACTGATCAGTAAAGGTATCGAACTGTCGAGTTACAAGTCAGGTTTCATCATTGATTTCCCCATACCCCCAAGTTATGTGTATAAGTCAGGTATTGATAAATCTGGAGTTAATGCCAACACAGGATCAAGCAAGTACAGGTTTATCTGAATAAACAACAGGAAATGTTCGTAGGGACAACATGTCAAGATTGTTGGCATTAGTAACAAGATCAGGTAACAGGTCAAGCTATGGTACATCAGGTCAAGTCAGGTAGTGTATACAAATCCAATCATGTCAAGAAGCGCACGGTATCAAGTCATATCAAGTAGTAGTGTATCAAGTCATGTCAGGGGTGCCCAAGTATCGCGTGGGTGCTCATAATCAAACCATAATAAGCGTGGGTACACAAAAACAAGTATGGGGTACCAATGTAATAATAAATGGAATAATGTGATGTGGTATGCAAATGGTAGAGATTCAAACATATGGCTGCACAGTTATCGATTAGGGTTAAAGTTATAGTTCCAACACTAATTAGGTTACACTTTATCAAACATGGAATGTTAATATCACATTATTATGTCTTAATATGATCGATGAATGCAATTATCTATATATCAAAGATTAACTTGCCTGATAGGAACGCGAAACGGATATGTACGGTTCGCCCGACGTCGGCGAAATGTAGCACCGCACGCACGACCCACGGAACGGGTCCAAGTAATGCACGAGGGGGATCACGCAGGTCAGGCACGTCCTCTGGGTCGTCTGGAGCGGCAACGACGTCACGGCTCCGGCGATCACCGGAATGTGTGAAATCAAGAAAAGAAAGAGAAAGAGAAAAGAAGAAGAAGAGTGAGAAGAGGGTTCTCAGGATATGGCTCTGGGTTTTGTGTTTGGGGATAGAGGCGAGGCGAGAGGGTGATGATGAGTCGTGGGTCACCGGCGATGGGGTTTGCCGGCGAGGGGAGTGGGCTGCTGTTTCAAGAAGTCGGTGAGGGTTTTTGTGCAGGGAAGAAGGTCTGGGGTGTTAGAGTGTGCAGTGGAGAAGAAGGGTGATGGTGGTCGAGGAGAAGAGGAGAGGTCTACGATGACGTAGTCGGAGCTCTGGCGACGTGACGGTGTAGCGAGGGTTGAAGGGGTTTCTGGGTTGAAGGGAAAAGGAGAGGTGAGAGCAGATAGTGGTGGTTGTGGTGATGGGAGAAAGGAGGCGAGATGAGGAAGGTGGAGGTAACGACGAGCGATCGGCGACGGCAACGCTACGAGGGGCTAGGGTTTTCTCGTGGAGGCAGTGGGTTCTCGTGGGTTTTCTTTTCTTTTCTTTTTTTAAAAGAAAAGGAACGAAGAAGAAGGGAGGTGATGTTAACGCGGAGGGGGTGATGAGAATCAAGGAACACACAGTAAGTGTGAGAGGAGAGAGAAGGGGGAGAGAAAGAGAGAGAAAGAAAAGGGAAGAGAGAGTGGGGGGTACGTGTATGGGGTTTTAATTATAGGAAAAGGAATTTGTTTAATATATAAAGATGCAGAAAGAGAGAGAGAGGGAGAGAGAGAGAGAGAGAGAGAGAGAGAACGTGCATGATTAATATTATAAAAGGAAACAGATAGTTTCTGTTGAGATTTAAAATAAAAAAATATAAAAAATATATTTTAGTTAAAAATCGTATATTAATAGTTATAAGGAATTAAGAAATATAATATTAGTCCGTTTTGAGATTTTGGTAAAAATAAACTTACTTCAAAACACGCTCGGGTCGGGTCCAAAAATTCAGATTTAAAATATGAAAAATATATGCGACGTCCAAATTTCAAAATGAATGCTCAGGTAACGAAAATGCATAACCCTAAGAACGGATGCACGTACGTGCGCGTAGCTATCCAAACACGTCTGTTTCACTGAACGGGACTAGAACAAGATGCGCGGATGCTATCATGGGGTTAGGGGTATCATGCAGGCCATGTTATGTAATTTTAAAATATATTACGTGACTTAAAATGTTATATGATAAAAGATACAATGCCAGATAAAATGCCAGTATGCACTAAACATGAAATGCACCTGTCTATGTAACAAGTCAAGTTAAACTATAAACATGAATCGAACAGGTTCCAAGCCAGCGGGTCGGGTCGAATGCAAAATAAAATGTAAAATACCATTCGTACCCAAAACACGATAAATCACGAAAATACCACAGATAAGTAAATACGGGAACTGGAATTGGTATAAATGAACTAGGTTGTTACATCCTGCATGTACCGCTCTGTCGACGCTTCCGTCGACTGACCAACTCGAAACGGTTTGAAATGAGCTACCTTAGTCAATCGATCAACAATCACCCAAATTGCATTGTTGCCTTTTGGACTCCGCGGTAAAGCTGTCATGAAATCCATGGTTATATGTTCCCACTTCCATTTGGGAATCGGAAGTGGTTGCAATAAACCAGCTACCCTTTGATGTTCAGCCTTAACTTGTTGGCACACCAAGCACTTCGCTACAAAACGAGCAATCTCCATTTTCATGCCTTCCCACCAGTAATGCTGTCGTAAATCACGGTACATCTTCGTGCCTCATGGATGTACAGAATATGCAAAACTGTGCGCCTCCTTCATAAATTCTTCACGAATGTCTCCTTTCGGCACACACAAATGGCTACCATAACGCAACGAACTATTTTCATGAATCAACAAGTCCGTTCGAAGTCCCTCTTCAACCCGTTCTCGGAACTTCTGCAATCTTGGGTCCTGTGACTGTGCTGCTTTAACATTATTGATCAATGACGAATGTACTTGTAGCTGCATCAACTGTCCCGAAGAATGCGGTGGCACGATCTCCAACTCGAATATCCGAAAATCTTCGATAAGCTCTTTCTGTGCATTCAACATCCGAATAGCTGGCAACTGACTAAGTGCATCCAGCACTACGTTAACTTTCCCTGGATGGTACTTGAGATCAAGATCATAGTCAGTCATCAGCTCCAACCATCTACGCTGCCTCATGTTAAGCTCTTTTTGTATGAACACATACTTTAGACTTTTGTGATCGGTGAATACTTCGACCCTTTCGCTCAGTAAGTAGTGTCTCCAAATCTTCAAAGTGAAAATCACTGCTGCAAGCTCCAAATCATGAGTTAGGTAATTCTTCTCATGGGTCTTCAACTGTCTCGATGCGTAGGCTATAACCTTCCCATGCTGCATCAAAACACACCCCAAATCTTTCCCAGATGCGTCGCTGTGAATCACCAATCCTCCGGAACCATCTGGTACGGTCAAAATAGGAGCGGTTATTAATCTTTGCTTCAACGCCTCAAAAGCTGACGAACAACTATCCGTCCATACGAACGGTAGCTCCTTTCGCGTAAGCTTGGTCAAAGGCTCAGCTAAGCGAGCAAAATTCTCCACGAACTTTCTGTAATATCCGACAAGTCTAAGAAAACTTCTGATCTCTGCTACGTTCTTCAGAATCGGCCAATCTTGAACTGATGCAATTTTCTCGGGATCAACGACGATTCCATATCCGGATACGACGTGCCCCAAAAACTTCACTTCTTCAAGCCAAAAATCGCACTTGCTCATCTTTGCATATAATCTTTTTTGCCTCAACGTCTGCTGTCACGCCCTGCTTCCCAGTGTACGGCGAAGGAGACGCGATTGGTCCGCTACCTATTTACTCTGAAGTAAATACGCTAAGCGTATCTAAGCAATATGAAAGTAAATACACAAGAGACAAGATATATAAATTGAACAGCAACTTTATTTATTAACATTCTTTTGTACAATGCATGAAAAGTAAATACAACTGAAATAAAAGCGATGCCTAAACAATGGCATAACAGGAATGTAAAGTACTGAAAGGAAATGTGTACAATGAAACTAAAACGCTGGGTCTTCAGCAAACTGATCCAAGTCTTCAGCAGTAGGCTCGATCTCTGACGTGTCTAGATCACCTGATGACATTCAAAGAAGAAAGAAAGAGAATGTCGTCAGCGAACAGATCGTTCGGTAAGTCCCAAAGAGAAGGGAGAAATAGAATAGACAGAATAAGAAGATAGCTTTTAACGTTGTATTATCTTGTTGTAATGTTATATTATATTGTTATATTGTTGTATTATATTGTTATATTGTTGTATTATATTGTATTAACGCTGTTGTTTGTAACTTGGTACAGAAGATGCCAGTGTATACGAGAGGAGTCCCACTTGCACCGGGGACTTTGGTAACCCGTAGTACAAAGCTCCATCGATAATACCACGGAACAATGGCATAGATGTAATTACGTCTTAAGTGACCACCTCGTGCCACCTTTAACATATTTCGTACCAGTCTACCCCTTAAACCCTGTAGTGTTTTGATTGTATTGTAGTGTAAACTGTATAGATTGTATAATTGGATGACTGACCGAAACCATGATATCAGTAAACGGATATAATTGTAGAATCATGTATGTAACTGGAGAATCATGTAAACTGGATGATCATGTAAATGGAATGTATATCCATGGTTTGGTTCAGTCAAGTTGATAGATTGAATATATGGAATAATGGATTCATGGATTCATGTAATATTGTAAATTGTAGATTGTAGATTGTACTTAAATCATATTCAAGTCATATTATAATGAGACCCATCCGAGTCAGACAATTAGAAAAGTAAATTGAAGTCCTGATTATTTTTATTAATTTGTTTACCTTAGATAGGCAAGCACCTACTTCTCCGGCTCCTTGAGGCTCAAGAGATTGGTCCCGCTTAAACCTATATTTACTAGGGTCTTTAGGGTAATTTATAGAACTTGAGGGGGTTTTACGTAAAAATACTTTTATATACTTTTCAAAATACACCCCAAGCATTTATTGTTCGTCTTTAGAGTTGTAATGAATATGGATTTTATATTATGATATTTCTAGCGAAAATATTCTAATTTCAGAAATAAAGGTATTTATTTGTAATATTGATTTGTGTGGAATTCATGATATTTTAGTGTAAACTTGATTCTTGTGATATTGTACAAAAGGTGGAATATTTATAATACTTCAAAAATAGATATGTTTATGTTGCATATACATATATTTATATGAAAATAATTTTTGTATATATCTATAATATTCTAGAAATCTCGTTTTCTTAAGATATCGTATTTTAAATTTTTCGAGACCGAATGCTCCTTGCGGAGGTCTGAATCTCGCACTACTAAGCCCGAGGATGTGTGATAATCTACACCATCCTGAACGGGTTCCCTAAATGGGTTGTAATGGCGCTTTGCAAAGATTTGTATAAGTACTAATCATTAAGGAAAACGGTTTTATTAATTATGGTATTTAAATGAAAAGGTGTCGTTTTTCCCGTATTCTATGTTCTAGGGTCTCCTAAGTCAACTAGACTGCTCCTAACTGGTCCAAAGCGATAAGTTGTGAGATACCACAAATCGCCTCTTCACCGCCATTTGTGGCCAGGTAAGTACAAGTGAAGAAAGGAGGGATCCGCTCACGAATCACTGTGAGACGGGCTTTTTAAAGTTACCTTTCTCACTTGCCTAGCCTAGACACCACAAAATCAGGTTTAGATAAATGACTGATGCCCACAACCTTATCCTATTTTCATAATAAGTGGTATTTATTTGTAAAGATATATCAATACTAAATCTTTCAGAAAACGGTTTTATCAAGTATATGGTATTTAAATGAAAATGTTTGTTTTCTCGTATTCTAGGTTCTCGAGGGTATCGCGTTATGTTGCATATGAGTGTGTGAGGAGGTAGGTCGTTACCTCGTGATCAACTTAAAGGTATATCAAGTTTAATAGAGTTAAATGTAGAATTGAAACAATGTGGTATTTAAGTGAAAAATACGATAAATTGAAATAGCCATCATTTTATGTAATGAAACTTGACCAATTTGGTTGATTAGTGTTTAATGGTCAACATGAAGGAGTTTAATCATAATTGTATTAGCGAGAAGTAGAGTTTTATGAAGAAACCGAATCGGAAATCGGATTTGTTCCGATTCCGTCGGGTTTTGTAAATCCGTATTTTTTTTAATAGAAAAGAGAGATAGAAAAATGGGACTTACAGGTTTCAATCAAAGATAAGAGGAAGGTGGATCGGGAGGAGTCGCCGGTGCGTCGTTTCGTCTTCGGGAGTTCCTACGGTCGTTGCCGGAAATTCCGCCGACGAATTCACCGGAGCTTCGCCTTTCGCTCAATTCGATTGCACATAAGAGTTCTTGAGAATTTTAGAGAGTTGGCTCAGAGTTTGGGGTGAGTGGATAGAGGGTAGGGTGGTATTTATAGGGTTAGGCTAGGGTTAGGGTAGGTGAAAGATTAAAATGAAAAATGTGATAAAATGTAATAAAAATGTATTAAAAGCGGAGTAATTAGGGTTTTAAAAGAGTTCTGGAAATGGGCTGAGGCTAAAATTTTGCAGGTGTACAGGGGAGACCAAAAGACACATTTTTTGTGCTGGGGTGGTCGCCGGAATCGGCCGACTCGGCCGTGACTCAGTCGACGGCCGAGTTGGCCTGGTTTGCCGGCCGAGTTGGCCGATTCCAGCCAAGTCAGGCGGCCGGAATCCTCCCCCGATGACTGGTGATCCCTCTGGTACAGTTACATTTCATGGTGTGTCGGGTTTTTATGAGATATGCGCGTGTAAACTCTTGGTATTCTAAAGGTTCAAAATAAAACAATATTAAAAATAATGTGGGGTATGGGAGTTGAACTCTGGTGGCTTGGTTCAGCAGTGTAATGTATTACCAATGAGCTACAAGCTCCTTTTTGTAATTATGGAGCTATTTAATTACTTAAAGTAGTTACAGAAAATGTAAATACCCTAAGTATACATTAATTTTTAAGCAAATTTTGTACACTAAAAATGGAGTTGTTACATTCTTTTAACTTGTAATTAAAAAGCAAGATAATTACTTATATCTTGTGCTCAGGCTAAAATACCCCTTAAGGATTAATAAAAAAATATTTGAAAATTTTATATAGGAAAATTAGGGTTGTTACATCTGCAGTGCGATCTTCAAGTGTTCTGCATGCTCTTCAAGGCTCCTCGAGTAGACTAGAATATCATTGATGAACACCACTATAAACTGGTCTAAGAACGGTGAAAAGATTCGGTTCATCAAGTCCATAAATATTGCTCGTGCATTCGTGACTCCGAATGGCATTACTAAATACTCGTAATGCCCATAACGAGTTCGGAACGCGGTCTTGCAAATATCCTCTGATTTAACTCGGACCTGATGATATCCGGATCGCAAATCCAGCTTCGAGAATACACTCGCGCCACTGAGTTGCTCGAATAATTCGCCAATGCGAGAGATCGGATACTTGTTCTTAATAGTCACCCGGTTTAATTCTCGATAGTCCATCTTTCTTCTTGACTAGAAGAACTGGAGCTCCCCAAGGTGAATTACTGCTTTGAATCTAACCCTTCTCTAGCAATTCAGTAACCTGTTTCTTGACTTCTTCCAACTCCACTGGTGCCATCGGATAGTACGCCTTTGAGATTGGCGCCGCACCAGAAACAAGATCGATCGCTAACTCCACATCTCGTTTTGGTGGTAAACCCGAGATGTACTCGAATACGTCCATGAACTCTGAACTACAGCTGGCGTTTCCTCCTTATCAACTTCTATCGACGAAAGAACACTGTTTGTCGGTCTAGCCCTAAACTTGACTAGCCAGTCAGAACTGCTACTTTCAGCAAAAACAAACTCCGGATGTCCGGGAATCTGGAAAATCACTTTCTTTGCCCTACAATTAATATGAGCGTGGAAAGTGCCGAGAAAATCCATTCCCAAGACAACATCAAACAATGGGATGCACATGAATTGAACAATGCTAAGCGGGAAACCATGAACAAGTAGGATACCCGAAATGACTTCATCTGAAGCCAAACACTGAAGAAGATAAGCACGGTAAACAGGATTCAAGCTTGCGATAAAACATGAACTAGTAAGCAATGAAACAGAGAGAAGCAAGGTGATATAATGACCATAAAACATGAAAATGAATCAAGACTCGGACTCCAAGTTACTTAAATAGAGTACCGCATTGTAACCATGCTGCAGTTCATAGTTACAATCACATAACTCCGTTCAAGTCTCCCAAATCCTAGTATCAGAATAGAAAGAAACAGTAGGGAACCAGCAGGATTCAAGTCGAGAAGCAAAGTTGTTTGCATATCGTCAAGACAAGGGTCAAGAGAAAGATATGATTCAAGAATCACGATAACAATATGGCAGGACATGTTCTTAATTAAGGGTATTCTGATTCGTGTATTGGGTCCAATACCCAACTACAAAATGAATCAAACCTGATTATCCTAAATCCTATGGATCTGATACCAAATAAACCCTGTCACGTCCCGCGTCCCAGAGTGCGCAAAGATCGGCACGTGACAGAGCCAACCATGCTATCTGTGGCTAGGACACATCCATCCACAGTCGCATTACGGCTGTCTATAAGATATCAAGAACAATAAAATAAAAATAAACTATCTAGTACATGTCCATATGCCAGAATAAACGAGTCAAGAAATATAAATGCGGAAGCAATAAATCCAATAAACAATAACATCTGGAAAGTACGTCCCAAAAACGGGCTCACATCAGGAAATGAAAGTACGGAAATAAAACTAAACTAAACTGGATACTAACAGAATCCTCACTGCTCGGCCTGACGGCAGAAATACTCCTGATCAGCCTATGAAAGAGACAGAGGATCTGGGCCATGCAAAACCCAGACGTCAGTGCGTCATAATATCAACAATATTAAATGAACAGGATACACGAGATATGCAGGCATGAATATAAACGATGACATGAATATAACCAGTAAACATGGATATGCAACATTGAAGTGTATACGTGCAGATGAAGTGCAGTGAGTAATCTAAACTATACTATTAGGTTATCTATTCTAAAGTCTTCGAAATCAATTAATGTAATTCTTATCATAACCCATCGGTCTATGCCCCGTTCATTCTCCACAGGACCACGGTAACAGGATTATTCCGTAACGCCCGGAAAAACGGCAAACAATATATTCCGTAACGCCCGGAAAAACGGCAAACAATATATTCCGTAATGCCCGGAAAAACGGCAAAAAATATAATAGCCCTTTGAGTTACGTTCGATTACATTCTTGATTTCCCCTTACCCTCAAGGTTATGTGTTCTAGTCAGGTATTGCCAATCGATATCTAATGCCAACACAGGATCAAGCAGGTACAGGTTTTGTCTATACAGACAACAGTAACGTCCAACGGAAGAACAAGTCAGGATTGTCGGCATTAGAAACAGGATCAGGTATCAAATCAAGCAGTGGTATAACAGGTCATGTTAGGTAGTGCACAGTGTATCCAACGGATGCTCATAATAAAACTGTAGTAAGTATGGATGCACGATAAAAGTACGGATGCACAGTAAAACACGGATGCACAAATATCTATCAGGATTATATCTACAACTTCATGACAACGTAGGATGCACGTTATCAAGCATATGGTGCTAATATAACAGTAATATGAAATAATATGATATGGCATGCAGCTAGATATGCAATAAATGATACGGATGCAAACGGATATCGGAAAACGGTAAAACTGTAATATGGATGCACAATGCAATAAATAAGCAATATTTTTATTAATATAGATGCAAGTATAATAATATAGCATGTATCAAGCTAATTTGCATGCAACCAGATATGTAATTAATGATATGGACGCGTTCGGCTATCCGAAAACAGTAAAACGGTAATATGGATGTACAATGCAATAAACATGTGATATTTTTATTCATAAGGATGCAAAATATGTATCATAGCATGTAGCAAGATAAACTTGCATGCAACTAGATATGTAATAAATGATATGGATAAGAACGACTATCCAAAAACAGTAAAACGGTAACATTGGATGCATAACTAAACAATATGTAATATTATTATTCGCATGAATGCAAAATATAGTAGTATAGCATGTAGCAAGATAAACTTGCCTGATCAGATCTCACGACGGAATGCGTACGCTGCGTCCGACGTCGGGTAAACGTCGCAATGTACACACGCGCGCACAGAACAGGATCAGGAAAAGCAAGAATACGACCACGCTGGCTAAGAACGTCAACTGGATCGCCTGGATTGTCGACGACGAGCACGGCTCTAGCGGTGAGCGGAAAACAAGAACCAAGAAAGAGAAGAAGAAGAAGTAAAAGAAGAAGTAGAAGAAGAAGAAGGAAGAAGAAGAGGCTGTGGTGGTTGCTAGGGTTTCAATATCACGCCCCGCTTCCCAAAATACGGAAAACGAGGGATGACTAGGCCAGCCATGCTCCTACGGTCAAAGAATAATCTCGCCGTAGTCACACTTCGGCTTCTAGCAGTACATGGTAATCAGTAAATAAAGCACAGTAGTAAAGAAAATTACATCACTAAATTATTATATTAAAATCCATTGTTCACAAATTACAAATAACAAGAACAGTTACTAACCAAGTTCAATTTCACAATCTCTTTTATGGAAAGCAGTAAAGAAAGAAAGTACACCAGACTAGATCTCCGTGAACTCGAAAGATAGATCCGTCTCCTGCGCTGGTCCTTCCATGGGATCTGAGCATGCATACTCAGGTCGTCAGAGCGACACAATAGCAATAATATTATAATAAGGTGAAACAGGTAAATGAGGTAATAACAGTGAAAGTACAATGCGAGTAATCACTATGTCACTATATGATGCAAAATATGATCTGTGACCCTATCGGTCTCTAGGTCATGTTTGAAATCGCATAGTGGAAAGAAGGATCATGTTTAACAGGAGTCTCGTACATACCCGAGACAACGGTCCACATGCCCGGGACATAACCCTGTCAGCCGGATCGCTAGATCCTACCTAATATATATATCGCTGCTCAAATGATCATCCTCTAAAAAACGGTCCCGCTAAATACGATTCTCTTTCCACTTCGAATTCCCCTTTATCCCCAGGTTTACACTATTTATGATCTTGATTTAGTCGTGTATAAGTATACCAATGGCACGGTCTTATCACTGTTCACTGTATCAATCACTGTTACGAATGTTCACTTTCCATTGGTGTACTCGTCACTCCTAAACCAACATTAATCACGCATGATAATGCAATGTCCACTGACTCTAACACGCACTAACACTAAGTATATGGCAAGTGGGGTATGATATATGTATGTATGCCATTAACAAGTTAAGTACGTTACGAACCAATGTGCACGTCATCAACTTACAAAAATTGCATAAATTCATATGTTTAGAATTCAACGAAATGATACAAATACGATAAATAGCACACTCAGTCAGCAATTCATCAAAATTAGTTTCAGTTCAATCGGGTTTCCGGTATTCAAGATACAGCTGTTTCATTTTAAGTGCTCGCGGCTGGAAATTCAGTTTCTGAACTGAACGTCCGTTTCGCGACACAAAATTCACCCAGTTGGGTACAGAATTTAGCGATGCTACAGTTGAATAGAATCTAGGGTTTACAATGGGGTATTCAACGCAATAGACGGATCCTCAATCGCATCTTTACGTCGAAAGTTACACACTGTTTAACATTAGTATGTCACTTCAGAATCTGTTCTGGACTGTTATACGTTCTGCCCTTTTTATTTACAAATTAAATAGCAAAAGATCATGAAACGGAATGAAACCACTTGTGTTGTTTAGCTAACAGATTCACTTTTAATACTCTGCAGAGTTCCATAACATACAAATTCAGAAAACAAAGTGGCACGTAGTATGGGACAGTAAATAATAATCAGAGTCGCTCTGGACTGCAGTCCAGAGCCGCACTCCGATCCAAATATCGTCACAGTTTCAGTATAGAAGCCATTAGAGACTTACATAGAGTTAAAGCTCGTCTAGTCGGCTTCGATTTAAGCTCTCGAACGCATCATTCCAGTAAGTACATAATTTACAGTGATTTTAACCGTTTTCAGATACGGGGAAATTTCTAGTTTTATCGGTATATTTGGGGGTATTCATTTTAGCCTCTAACAGTCGTATTTTCCAGTGAAATTTCTACAGGATATTCATCACTACAAGAGCCAACACAGAAAATCTAATTCCGTCAACTTAGGCAAGTATTTTCACTGGGGCCAAGCATCGAACACATACGTCGTTTAATTTTATCGGGAAAAGGAATTCCATAACATACATGTCTGAGTTTGTAACAAGGGTAAATTAGCATGTAGCAAGTAAAGTACTTGCCTGGAAACGTCTCGGGGATGCAAGGCAGCTGCAGCGTCACGAGCGCGTAACGAACGGCGTGAATTGATTTGCGCGACCTTGGCTCGCGATACGATTTGGCGTCGGAGTTTCCCGGAGTCGTCTTGTGCTCACTGGAAGCGTAGAAGAGGCTCTATGGATCTCCCGGGTGCGCTAGGGTCGACAACGGTCGACGGCGTCGCTCCGGCGATGGGCCGCAGTGGTGTTTGTATATTGGTAGTGGGTTTTTGTGTGCTTTTGGAGAGAGGGAGAGAATAGAGGCTCGGGTTGGTTGTCGTGATGGAGATGAGGATGGGGAGAAGAGAGTATAGAGGTCGACGACGTGATGGGGAGATTGCCGGCGTCGAGGGTGCAGGGGGTGGTCGAGCTCGGGTGCAGGGGGTTCGGGAGTGCAGAGGATGTAAGTCCACGGTGGCGTCCCGGCCGTCAATCCAACGCCGGAATGCGGAAGCGGTGATTTACTTTAATTTTCATAACCGGCACCACCGCGTACTATAAACCCGGATCGGGCCATTAATCTAGTCCTAGCTAACTACAAGATGGGAAGAGAGATATACCGAGTGATCCGTGTCCTCCGGTCTTCTCGTCGTCGTCCCGTTCTCCCACGGAATCTCCGGTCTCCACCTCGTCGCCGGAAGGGCACCACGTCGCCGGCTTCTTTTACGGGCTCCTACCTCTATACCGAGGCAACTCGGGCACGAAGCTGGTGAGTCGACGTGCCCAAGATTTGCTGTAGAATGTGTGTAGAACTCATGTCTCATTTTGGGGTAGTGGATGTTGCCATATTTGGTTGTGGAGAATGAGATGTGAATTTTCTTGATGGCTTGGGAATTTCTAGCAAGCAAATGAGACTAAAAAGCCATCCCCAAAAATTGGACAGCCCCTCTTCAAAAGTGGCCGGCCTCTTTTTGGCAAAGGGAGAGAGAAGTCAAGTGGGGGGGGGAAGCCATAATATAAGCAAGAGAGAAACATGATGATTATGAACAATGATCACAAAGCAAACCCTCACTCCAAAACAACCATCATCACATCCAAAGTCAAGCAATCATATCTCCACAAATCAAACCATGATGACTAAAGAAAGTCAAGTGATCATGACACAACAATGTGCAAAGACAACCCTCCAAAATGCTTATTTGCGCAAATGCAAATAAGCCCTCCTCCACCAATCTTCGGCCAATGAAAGATACAAAGAAATATGGCCGAAATGGAAAGCAAACTGGCAACTCCAGAAAACTGGTCCCGTAATAAATTACAGGAAAAACCCCGCTACTGTGCATACACACCCGCATCTGTATTCCGACCGAATACAAATGCAATGAGACAAAATCTACACTGTACAATACTAGGATCCGGCTTAAACCAAAGCCCGCTAGTATTATCCGTCCGATCATGATCCGTACAATACCGCTCGTATCTGATCGAACCCTGCCATATCTCCATACGGCATCTACAGCGTTTCGCCCGAAAACTTGAGCAACTGATCTGTGGGGGACTCTAAAGACTCATCAATACAATGGCTGTGGATTTAACCACTAGCACGTCAGAGGTATTAGCCATACGTGACGGGCCATCAGCTATTGACCAAAAGGGACGTCTGTGAGTGAACTTAGCCTGACACTCTACTGAGCCTGTCAGTGACAATATCCGTACAGTCTGGTCCGGTCGTCTATGAGCATCGCATGGCGGCCTAGGGGGTTGGTAAAAGTCAGACCCCCAAAAGCGGTACAAGTCGTGTCAGAGATCAGCCCAGAACACCCTGAGATACTACTGAAATACCTACCAGTAAATCTCCTGCCTTGGCCAAGGACTTTTCATGTTCTGGCTCTCCTAGACACAGCGCGACCTCACCCCCAATACTGGGAAAGACGAACCCCCGAAGATTCGCTCACTGCCTCCATTTGGCTCGGGACTGTACCCAACTAAAACCTGTTTGCATGTCTCCTTTGAGCGTGGTAGGGTAGTAATCAAAGTACAGTGGGAACTCACACGAGAAAAATGACGATCCTCAGGTCGATGAACTAACCTGTACACATGTCACCAGGGAACTGCTATCTGACGTCAGGTATAAGACCAACTAGCATGTTCCCGGCGAGTCCTGTCCGGTGTACTCATAACCCAATGAGCACCTATATACATCTTAGGTGATCCAACTGACACCAGTGGCTTGTGAGACCGGCCACCGCCCCTCGTCGGGGTCTCGACTATATACACTAGTCTACTCTGGAGTATCGATGCCCTGTATCGAAACTCCCACGACTAGGGACCTTTTAAGGATATGCTTATAGACCACCAGCTCTCACGTATATGATCGCCCTCATACTGCTGGCAGTCAAGGAAGAATCCTAGGGGCTCTATCAACGTGTAATGGCGACCTGTCAGGTCACCTAAAGCAGCACACGATGATAAAAATAAACCAGATAGCATACTATCATCTTGAGTAAGACTGTCCTACCGGGATAGGTCCTCCCTCAATCATTGCAATCACGTGCCTGTGATCCAATAATTGACTCTGAGGGCACTATCTCCAACAATCTCCCACTTGCACTCAAGGCTAATTATTGCGATGTCGCATACTCACAGCCCCTGTGATACCGAACACCCAACTCCTCTACTAGTCAGTCTCACAAAACCTGTTTGCGAAACTATTGCGTTTGAGGAATAGCCTCAGTGAGTGGATCCGCCTTGATGTTTCTTTCTATGTCTCTCTATATCTCAAGTTCGCGGAGAAAGCCATCTTCCGAAATAAGAAATACCTGTCTTAGAATGTGTCTGGATGTCTGATGGGAGCTAGCTCATAAATGAACTCCAAATCCAAACTTCTTAGACTGTATCGTCAACTGAACTTAATCAGTATCTTGCGCCATGCCTCCCTCAGTATTGCCTTGGACCACCTGTCCAAAATACTGCCCCTCGTCAGAAGGAAAAACTATAACTCTGACAACCTCCTTGTCGTCCAGGTCACCTTGGAAGCCTGGAATGATAACTGTCTCCCGAATGAAGCTGTCGTTATCATATCCCTAGAACATCCACTTATGTTCTAAAACTGCTTCCGACTGTTTCTCCAGGATTGGATCAATATCAACTTATTGCATGTAGTGCAAGAACAACATCTGGTGTGGTACTTGACATCTCATGATTGACTCAATTGCCTGAGCAAGTGATCTGCCAATCATGCACATCCCTCTCCCCTTTAGTCTGTAAGACACCTTTAGAGAGGGTGACTCCATTACCTGCAGGTACACTACCGTGCCAGGAGTCGTCCATTCTAAATACTCTTAGAATGCTGTCTAAGTACCCTGATTGGGAAACCACCCAAATCTAGATCTAAAACCATAGATCTAGTAACCAGTATGTCTGATATAATGTCCAAGTCCCATGTGGAGAAACCGCTGTGTGACGACCAAAGTATAACCGATCGTAGTATAGGAATATCACTTCCTACTCTGTGTATGTCATCCAAATACCATGACATCACACCCTACTACCTTCTCAACAGATCCATCCCCTATTCTGATGAAGTCAAACCTATGACTGTCACATCAGAAATAGATGATCTATCTCCGCTATATCTGTTTATAGTCTATAAATAGACATAAGCCACATGTCCACCATGCTTCCGTTGCTCCCACTGACCACGACAACCCTCTGGCAGAGTCATATAGACGTACACTTCTAAAGCCAGTTTAGAACGATGCTATACTCATCTTCCTGCCGGGTCTCACAGTCTGGAACAACAGCTATGGAAAGTGTGGATAAACAAGAACTTCCCTGTCACCGTCCTTGAGGCTACCGGAGTACCTCTCGGGTGCCTGAAGTTACCCACCTTATCTGCGGAGTGGCCAATGGAATGTCAAGCCAGATTGAATCTTTAGGTTCCTATGAAATCTTCAGTAATCGTTTGTGGTTCTGGAATCACTTCCAGTTCTACCATACTCCCACTACTGTTTTCTGAAAAGATCCATTTTATTTAAAATTGTGGCGAGTCTAGAACAATATCACTATTGATCTTCCAAATGGTAGAAAGTCAACCCTCGTCATAGCCTGGGTCAATCCACAAACAGCCATTACAGAAACGTGCCTTGAGTTGTCCAGTGTCTGGTTTTAATCATAAGCCGGACAACTCCCCGTACCTTAACATCGTTAAGATATGAACTGTTCTATATCTAATATAGAACCAGAGGCACTGATTTAATTGAACCAGATTCAAATCATGCAACTGTCTTCAGCGCATGTCAACTAAATGGAAGGAGGCCGATCAGCGTTACTCAACTTAGGAATGCTTCCAATTATGAGTAACCTGAAAGAGAAGCAAGATCTCTTAATCATTACTATCAACTGAATACCATACACAAGTATTTACATCTTCGATCAACTTGAAGAATCCCGATACTTGCAACACCTGGTTCTCTACTTTATTCAAATACCTATAACTTCTCAAAATTCGGACCCTGTGTTTCCGCGAAACACCTGTCTAAAAACTAGAGAACTCATAAGTAAACCGAATATAGTACGAGGACCAACCCCTCTGTCCTGATGGACCCTGGACAACATACAATACTCTGTATAAGTCCCTTGAGTCTGATAACTCATTCACTGTGTGTCGTAGGTTGAAAACTGTACTTATGGTTAAGAAGAATCACACCGCTGTTTAATGCTCCTTAGCTAACCATCCACTGATATAGGTAAATGTCATAGACATAATTTCAAAAAGGTATATCTCACTCTATGAAAATAGACGTACAGATATATCAATTTGAAATTGATGCATAACAACGGATATTCAAAACCAAATATTTGCCGACCGGCAAACAGTCCAGGTGACTTCCTCAAATATCACCGATTACAACGAATCCCGATATAATGAAGATGATCACCTAATTCCCACTAACCTACTCCCACTCATCATCTGTAAAGCCATACAGATGTGAGAATCATACCTGGTAAATACATACCCTGGAGTAAGGACTAATTGGGAAATCAGTTTTCCTTTAACAGTACACAGTGAAACTGAAATATTGAAATGTTTCGATGGGGTATCCCGGTATTCCTAGTAATGCCTCTTCCATTATCCAGATTCACAACTGTAACTGTGTAATTCTTTGCCACCTCTCCAAATCCCTTTATATGTCTTTAGTCATTACCTTCTGCACACCCCTTTAGGCCAAATGGTTTTCTTCCTTCCCTACCGTTCGGCACCAGCCTATGGTTTGGAAGAAGACTATCCAATAAGTATAATGGGTGTACTGTCCTAATACTAGGAGCACTCGCAATGCGAGAGAAGGTGAAGATAAAAGACAACCGAATAAATCTTATTCCTATTTCTCCTGAACCAGAATCCATCCCTGAACTTGAACAAGTTCCTTTCGAGTTCGTATATAACCATACGATAGAGTATCCAATAAACTGTGGATCTTCGTAGTGATACGGAGTGTCCTGGAGAAATACAAAGGTGAAGTGGGAGTGGTAATGAAATACCTGGTTTGGTCGTGAATATCAGTCGCAATTTACTTTGCCCTCTTACTAATCCCTTGCTTTGTCTTAACTTAATACCTTCCGCACACCATCGTTATGCTAATTGGTTTTCTTCATTCCCTACCGCTCGGCACCAGCCTAAGGTTTGGAAGAAGACTATCCAATTTTCATAGTACTATCTCCTAGACCAAGGAGTACTCGCAACCTGAGAGAAGGTAAAAGGAAAAGACAACTGAATAGTCCTATCCGTTTCCTCCAGAACCGGAAACCATCCTCGAATAAATTCCTTCGAGTTCGTATATAACCATACGATGGTTTTGTCTAATGGAAGTGGACGTTCGTAGTAATACGGGGTGTCCTGGAGAAAAGGGTAAAAGTAGGAGTGGCAACGAGGTATGCAACTCTGGCAATCCAAAAGCCAGTGTTAAAGAAGGTTCGGTTAACTTGGTCACTGAGTCATAGTCTAGGGTCGGGTCAATGGTCGCTGCCAAAGAGAGAGAAAATAAATACTCAGCGTGCACTCTAACCTAGATCAGAATGGTTACCAATTTATCTAATCTGGAAACCTCCCACTGTACCGTCAAATTCTCCTCCAAACCTGAAAGAAGAATTAGTCGGGATCACCCGAGGAGTAAACCAACTCATCAGTGGGAATCGGGATCCAACTATCATCGCATGATAACGTGACTGAATCCGCTCACGTTATCACACTCCAGAAGGTATGCGCATATCTGGCAAGTTTCAGTTTCTTTAGAAACTCCCGATGTGATTTTTGCCCCATGCTCTTATGACCTTGACTTTGGCCAACATATCATAAGTCGCATGTCAAGTTCTACCCGTCATTCTCCAGGTTAATTTGAGCCCACCCGTACATACCCTTGACTTTGGCCAAAATAGTAGTACGACTGCCCCAAACCAACGCATCTATCTATGCTGCATATGAATACCCAATAGCTACCAATCACTGTGCCTTGACTTTGGCCAACATACACAGCTTGAATACTATTGACCACCCATATGAAACGATGCAGGGCTACGAATGGTTTCTGGCGAAAACTTTTAACGTAATGAACTTGATATCGTTGAAGGAACTGATAGCTTTATAAAAATATTGTGACGAAAACCTTTGCTAAAGAGGTCACTCCCGGTGAAGGGATCTCGGCTCTTTCCCCGTAGAATGAGGTGCAGGATATTCCAACTGAATACCACGGTGCAAAGCAAAAGTAATCGGCTATAGTGAAGTCATTGCCCTGACGCAAACTTTTTGTCCAAGGGGTCACTCCCGGTGAAAGGATCTTGGCCCTTGCCTCGTCGACTGAGGAGCAGGATATTCCAACTGAATACCACGGTGCAAAACAAAAGTGAACGTCCTTGCAATAACAGCTTTTTGAAAAGTGTTCCAACAACATCAGATTAGGTTTGTTTTTAACTTGCATTGATCCGAATCAACGCAGTCCCATCAATTGATCACACCAAAAAGAATGAAAATATACTGATGTACGTATATGCCATCCGCATTCGCCACTGGGTCCCGTCATTACCCGTTAGGTTAGCTAACTAACGACAGAGCGGGGACTGGACTAGCGCGGATGCAAAACATATACAGCATCTACTAATATATAATATTTCACTCAAGGCGTGATAAAATGCAACATCACAGAAATGTACAGCATCACAGAACAATACAGATATCTGGGATCCCCGGGTTTCACAGAGCCACTACTGAAACCCGACGTTCCCCTGGTCATGTGGATAGCCTGTGCAATGAAAACCCTAGACCCCTACGGGCGCGGCAAGTTACCCGCCAAAACCTGAAGCGAGGCAGCCCCCTTCAGCAACGTGAATGGACCACCCGGCACTTCACGAAATCCGGTAACTCGGGCACCCCTCCTGGGTCAACCTGTACCCCCTACGAGTGCGGCGAATAGCCCGCCAATTCTAGAGTGAAGCCCCCTCCGTCTCAATGCCATGAGATGCGGTCTTGTTGCCCTCTAGAACCCGGCTATCCGTGCACCCCTCCGCGGGGTAATCCTAGTACAGAAAGTAAAATATACATACAACGGGTAAATCGACCGCAACCTGGTTGTGCCCCAAAAGAATAATATACAGCAGGCAGTGACGGCAGTCCACATGTCGAACGCTCGTCCCGCAATATCAAATGTACATAATACAACAAAACTGTACTACCACTGCAACCAGGCTATCCCCCACGACCAATCCACAACATCACAGCAATACACAGAACATCAACGTGAAAGTCACGTTCGCAAATCCGTCTAACCGGGCTATAGCAGTTAGACAGGATTTACGGTCGCGGATATAATGTAAATACTGTGAACTAATGTGTTTAAAATATCCGATCGATCAAATTTTCCTAAGTGGGCCCCCAAGCATTACTGTAGCACTTAAAGAAATTCTGGGCCCAAAAAGAATGTTCCAAAAGCCCTATTTTAAAGTCAGGAGCTTTCTGAAAAATTTTGGTGCGCTGAACAGTGTAAGTCGCGGCGTAACCGCGGCCTAAGCATGGGTTTGGCCGCGGTTCCGCGGTGGTTTAGACTGTTCACGAGACCAAATTTTCCCAGAACTCTTAAAATTCCCTGCACATCATTCTGCAACATACTGGAAAAATTTTGGAGCCAAAAAAATTTCGACAGAAAACTGATGTGTATAAAAACGCGGTTTTGGGATTTTTGTTCGATCGGAAATATAAAACACATTAGACAAAGCTAGACTATGTTAATGGTGAGGCTCTGATATCACTGTAAGTCCACGGCGGCGCCCCGGCTGTCGATCCGACGCCGGAATGCGGAAGCGGTGATTTACTTTAATTTTCATAACCGGCACCACCGCGCACTATAAACCCAGATCGGGCCATTAATCTAGTCCTAGTTAACTACAAGATGGGAAGAGAGATATACCGAGTGATCCGTGTCCTTCGGTCTTCTCGTCGTCGTCCCGTTCTCCCGCGGAATCTCCGGTCTCCACCTCGTCGCCAGAAGGGCACCACGTCGCCGGCTTCTTTTACGGGCTCCTACCTCTATACCGAGGCAACTCGGGCACGAAGCTGGCGAGTCGACGTGCCCAAGGTTTGCTGTAGAATGTGTGTAGAACTCATGTCTCATTTTGGGGTAGTGGATGTTGCCATATTTAGTGGTGGAGAATGAGATGTGAATTTTCTTGATGGCTTGGGAATTTCTAGCAAGCACATGAGACTAAAAATCCATGGACAGCCCCTCTTCAAAAGTGGCCGGGACCTTTTTGGAGATGAAACTTGGGATTTTGTGAACACAAGAGAACCAAAATCCCACACCACCAAAAAAATGGGCAGCCTCACTAGATTAAAGAGAGAGAGGGGAGTCAAGTGGGGGGGGGAAGCCATAATATAAGCAAGAGAGAAACATGATGATTATGAACAATGATCACAAAGCAAACCCTCACTCCAAAACAACCATCATCACATCCAAAGTCAAGCAATCATATCTCCACAAATCAAACCATGATGACTAAAGAAAGTCAAGTGATCATGACACAACAATGTGCAAAGACAACCCTTCAAAATGCTTATTTGCGCAAATGCAAATAAGCCCTCCTCCACCAATCTTCGGCCAATGAAAGATACAAAGAAATATGGCCGAAACGGAAAGCAAACTGGCAACTCCAGAAAACTGGTCCCGTAATAAATTACAGGAAAAACCCCGCTACTGTGCATACACACCCGCATCTGTATTCCGACCGAATACAAATGCAATGAGACAAAATCTACACTGTACAATACTAGGATCCGGCTTAAACCAAAGCCCACTAGTATTATCCATCCGATCATGATCCGTGCAATACCGCACGTATCTGATCGAACCCTGCCATATCTCCATACGGCCTCTACAGCGTTTCGCCCGAAAACTTGAGCAACTGATCTGTGGAGGACTCTAAAGACTCGTCAATACTATGGCTGTGGATTTAACCACTAGCACGTCAGAGGTATTAGCCTTACGTGACGGGCCACCAGCTATTGACCAAAAGGGACGTCTATGAGTGAACTCAGCCTGACACCCTACTGAGCCTGTCAGTGACAATATCCGTACAGTCCGGTCCGTTCGTCTATGAGCATCGCATGGCGGGCCTAGGGGGTTGGTAAAAGTCAGACCCCCAAAAGCGGTACAAGTCGTGTCAGAGATCAGCCCAGAACACCCTGAGATACTACTGAAATACCTACCAGTAAATCTCCTGCCTTGGCCAAGGACTTTTCATGTTCTGGCTCTCCTAGACACAGCGCGACCTCACCCCCAATACCGGGAAAGATGAATCCCCGAAGATTCGCTCACTGCCTCCATTTGGCTCGGGACTGTACCCAACTAAAACCTGTTTGCACGTCTCCTTTGAGTGTGGTATGGTAGTAATCAAAGTACAGTAGGAACTCACACGAGACAAATGACGATCCTCAGGTCAATGAACTAACCTGTACACATGTCACCAAGGAACTGCTATCTGACGTCAGGTATAAGACCAACTAGCATGTTCCCGGCGAGTCCTGTCCGGTGTACTCATAACCCAATGAGCACCTGTATACATCTTAGGTGATCCAACTGACACCAGTGGCTTGTGAGACCGGCCACCGCCCCTCGTCGGGGTCTCGACTATATACACCAGTCTACTCTGGAGTATCGATGCCCTGTCTCGAAATTCCCACGACTAGGGACCTTTTAAGGATATGATTATAGACCACCAGCTCTCACGTATATGATCGCCCTCATACTGCTGGCAGTCAAGCAAGAATCCTAGGGGCTCTATCAACGTGTAATGGCGACCTGTCAGGTCACCTAAAGCAGCACACGATGATAAAGATAAACCAGATAGCATACTATCATCTTGAGTAAGACTGTCCTACCGGGATAGGTCCTCCCTCAATCATTGCAATCACGTGCCTGTGATCCAATAATTGACTCTGAGGGCACTATCTCCAACAGAGGACTCGATTGGTAGGTGCAAGGGCTCGTGAGGAGTGAGTTTCTGGTGAGAGGAGTGTGAGGGAGGAAGACTGGGGTCGCCGAGGAGGTTGTCGTCGTCGTCGGTGGGATGAGAGGAGTTGGGTGCTCGGTGGGGTTTTCTGTGGATAGAGAGAGGTAAGGAATTTTGAAAATGAGAGAGGAGCGAGGGTGTGAGGGAGATAAGGGAGACGAGGGGTGCACGTCGTGGGGGTAACGGCGCACGAGCCGGGGCGTGGGTGTGGGCGTGAGGTGCGGCGAAGAAGGCAGATCGTGCATTGAAGGGGGTAAGCGGGAAAATGTATGCGTTAGGAAGAAGAAGGGTAGTGGGCCGGGTCGGGTATAGCTGGGGAAGCGGGCTGGAGTGAGTGGGCTGGGTGTTTTTTTTTGTGTTTTAATTAATTATTTTACTTCTGGGCTGAAGGAAACGGGCCGGGCTGAAAATGGATTTTAAATTTTAAAATGGGCTGAATGAATAAATATAGTTTGGGTTTGGATTTATTAATATATTTTTGGTTTTAGTTTGGTTTTAATTGGTTTTAAATTTTGGGTTTTGACTTTTAGGGTTTGGGAAATTTTAAATATTGGAATTTAAGCAAACAATTTCCCTACAAAATTTTTCGAGGGAAAAGAAAAGGACAACTCGGGAATTTAGGAAAAATAGAAAACTTTTATTAAGATGGGAACGGGGATTTACATCATACCCCCCTTACAAAAATTTCGTCCTCGGAATTTCACAAGGATACAATGAAACAAGGTACTGAACAAAGAGATGTGGATAACGATCACAGATTTCTTCCTCCCGCTCCCAGGTGGATTCTCCTGGGGAACGACCACCCCAAGACACCCGGACTAACGAAATGACCTTATTCTTCAGCACTTTCTCTCTGCGGTCGAGAATGGTAGTGGGCTGTTCCTCGTATGATAGATCGGTACCCAAAACTAGCTTCGAGTAGTCCAGGACATGGCTCTCATCTCGAACATAACGCCGCAACTGTGACACGTGGAAGGTATTGTGCACACCAGCTAGCAATGGAGGCAAGGCAAGTCGATAGGCCACCTCTCCTACTCGCTTTAGCACCTCAAAAGGTCCGATAAAACGGGGACTGAGCTTTCCCCGACCTCCGAACCTGATAACTCCACGGGTAGGGGAAATCTTCAAGAACACGTGATCTCCGATTTCGAATTCTAGTGCCCTCCTGCTAGTATCTGCCCAACTCTTCTGTCGATCCTGAGCCGTCTTAATACGCTGCCTGATCATTTGTACCTTATCGACTGTCTGAACAATGAGTTCGGGGCCCAGTAACCTTCGTTCTCCCACATCATCCCAACATACTGGGGATCGACACTTCTGCCCGTAAAGTGCTTCAAAAGGAGCCATCTGAATGCTAGCCTGGTAACTATTGTTGTAAGAAAACTCGACTAGATGCAGATGGTCCTCCCAGGAACCCTGAAAATCCAACAAACAGGCTCTCAACATATCCTCGAGCGTCTGAATCGTACGCTCGGATTGTCCATCCGTCTGCGGGTGATAAGCTGTGCTGAATTTGAGGCGGGTACCCAAGCTCTCCTGTAGGCTCCTCCAAAAGTGCAACAAGAATCTGGTGTCCCGGTCTGACATAATGCTGACTGGAACACCGTGAAGTCGTACAATCTCCTGCATATATCTCTCTGCCAGTGATTCTGTCGACTGTCCCACTCGGAATGGTATGAAGTGTGCAGCTTTTGTGAGGCGATCGACGATAACCCAAATGGCGTTATTGCCCCTAGGGCTCCGTGGTAAGGCCATCACAAAATCCATGGTAATGTGCTCCCACTTCCATTCTGGTATCAGCAGTGGTTGTAACAATCCCGCTGTCCTCTGATGCTCCGCCTTCACCTGCTGGCATACCAAGCACCTGGATACGAACCTCGCAATTTCCCGCTTCATCCCGTTCCACCAAAAGTGCTGCTTTAGGTCCTGATACATTTTTGTACCTCCCGGATGCACAGAATAAGCTGAACTGTGTGCTTCAGCCAATACTTCTTCTCGAACATCTCCCTTGGGTACGCAGAGTCTGCTACCGAATCTCAGAGAGCCATCTTCATGTATAATCAAGTCCGTTCTCAGCCCGGCTTCCACTTGCTCTCAGAACTTTTGCAATCGGGGATCATCCGCTTGTGCAATCTTGATGCGATCCACCAGGGAAGATTGCACCTGTAGTTGCCAAAGTTGACTGAGTGCGTTCGGCGTAACGACTTCAAGCTCGAGTCTCTGGAAGTCCTCAATAATGTTCCTCTGACTGGTCAACATCATGACCGCTGGCTTGCGACCGAGTGCATCTGGTACAACATTCACTTTCCCCAGGTAATACTGAAGGTCCAAGTCATAATCTGCCATCAGCTCTAGCCATCGGCGCTGCCTCATGTTTAGTTCCTTCTGAGTGAAAACGTACTTCAAACTTTTATGATCCGTGTATACCTCCACTTTCTCGCCCAAAAGATAGTGCCTCCAAATCTTCAACGCAAAGAATACTGCAGCTAACTCCAAGTCATGAGTAGGGTAGTTCTTCTCGTGATTTCTCAGTTGTCGAGAGGCGTAAGCAACCGCTCGGCCGTGCTGCATTAGAACACAGCCTAATCCCTTCCCTGAGGCATCACTGTGTATCACCAAACCACTGGAATCATCTGGTACTATAAGAATAGGCGCCGTGGTTAACTTCTGCTTCAGTGTGTCAAATGCCTGAGTGCACTCCTCTGTCCACGTAAACGGTACGTCCTTCCGTGTCAGCCTCGTCAATGGTTCAGCGATTCTTGAGAAGTCTTGGACGAATCTCCGATAATAACCTACCAGTCCCAGAAAACTCCTGATCTCGGCCACTGACTTCGGCGTTGGCCAATCTCTGACAGATTCTATCTTTGCCGGGGCCACCGAGATGCCTTCGCCCGAAACAATACATCCCAAAAACTGAACCTTGTCGATCCAGAATTCACACTTGCTTAGCTTCGCATACAGTTTCTCTTCCCGAAGAATTTGTAGAACCGTGCGCAAATGTTCAGCATGTTCCTCCCGGGTCTTCGAGTAGACAAGTATGTCGTCGATAAACACAACGACAAACGTGTCCAAGTACTTTGCGAACACCCTGTTCATCAAGTCCATGAATATTGCTGGGGTATTGGTAACACCGAACGGCATCACAAGGAACTCGTAATGTCCGTTTCGGGTCCTGAAAGCCGTCATGCATACATCCTCGGCTGCTACTCTGATTTGATGATATCCAGAACGGAGGTCCAACTTCGAGAATGCCTTGGCTCCACTTAGCTGATCGAATAAGTCGTCAATGCGCGGGATTGGGTACTTGTTCTTTATTGTGACCTTGTTCAGCTACCGATAATCTATACACATTCGCAGCGATCCATCCTTCTTCTTCACTAACAGAACTGGTGCACCCCACGGTGAAGTGCTCGGCTGAATAAATCCCTTCTCCAATAGCTCTTCAATTTGCTTCTTTAATTCCGTCAACTCAACTGGTGCTATTCTGTATGGGGCCTTAGATACTGGGGCCGTACCTGGAGTCAAATCGATCGAGAACTCCAAGATTCGAGGAGGTGGTAGACCTGGTAGATCTTCAGGAAATACGTCCAGAAAGCCCCGAACAATTTTTAGGACTGGGCTCTCATCAATCTCCATAGCTGTCAGCTCCTTGGGCTTGGCTCTGTACTTGGCTGGCTCCAAAGATTCGCTTCCGCCCTCGAAAATAAACTCCGGGTGATTGGGAATGCGGAAGATCACATTCCTTGCACGACAATCGATAACTGCATGGAAAGTGCTCATCCAATCCATCCCGAGAATTGCGTCGTAACTGCCTGTCCCAATCAGAAGGAAATTCGCATAGAATTCCCTGCCACACACTACAACCGGACATGATCTACATTCTCGACTAGATATTATAATGCCATTACCCGTATGTATTTCCCATCCCTTGGTTAGTAGTTCATGTGGTATGGAGTGCGTATTAGTGAAATGCTCAGACAAGAAACAATGCGATGCTCCAGAATCAAATAGTACTCTAGCTGGCAAGGAATGTACGAGTAGAGTACCTGTAACCACGTCTCCTAACGCCTCTGCCTGCTCGGCGGTCAAGGTGAAAGCCCGTCCCTGACCGCGACCTGTAAAGGGTTGCCTCTGCTCCTGTGGCCTCTGTTGCGACGATCCAGAACCTCCCTGTATCTCTGCTCGCTCAGGGCAACCGCTAATCCTGTGCTGACTGGATCCGCAAATCAAGCACTGTCCCTTGGCACGACGACAGTCCTTCTGGGTATGCCCACCTCTACCGCAGTAGCCGCAAACTACGCTATGTCTCTGGGGGCGATGCTGTGGTACGAATGGGCGCTTCATTTGTGTCGTTCCAGGCCTGTAAACCGGTATGGCTCCTCGAGAATGTGCGTGAGTATGTGCTGGAACGACTGGGGGTCTCCTGAACTTGTTGATCAATTGCTCCTGAACTCTCGCCGCGTTGAGTACCTGTGCGAAAGTCTGTAAATCCAGTGATGCAATCAACTGCTGCAACTCGAAATCTAGCCCCTGAAGGAAGCGTCTGGCCCTGGTGGCCTCTGAGATGACCATGTATGGAGCAAAACGGCTCAGACGGTTGAACTCTGCCGCATATACGTCCACTGGGCGTCCGTTCTGCTTCAAAAGAATAAACCTTTCCTCCATTTCTGCCTTGGCTGTGGAAGGAAAATAATGATCTAGGAAGCACTCCTTAAATTTGCCTTATTCAATCGGCCCGTCTAGCCTGCTTTCTTCCACCGACCACCATGTACGGGCTTCATCTTCCAATTGGATCTTTATCACGTCCACCCTATCTTCCTCTGGAACCCTGGCGGCTGTCATTAAGTTCTCCATGTTCACCAGCCATTGCTCGGCCTCAAGGGGTTCAGCTAGCCCTGTGAATGCAGCTGGATGTAACCGTCGGAAGTCTGATACGGTACCAGCCCTAGCATGATAAGCTGGTGGGGTAGCGCCATCGGAAGCGGTAATGAGTGCGGAGGGTCCTCCTGCGGCGTTAATCGCCCTGAGTCCCTCAGCGAATAAGTCTGTCTTCCTCTCCTGAGCTTCCGCGAGAGAGGTCAGTGCATTAAGTATTCTTTCTGTGCGGTCCTGAGAGCTGGAGTCCGAGGAGGGGTCATTCGGGGAAGTCATATCACTGGAAGATTTAAAAGGATAAGATCAAATTCAAGGATGAAAATCAAGAGTAGTGAAATGAGAATAACGTAATATAGTATAGTTAATGTTATCCCTGATACTAAACACTGCTCTGATACCAACTAAACCATGTCACGCCCCGCTTCCCAAAATACGGAAAACGAGGGATGACTAGGTCAGCCATGCTCCTACGGTCAAGGAATAATCCCGCCGTAGTCACACTTCGGCTTCTAGCAGTACATGGTAATCAGTAAATAAAGCACAGTAGTAAAGGAAATTACATCACTAAATTATTACATTAAAATCCATTGTTCACAAATTACAAATAACAAGAACAGTTACTAACCAAGTTCAATTTCACGATCTCTTTTATGGAAAGCAGTAAAGAAAGAAAGTACACCAGACTAGATCTCCGTGAACTCAAAAGATAGATCCGTCTCCTACGCTGGTCCTTCCACGGGATCTGAGCATGCATACTCAGGTCGTCAGAGCGACACAATAGCAATAATATTATAATAAGGTGAAACAGGTAAATGAGGTAATAACAGTGAAAGTACAATGCGAGTAATCACTATGTCACTATATGATACAAAATATGATTTGTGACCCTATCGGTCTCTAGGTCATGTTTGAAATCGCATAGTGGAAAGGAGGATCGTGTTTAACAGGAGTCTCATACAAACCCGAGACAACGGCCCACATGCCCGGGACATGACCCTGTCAGCCGGATCGCTAGATCCTACCTAATATATATATCGCTGCTCGAATGATCATCCTCTAAAACACGGTCCCGCTAAATACGATTCTCTTTCCACTTCGATTTTCCCTTTATCCCCAGGTTTACACTATTTATGATCTTGATTTAGTCGTGTACAAGTATACCAATGGCACGGTCTTATCACCGTTCACTGTATCAATCACTGTCACGAATGTTCACTTTCCATTGGTGTACTCGTCACTCCTAAACCAACATCAATCACGCACGATAATGCAATGTCCACTGACTCTAACACGCACTAACACTAAGTATATGGCAAATGGGGTATGATATATGTATGTATGCCATTAACAAGTTAAGTACGTTACGAACCAATGTGCACGTCATCAACTTACAAAAATTGCATAAATTCATATGTTTAGAATTCAACGAAATGATACAAATACGATAAATAGCACACTCAGTCAGAAATTCATCAAAATTAGTTTCAGTTCAATCAGGTTTCCGGTATTCAAGATACATCTGTTTCATTTTAAGTGCTCGCGGCTGGAAATTCAGTTTCTGAACCAAACGTCTGTTTCGCGACACAAAATTCACCCAGTTGGGTACAGAATTTAGCGATGCTACAGTTGAGTAGAATCTAGGGTTTACAATGGGGTATTCAACGCAATAGACGGATCCTCAATCGCGTCTGTACGTCGAAAGTTATACACTGTTTAACATTAGTATGTCACTTCAGAATCTGTTCTGGACTGTTATACGTTCTGCCCTTTTTATTTACAAATTAAATAGCAAACGATCATGAAACGGAATGAAACCACTTGTGTTGTTTAGCTAACAGATTCACTTTTAATACTCTGCAGAGTTCCGTAACATACAAATTCAGGAAACAAAGTGGCACGTAGTATGGGACAGTAAATAATAATCAGAGTCGCTCTGGACTGCAGTCCAGAGCCGCACTCCGATCAAAATATCGTCACAGTTTCAGTATAGAAGCCATTAGAGACTTACATAGAGTTAAAGTTCGTCGAGTCGTCTTCGATTTAAGCCCTCGAACGCATCATTCCAGTATGTACATAATTTACAGTGATTTTAACCATTTTCAGATACGGGGAAATTTCTAGTTTTATCGGTATATTTGGGGGTATTCATTTTAGCCTCTAACAGTCGTATTTTCCAGTGATATTTCTACAGGATATTCATCACTACAATAGCCAACACAGATAATCTAATTCCGTCAACTTAGACAAGTATTTTCATTGGGGCCAAGCATCGAACACATACGTCGTTTAATTTTATCGGGAAAAGGAATTCCATAACATACATGTCTGAGTTTGTAACACGGGTAAATTAGCATGTAGCAAGTAAAGTACTTGCCTGGAAACGTCTCGGGGATGCACGGCAGCAGCAGCGTCACGAACGCGCGACGAACGGTGTGAATCGATTTGCGCGACCTTGGCTCGAGATACGGTTTGGCGTCGGAGTTTCCCGGAGTCGTCTTGTGCTCACTGGAAGCGTAGAGGAGGCTCTGTGGATCTCCCGGGTGCGCTGGGGTCGACGACGGTCGACGGCGTCGCTCCGGCGATGGGCCGCAGTGGTGTTTGTATATTGGTAGTGGGTTTTGTGTGGTTTTGGAGAGAGGGAGAGAGTAGGGGCTCGGGTTGGTTGTCGTGATGGAGATGAGGATGGGGAGAAGAGAGTGTAGAGGTCGACGACGTGATGGGGAGATCGCCGGCGTCGAGGGTGCAGAGGGTGGTCGAGCTCGGGTGCAGGGGGTTCGGGAGTGCAGAGGACTCGATTGGTGGGTGCAAGGGCTTGTGAGGAGTGAGTTTCTGGAGAGAGGAGTGTGAGGGTGGAAGACTGGGGTCACCGAGGAGGTTGTCGTCGTCGTCGGTGGGATGAGAGGAGTTGGGTGCTCGGTGGGGTTTTCTGTAGATAGAGAGAGGTAAGGAATTTTGAAAATGAGAGAGGAGCGAGGGTGTGAGGGAGATAAGGGAGACAACGGGTGCGCGTCGTGGGGGTAACAGCGCACGAGCGGAGGCGTGGGCGTGGGCGCGAGGTGAGGCGAAGAAGGCGGATCGTGCATTGAAGGGGGTGAGCGGGAAAATGTATCCGTTGGGAAGAAGAAGGGTAGTGGGCCGGGTCGGGTAAAACTGGGGAAGCGGGCTGGAGGGAGTGGGCTGGGTGTTTTTTTTTGTGTTTTAATTAATTAATTTACTTCAGGGCTGAAGGAAACGGGCTGGGCTGAAAAAGGATTTTAAATTTTAAAATGGGCTGAATGAATAAATATAGTTTGGGTTTGGATTTATTAATATATTTTTGGTTTTAGTTTGGTTTTAATTGGTTTTAAATTTTGGGTTTTGACTTTTAGGGTTTGGGAAATTTTAAATATTGGAATTTAAGCAAACAATTTCCCTACAAAAATTTTCAAGGGAAAAGAAAAGGACTACTCGGGAATTTAGGAAAAATAGAAAACTTTTATTAAGATGGGAACGGGGATTTACATTCAAGTGCAGGGAAAAGCTCGGGCCTTTGGGAAGAGGGAGTGATGGAGGTGGTGGTCCTGGGTTGCCGAGGGTGAGAGGGTGCAGACGAGGGTGGTGACGACGAGGCGGTCTCCGGCGGTGGGTACAGGAGCGGTGATGGAGGTGATGGGGTTTTGGGTTGTTGGGTTCGACAGGGTTCGTCGTCGAGAAAGGAGAGGAGTCGGGGGAAAAGAGGGTGAGGCGAGGTGATGGAGGCGATGGGAACGGGGCTCTAGCGAGGCGAGGGGCGCGAGGCGCGGGTTCTCGAGGGCGACGGCGGAAGGAAAAAGAAAAATGAAGAGGAGGACGCGAGGAGGGAGAGAGAGAGGCTGAGTTGTAAATATAATAGATTTATAAAAAATATAATATGTTATATAGATAATATATAGATAGAGAAGAGAGACAGACAGGTGAGAAGAGAGAGAGAAAAAGAGAGAGAGAGAGAGAGAATAGAAGAATAAGTTAGGATTTGATTTTAAGAAAATATATTTGTTTGTTATAAAATTTTATATAAACGTTTTATATATATATAATATAATATTAGTTAAATTTGAGATTTTGGTTAATACAAAATTACTCCAAAACGTGCCCGGGTCAGGTCTAAAATTTTGATTTAAAAATACGGATAATATACGTGTTAACCAAAACCAAAGTATGATAACCGGGTAACGAAAATGCATGCCCCCAAGAACGGATGCATGCAGCGTGCACGTAGCTATCCAAACGAGTCTGTTTCACCGAACGAGACCAGAACATGAGGTGCGGATGCTACCACAGGGTCAGGGGTATCATGCATGTCATACTAGATATTTTTAAAATATTTTATTTGACTTAATTTGTTTTATTAAAAAATGCAGATATCAGATATAATGCAAGTATGCAGTATAAACAACATGAATGTGCACGAATTCTCATAACTAGCCGGGATAAATCATAAACAGTAATCAAGACGGGTTTCCAGCATGCGTGTCGGGTCGAATGCAAATACAGATACCAATTATACTATTCACATCCAAACAGCCATAAATCAAGAAATAGCTATAAATAAAGAAATACCCAAAAGAACTGGTATAAATGAACTACGGTGTTATAAAACCCTCCGCTATATCCAAACCGAAGAACCTTCACGCGCTTCCTAGACCGCTTTAGATAAAATCGGTTAGTAAGAGATTTTTTCATGTAAACGGATTCCAACTTGTTCCACAATTCTGCCGCTAACGTCTCTTACGCCATTTCGTAAAGAACCTTATCGACTATTGAAAGGTAGATCGAATTATGAGTTGTCTTCCATCTTTTCAATCTCAACTGCCATGGTAATCGCTAGAATCCTATCTTTCGCAAATACAATCTTATACACACTTTATTGCTTTAGCAGCGCTATCATCTTCAATCTCCATAGACTAAATTTATTGCGCCCATCAAACTTTTCGATCTTGCAACTTGTAAACGCCATCTCCCCAATCAACTCCAGAACGCGAACTTGACGCTCTGATACCACTTGTTGTGTAAAGATTATATATTTATTGCGCAGCGGAAATCCAAGATCTTTATTTTAGGATAGATTGAAAAGGAACTATCCGGCGGACCAAATCATACAAAAAGAACAAATCAATAACACAAGATTTATCCAGATTCGGCGCAACTAGCACCTAATCCTGCAAATCGCGACGAAAAATTCCACTATGAGGAAGAATTACAATAGAATACACCGATTTCTCACCCTCCGTTACAAAGAAATACCCCTCACAAACTCTCTTTATCCGCGACTGTGATTGGCCGTTCTCTTCCAATCTAATCAAATCCTAAGTTATTAGAGAATTATGGATTCACAAAATCTCTAGAGAAAATCTCATATTTATAGGGTATATAAATACTATGAGATAAATCCATATTTAAACTGGAGATAAATATGAATTTAATCTATAAATTAGATTTAAATCTTAACTCAATAGATCGGCTTTAAATCCTAATTAATCTCTAACTAATCAGAATTTAAATCAAATTCAACAATATCAACATGTTGTTGACTACTAATAAACTCATCTCAATGTCAGTATCGAGAGAGGGGGCATCTTTGGGATCATAATAAGCTATCTCGAGCCTTTGTTGTATTGGCTATCTCGTATCGAAATATCCAATTTTTAAAGATTGTCTAAATTAATTTTCTAAGTTTAGTAAAAAAATTTAGATGATAAACTAAATATAACTATAAAATATCGAAATAATTTTTAGCTATTAGGGATGTTAGAGTGGTTTTAAGGTATGTTTTAACGATAAATACAAACCTTTTGACATTTATTTAGTAATTACTAATTAATGATATCAAATAACCTACTAACCCATTAATAGACCTAATATTAAAATTCCATTGATCAATTGATCAGCCCAATACCAATATCAATGTCTAAATTCTCTGCATCGGAACCCTAGCGACCATTTCGAGATCAAAATCTGCCATTTCGGATCAGGATCAAACGACATTTAAAATCATGTTAACAAGTCGGTTTTCTTTTTTCCTTTTTTTTGGATGCAACCCTTTCGGAAATCGAACCTGTCGTCTTTTATTTAGGAAAGGCAAGTTATACCACATGAGTTAAGCCCAATTGGTAAGTCATAGGTTTTTGATAGTATGGCTAAAGGGTGTTGCATGCAATTCACCCTTAGAAATGTTCTTGCCCTTCGCAACCTCAGATATGTCATCATGCCTAATGCCTTTATGGCATGAATAGAGTTAACTATTTTTTCTTGCATCTTATTGTATATGCTAAATGACTAAATCCTATTAAACTTTTTTTTATTGTAGAGTATCATAGATGATGGTGATGAAAAATTGAATGCCTTGAGAAATGAATGGGAAGATGAAGTTTACACTGCCATCGCTACCGCCTTACTTGAGATAAACGAGCACTGCGCAAGTGGCGGGTACACATATTTAGAACTTTGGAACTTCAAAAGAGAATAGGATAGCCACTGCGAAGGATTATCGAGTACGTATTGAAGCAGCTGAAACTCTTAAAACTTCAAAATGCAGGAAGTAAGGAAAGCTTGTAATTATTTTCTGAGAGAAGAAAAGAATGCAAGCTCCAGTACTATAGTTACCGCTTTCTTGTTTGATTGTTCGTTTATTTTTAAACATGGAGTCCTATTCAGATAGTAGAAATGAATGCCAAACATAAACATTTGGATCAACATATTATTTTTTTTCTTATTTTGTTTGGACAAGCAAGTAATTGTATGTTACTATTGCCATGGTGTTTAAAATGGCTGCAAAATTCAGGGCAAGGTTGAAGGCGTTTTACTTCCAAAATGCCTATGAGAAGTGAAAGTCTCTTCTTTAGATACATATATTTAGATTTATGTCAAATATGTAAATTAATCGTAAGTTTACTATATATTTACCGGGAACTCTCTGTGTTAGTTTAAAGGCCTGAAATTACATCAATTATACCAATGCCTTACTTTATATTTGCAAAATATTGGCCTCGAATTATTCCACTAAATAAATTTAAGTTTGCTATATTTGCTACTGATGGCATTCAATTACTTCCCTAATTACACAACAAATCTTGGTTATTACTTCATAGGATAATTAGATGTGTATATCTAAACATTAGGAGCAATTGGCATGACAATAATTTTATTCCTTAAACGGTATCTTACTATCTTTGGAATTTGATATATGTTTAACCAAAACAATATACATGCTATCACAGCAATACTAACAAACAATAGTTAAGCTACCAATAAAGTTGAAATATGATGTTTATACTTAACCTTGACTCAAACACTTCTTAAGTGCAATTATGTTTTCAAATTAACAAGAAAAATATTGACTTTTTGATATTTATTTCTCTTTGGGTCGTGGCTTTATAATTGTTGGATTTGAACCACTTGTACTAGCATATAAAAAATAAAAATGGTAATGGATATATTAATAGACTATTGCTTTAAAGAAGCTCTTTCCAACATTTTTAGCAAATAATTATTTTTTTCATTTCAGGCAATAACGTTTTCAAGGATTTTACTAGGGCCCCCAACCAATCTTTTCTGGCTCCGCCCCTGATTAAAGCATCGACCGTCGTCGTCCGTTGATCATGCTGGTGTTTTGAAGATTTCAAACCTCTTGGTAGCTTGATGCATGCTAGACGATGAAACCTTTTGGGGGTTTTACACATTGGGGAAAAAAAAGCCTGAAGGTTATAGATAAAATTCAAGCAATAAGCTTCCCAATCTCATAATTTTGGAAGCAATAAGAATCTGGGGGTGTAAATACCTTGTTGTGATGAAGCTTGTCCTTTGAGGAACAGGTGGAGTAACTCCGATGATGTCGAGGAATAATCTCAGAGACCAACCTGTAGAACTCATTCATAACAGAGAAATTACTGAATAAGAACGAGAACGAGAACTGATGAGGCTCGATATCGATGACTCTCCAGATGCTGACACGTTGCAGATGACGTGTTCCAGAACCTACGAGAGAGGATCAGTAATCTCGGCTGGGATCGCACCTCAGGTCTACGGCTCGAGGAGTCTCCCCACCTCCGGTGGCCTTCCAGACCATCCTTCGGCTCGCCTCCGAGCTATCACAGAACTAAGACACCTCGGCCTCCCGTTCGTGCTCGAGCCTCCCGCCGAGCTCATCTTTCTCGGTCTCCACCAGACCAACCCGCGGCACTGATCACTGGCGCCTTCGCCACGGCTCCACGAATCTCGCCATGCGCGAGATATTCGCCGCCCACGATCCCGTGTCCCACGCCACCACGATCCCCCATTAACGAGTATATCTCGTCATTAATGCGGGATCCCGCCTATCACGCGGGCGTGACGCCAAGGGCATAACGGCCGGCGTGATTCTCACGCCTGCCTGCCCATTGCTGCCGCTATATAAACCCCTCCCTCAGACGATCAAGTTACGCGATTCTTTCTACTAAACCGCTACTCTGCCCAACTTGCACAACTATCTTGATCGTTGGGTACAACCACCCCGGGACTTCCTTGCAGGTAGTTCGGCTAAACCTCAAATCCAAGCCCATTGAGATCCACACGCTAAAAGAGATAACCTCCAGATTAAATCTCAGCCGTCCGCCATTACGTGAAGAGATCAACGGAAGATAACATCTGAAAGAGATCCAGACCTCCATCAGTTGGCGCCGTCTGTGGGAACTCTAGTTCCACTCAACCAAAATTTCATCTTCAGATCTCGACTACATGGAAAGCGGTCACCGTGACGATCCAAGCACCAACCGTCGGCCTCCCCACGGTGGAGACGAGGGAGAATCCCCTCCTCCACCAAACGCCATTCGCGCCCTATCCGCTCGGATAGATCGACTCATGTCATTTGTAGATGCGCTCGTCCATGTCCAAACGGCCAAGCAAGCTTCCCAGGTCGCCGCTCCCCTTCCGCGGGATTGGGACCCCTACAGAGGGAGAGAAGACTCTGCCCGCGATAGCACAACCGATCACCCCCTCGCTGTCTCTGGCGGTCGCAGATCTCCCGGGCCGACATATTCAATGACCCGGTGGGCGCTGCATAGTTTAACTCCGAGGTCGCCTTGCCCCGAGCCCTATCGCACCCCCGTCCCTCCCGAGGAGGTGTCGGTTAGCTCGCCTGCACCCAGGCATGATCGGCACCCCCTCTCTCGACAGGGTCACGCGCACGGGACTCACCACGGCAGCTCGAAAACGACCTCGCCAGGAGACGTGAGGAACGTCATCAAACGGAATCGGGGCCGAGGCCGCGCAGAGGTCTCCGGTAGCCGAGGCCAAAAATCGGAGTATGCCGACTCCTCGGGATACCATGGCCAACTCGACGCCCTCGAAAAGAAGATCGAGGGTATGCATCGGGAAGGTCATCATTCGAGCGACGGGGCTAAGTACGCCTCCGACTTGCTCACAAAACCCTTCACCGAAGAGCTGCTCGCCGTCCATGTCTCCTTCCGGAACAAGCCCCCAAAGGTCTCGCTCTTCGACGGGAAGTCAGACCCGAAGGACCACTTGGACGCGTTCACAGCCGGGATGAGTTCCAGGACTGTTCCGATGCCGCACAATGCCGAGCTTTTCCAGCCACTCTCATCCGCTCCGGACAAGACTGGTTCCGAGGACTCGCGCCACGCTCGATCTCAACCTTCGACGAGCTGGCTACCCAATTCCTCGGCCACTTCATCAGGAACAGACGGCAGAAGCGGACCGTCGACCATCTCTTCACGATAAAAAGCGGGGACAAGGAAACCTTCAAAGGATACGTAACCCGCTTCTACAACGCCCTCCTCGAGGTCCCAGAACACCGGGACGAGACGGTCATTACGGCCCTCAGGTCAGGTCTTAGGCACAAGGAGTGGTTACGCTCCTTTGCATTAGCGCAACCTAAGACCATGACCGAGGTAAAGGCCTGGACCGAGCAAGAGATCCAGCTCGAGTCCGAGGTGAACGCAAATCTCCCCCGGGCAGAGCAAACTGACCAGAAGAAAAGGACGAGGGATGAGAAAAAGAGGCTTGAGCGGCCAAAGCCCTACTCCCCGAAGTTTCAGGAGTACACCCCGCTCAATGTCTCCCAAACGATACTGCTAGAGGAGGCTAAGGGCAAGAGGTTCTTCAAACTCCTCCCGGTCTCGTGCATGGCGGCAAAGCGCACCCGAGGCCCCTATTGCGGCTTCCACAGGTCGCAAGACCACTCTACGGAGAACTATAAGCAGCTCCGAGACTACATCGAGGAGCTCATCTGTTCGAGGCACCTGCCAACATACTTGCGAGACAAGCGACAGGCTGACCGTGAGCAAGAGCAGCGTCCCCCTTCCGGCGAGTTGACAATCAGCCAAATCATGACCGTGTCAGCGGAGGGTACGCCGAGCACCTACGAGGCTCAGCACCCCACGTCGGTCGTGGAGGCTAACAGCCGTCCGAGGAAGAAGGCCAGGGAGACCGAGCCGATCATTTTTGACAACGAGGACCTCCATGGTATATCCCTGCCCCACAACGACCCGCTGGTGATCACAGCTCGGGTCCACCCCGGCAGATATACTCTTTTACGACTGCTTTCTGCGCATGGGGCTCACCCCGGCAGACCTATGGCCAACCTTTCATGTCCTGTCAGGATTCACCAACCACTCCATCCCGGCGGAAAGGGTAATCACTCTGCAGTTTAACGTCGGAAAGGCCGGCCTTACGCGAACAGTACCTGTGGAATTCATCGTAGCGAGAATCCCATCGGCCTACAACATCCTTATCGACCGCCCAACGATGAACTCCCTCAGGGCCCAGATATCGACCTACCACCTGGCGATGAAGTTCCCGCTCGACCAAGGCGGGATAGGTCGGGTCTATGGAAACTAACGGACTGCAAAGGTTTGCTTCGCCGCAACATCTTCGTCTGAGCGGGCAAACAACGATGTTGAGGCCGAGAGTGAAATTAGGGGTTCTCTGGACACTCGGGACGAGCAAAAGGAGGTCCGAGGGACTCTGGTGGAGCCATTGACAGTATTCCCCCTCGTAAAAGGGGACGTTGAACGAATCGTTCAGATCGGGTCGCTTCTGACAGGGACTCAGCAAGACGACCTAGTTGGCTTCTTCAGAAACAACTCCGACGTATTCGCCTAGGCTCCTGCTGACATGCCTATGATCGACCCCAAAATCATATCTCATAAGCTCGGGGTAGATCCTACGGCCCGACCCGTCAGGCAGAAGAAGCGAAGCTTCGCCCCGATCAAGCAAAAGGCAATCGAGAACGAGATAGACAGGCTCCTCGCCGCCAACTTCATTCGGAATGTGCCTTACTCCGAATGGTTGGCCAACGTGGTCATGGTGAAAAAGTCAAGCGAGAAGTGGCGCATGTGCGTCGACTTCACCGACCTCAACAAGGCCTGCCTAAAAGACAACTATCCCCTCCCTCGGATAGATCAGCTCGTCGACAGCTCGGTAGGCCACGAGCTACTTAGATTCATGGACGCCTTTTCCGGCTACAATCAGATCCATATGAATCCGGCAGACGAAGATCTCACAGCATTCACAACGGACCAGTGGGTATACTGCTACAAGGTAATGCCTTTTGGCCTCAAAAATGTCGGAGCCACGTACCAACGCTTGGTCAATCACATGTTCAAACCACAGATCGGCAGGAACATGGAAGTTTATGTTGACGACATGCTCGTCAAGTCCGTCTCATCGGTCGACCACACTAAGGATCTGGGCGAGGCCTTCGACATCCTCCGCAAGTTCAAGATGAAACTGAACCCCGCCAAGTGCGCATTCGAGGTCACCGGGGGAAAGTTCCTCGGTTTCATGGTCACTCACAACAGGATCGAAGCTAACCTGGAGAAAATCAACGCCATCCTCAACATGGCCGCACCCAAAACTAATGTCGAGATCATGCGGCTGACAGGACGGGTAGCCGCTCTGTCACGTTTCATGTCGAGGTCCGGGAAGAAGTGACTCCTATTCTTCAAGGCTCTAAGGAAAATTCCGAGGTTCGAGTGGTCGGAGGAGTGCCAGACCGCCTTTGACCAATTGAAGAAGCACCTTGCGACCCCACCGCTGCTCACCTGACCGGTTGAAGGGGACTAGCTATCGCTATATCTGGCGGTATTCGACTAAGTAGCGGGCTCAGTGCTCATCTGAGAGGCCGGCGGGGTCCAGAAGTCGGTATACTATGTGAGCCATGTCTTCAAAGACGCAGAAACGAGGTACCCGGCCATAGAGAAGATCGTCTCTGGCACTCATTGTGGCCTCAAGGAAGCTGCGGCACTATTTCCAGGCGCACACCATTCTCGTTCTTACCGAGCGCCCTTTGGGGGCTATCCTCGCCTCACCCAATTTCTCTGGCCGCTTGGAAAAGTGGAGGTGGGAGTTGTCGCAGTTCGACATAAAATACCGCCCGAGGCAAGCCATCAAAGTACAAGCATTGGTCGATTTTGTCGTCGAGTGCACCATCCACAACAAGGAGCCAGAGTCAACGCCGGCCCCCGTAGCTCAACCGTCTGCGGACGGGAAGCCCGACTCAGTCCCTGATTGGATCCTTTACGTCGACGGCTCCTCGACCGAGGAAGGCTGCGGTGCCGGTCTCATCATTCGGGGTCCGAACGAGGCAGAAATGGAGTATTCCCTGAAGCTCGGGTTCAAGGCCTTAAATAACGCGGCGGAATACGAGGCCTTGCTGGCCGGACTGCCAATAGCCTCAGGACTAGGGCTGAAAACGATTCGGATCCGCAGTGACTCCGCCCTAGTCGTCGGCTAAGTGACTGGCCAATTCGAGGCATGGGAGCCTCGAATCATGAAGTATCTGGCCGAGATAAGAATACTGCGAAAGGACTTCAACGAATCCCAGGTAGAGCAGATCCCCAGACAGCTCAACGCCCAAGCCGAGGCCTTGAGTAAGCTGGCATCATCCTACTCGGCCAACAACAAGAGGAGCATCATGTTCGAGGTCTTGCCACGGCCCAGCGTGGAAGACGGGGCAACAATACCTCAAGTGTATACAGGCCGGGAAGAAGGCCGGGATTGGAGAAAGACCCTCGTAGAATTCCTGAGGAAAGGTACGCTACCAGAAGATCGGAGAGAAGCCCGCCGTCTTCGAGCCAGAGTTCACCATTTCGTATGGAGTAAGGGGAACCTCTACAAGAAGTCCTTCACTCAGCCCCTGCTACGGTGCGTTAACCCCCACGAAGCCGACTGCATCCTCCGTAAGATCCACGAAGGGGTCGACAGCGCGTACCAAGGGGCCCGCACCTTAATCCAGAAGGCATTGCTCCAGGGGTACTACTGGCCGACCATTCATCAGGACGCCCAGAAACTGGTCAGGAGATGCAAGAGATGCCAACTCCACAGAAGCATACCTCGCCTTCCCGCTACCGAGCTAACCGCCCTAACCTCCCCGTGGCCGTTCGCCCAGTGGGGAATGGATATGTGTCACGCCCCGCTTCCCGGTGTACGGTGAAGGGGGCGCGGCGAAGCCGCTACGTATTTACTTTGAAGTAAATACGCTAAGCGTATCTAAGAAATATAAATAAAAATGCACAAGAGACAAAGACAATAGGTAATATTGAACAACAACTTTATTTATTAATATTCTTTTGTACAATGCATGGAAAGTAAATACATCTAAACGAAAGCGATGCCTAAACAGTGGCATAACAGAAATGGAAAGTACTGAAATGAAATATGTACAAGTGTAACTACAGCTCGGGATCTTCAGTAAACTGGTCCAAGTCTTCAGTGCTGGGCTCGATCTCTGGAAGGTCCGAATCACCTGACGACATTCAAAGAAGAAGAAAGAGAATGTCGTATCGCTCGGTAAGTCCTAAAGATAAGGGAGAAATAGAAGAGACAGAGAGAGTGTGTAGCTTTTAAAGTTGTATTATATTGTTATAATATTGTATTTAGTGTTAACGCTGTTGTTTGTAGCTTGGTACAGAAAAATACCAGTGTATACGAGAGGAGTCTCAGTAGACCGGAGACTAAGGTGAACAGAATATAGAGTACAAGGCTCCGTTATACAATCCGGAACAACGGCAATTAAATTTAGGTTAGGTGTCTTAAATCTTGCAGTTTCGTGCCACTTCTAATACCTTCCGTACCAATCTACCCCTTAAATCCCGCGATATCTTGTTTGTATTGTAGTGTGAATTGTATTGTTTTGTATAGATGTATAATTAGATGACTTGCCGAAACCATGATATCAGTAAATGGATGTAACTGGAGAATCATGGATATAACTGGAGAATCATATAAATGGAAGTATATCCATAGTTCGGTTCAGTCAATACAGATTGAATAGATTGAATATATTTATTCATAGATTCATATTGAATTGTAGTTTGTACTTGAATCACATTCAAGTCAGATTGTTTATAATGAGATTCAGTCTGAGTCAGAACAATTAGAAAAGAAATTGAAGTCCTGAATTAGGTTTTGGTGTTATCGGTAACCGCTACATATGGGCGACAGGATTTTTGTCTTTTTCAAAGACGATTACCGTGTTGATAACACCGTTTGTTAAGTTGTCTACTTTAAATAGGCAAGTACCCATATGTCCGGCTCTGTGAGGCTCAAGAGACTGGTCCCGCTTAAACCTATATTTACTAGGGTTCTTATTGTAATTTATAAAACTTGAGGGGGGGTTTATATAAAAATAATTTTGTATAATTTACAAAATACACCTCAAGTATTTAATTATCATTTTTAGAGTTTTCATAGATGTATATTTTATATATGTGACATTTCTAATGAATAAACCTATTTTTCATAATACATGGTATTTAGTTGTAAAGTATTGAACTTGTATGGAATTTCATGGTATTTTCATGTAAAGAATGGAAAAGTTGGAATATTTATATTATATCAAAAATAGATATTTTGGTAATACATATATATATATTTATATAAAAATAATTTTAATATATTATATTTCTAGAAATCTCACTTTCTTAAGATATTTGTATTTTTAAATCTCTCGAGACCGAATGCTCCTTGCTGAGGTCTGAATCTCGCACTACTAAGCTCAGGAATGTGCGATAATCCGCATCATCCCAGACGGGTTCCCCAAAATGTGTTGTAGCGGCGCTTTGCAAAGACTTGTTTAAAATACATAATCTTGTGAAAATAGTTTTTTATATAAGTTAGAGGTAGTTTCGTATAAAATGGTATTTCCCGAATCTATATTTCCCAAAAGGTATCGTACTATGTTGCATATGAGTGTTGTGAAGAGGTAGGTCATTACCTCATGATCTATCTAAAGGTATAGCAAGATAAATGATGTTTTAAAGTCGAAACTAAACTACATGGTATTTTACTGAAAAAGTACGATAAAAGTTGCAATATGAAATATTTTGCTATGAAAGTTGTTCAACATATTTTATTAATGATTAATAGTCAAGATGTAAGAGTTTAGTATGGTTGCATTTGAGGAAAGTTGATCTTTTTAAAGAAAACCGAATCGGAAGTCGGATTAACTCCGCTTCCGTCGGGTTTTAGTTTTACAAATTTTTAGAATGGAATAGAGAAAGGGGAGTTGGGACTTACACGCTAACAAAAAAGAGGGAAGATAGAGGTAGAGAAAGGAATCGCCGGTGCGTCGTTTCATCGCCGGAAACTCCTCGTATCGCCGTCGGAAATTCGCCCTTCGCTAACTCCACTTGTACACAAAATTCTAGAGAGTTTTTTTGAGAGTTTGGAAAGAATTTGTGAGTGAGGGGTGTGTGTTTAGGGGTGGTATTTATAGGGTAAAACAAGGGTTAGGCTAGGTGAAAAGTTGTATTAAAAATGTATTAAAAATTGTATTAAAAATATGGTTTAATGGGGTTTAAAAAACTCTGTTAATGTGCAGAGGAATTAAACATGACAAAGGGTTATTAGAATACAAAAAAGTACAACTTTTATGAAGGAAGATCGGCGATCCGACTCGGTCCGGCCGGCGGCGCCGACCCGAGTCGGGCCGGGTCGCCGTCGCCACGTGTCCAATGTTGAGTCGTCTACCCCCTGGGCCAGTTTGTTTTATATGTGACGTGGGGTTTTTACGAGTTATGCACGTGTAGACCTTTGGGATTCTAAAAAATTAAAAGAAAACAATATTAAAAATAATATGGGTGATGGGATTTGAACTGTGGTGCTTTGGTTCAGCAGTGCAAGGTCTTACCAATGAGGTACAAGCTCTTTCTTGCTGTTCAAAAGCAAAACAAATTTATAACTTGTGCTCAGGCTCAAATACCTCTTTCTGTATTTTTGAAAAAAATTGTATAAAAAGTTGTACAGAAAGTTTAGGGTTGTTACAATATGATAGGCCAATTCCTAACTGGTACGGGCGGGCATAAGTACGTCCTTATCGCGGTGGACTACTTCACGAAGTGGATTGAGGCCACAAGTATGTCCAGGAAAGTTATGATATCGGGGATGGTGAAAGGGAAAGTGTCCATTCTTACGTTTTAGAGATGGAGAAAGGAGTGCTCAATAAGCCCTCCGCTTTATAGCCCCACTGCATTCTCAAGAGTCCAACAGTCACTCGTGCCTTCCACAACTGTACCACCATGCGGCGGGCATCCCGCCTTTCTCGGCGAAATCGGAACGACGCGGCTCTTACGCTCCGCCTCCCCCCATGCGTTAATGACACGTGTCGACCAAGACGGTCACTCTTCCCAATGTTCAAACACCGTGGAAGATCGGACAGAACCTCACGACTCAACAAGGCAGCAACCCTGCTCGGCCCGTCCTTAAGGATCTAAGCCTTCGTCAAGAGGCAACCGGGCTCGCCCTTGCTCGGTTATCCCTAGCTGGTAGTTCCCTACCCCATGACGCCAGGGATCTAAGACCTAGCCAAGAGGCAACCGGGATCGCCCCTGCTCGGTTATCCTTGGCTGGTAGTTCCCTATCCTATGACGCCAGGGATCTAAGCCCTCGCTAAAAGGTATCGAGCAGCAACCCTGCTCGGCGCGTCTTTAAGGATCCAAGCCCTTGCTAAGAGGCACCGGGCAGCAACCCTGCTCGGCCTGTCCTTAGCAGGCCTCTTATGGCCTTTCCTGCGCTAAGGATCAAAGCTCTCGCCAAGAGGCACCGGGTATCAACCCTGCTCGGCCTGTCTTTAAGGATCTAAGCCCTCGTCAAGAGGCGACCGGGCTCGCCCTTGCTCGGTTATCCCTGACTGGTAGTTCCCTACCCCACGACGCCAGGGATCTAAGCCCTCGCCAAGAAGCAACCGGGCAGCTCCCCTGCGCGGTTATCCCTGCCCGGTAGTTCCCTACCCCACGACGCCAGGGATCAAAGCCCTCGCCAAGAGGCATTGGGCAGCGACCCTGCTCGGTCCGTCCACGTCTAAGCGATCTCCACCTCGACTTCGGGGCTATGGAGATACCGTCCTTTCACCGGTCTTTGCACACTTGGTAAATGATCGAATTCAACTCGACGTGCAATCGCTAGACGAAATACCGACCTAAAGATGAAAGCAATACTGTGCAAGTACAAATATTTACCACAAACAAAAGGAAAATGCGCACGCAAAGAAACTGCAAAATGGATTTTCTATTCACAAAAATCAGAAGTATTTACAAAGGTATTATGGGCTCCCCAGCCTTACTAAAACGCCCAGAGGCCTACAAAATTTTAGCGCAAAGAAAATGAAGAGGCGAGGAAGTTCAGGCCTCAGGGATGGGGCGAACCCCAATGAGCTGCGCGTCCATTACGACCACCGGGGCGGCATCTTCAGGGTCGGCACTCGTGGCGGGAGCTTCGGCACCGGGAGCCGGGGCGACCGACTTGTCTCCCATGCACCCACCGGGGGCCTCTTCCCCCGCGACATTTCCAAGGACGTTCCCCCGCGCGTCTTCCTTACGAGGGTACTCCTCTCGGAGCTTGCCGTCAGGGAACTCCGGCATCTGGGCCTTAACGGCATCAAGGGCGCCGTGCCAAATAACGTCAGTGGCTGCAGCAAGGTCGGCGTAGAATAGGTCCGACTCTTTGTAGCTCTCCACCGCTTTCGACGCCAGAAGCTCGACTTTTGACGCCTGGAGCTCGACACGCCTTGTCCCCTCCTTCGCCTCCCCATTCTCCTTTCGGAGGGTGCTCGCCGTCTTCTTCAAAGTGGCGATGAGAACCTGGGAGTCTTCCTATTTGGCCTCGGCGGCTCGGGCGGCCTCTCGGCACCGGGCGACTTCTCGACTCCCGGCCGCTACCCGGTCTTCAAGGGCAGCGATCCTCTCCATCGCCGCCCCCATCTCCTGCCTTGAGCTCTCTTCGCGGCCTGCGGCCTGCATCGCCGGGGCTATCTTCTCGTCCTCTATGTTGACGACGAGGGCGACGTGCTGGAGGACCTTAAGAAAAGGAAGAGGGTTAAAAAGCGAAGGGAGGCGCCCGATCACGCGAACAAAAATGCTGCATAAAGAACGAGGTAGAGTGCAAACACTAACCTGCACGGCCTCTTGAGTTATGGCCGCCATTTGAGCCCAGAGGGTCCTTTAAGGGATTCTGCTCCCGGCCGATCTCTCCATCTCAGAGAGCAGGCTGTTAGCGATGGAAAGCCCCGAGGGCACCTTGCAGTGAAGCTCCCTATCGTCCACGAGGATTGGAGAAGCCGGGGAGCGGGGCTCCGTCCTGTGAAACCTCTTGAGGAGCGATGCGGGGGAACCAGTCTCGGCTCCCATCTCGGGAGCCCGGGGCTCCTGCTCCCAAGAACGCTTACGGACCGGCACACGACTGGACTCGAGGTCCCGAGGAGCGTTAGGGTGTCTGGATGGAGCTGCCTCGGGCGGGGACGAAACCGGCAGGGCCGGAGCCGACGATGGGCGAGAAGGGCCGGCGCCTCCAGCTTTCTTCCCCTTCTTCACATCAACCACTGCCGCCCGGAACTTGTTTAGGTCCATGGGTTCTGCATAAGAAAAAATACAGAGGATTCAGCAATGCCAGGAAAGTAAAAGAATGCACAAGTCTAAACAGGTCGCCTGAGAGCTCCTAACTTACCCGCGTATTGGGCGGGGTTGAGCCTGGCCCAACCGAGGGCCCGCTCAGACAGCAGCACATCGACTCGAGGGAGGGGCTCCTACTCTGACACCGCCACCGCGTCGGCATCATTCGACCGACTCATTCGCGGACAGCTGGCCCCTTGCCACTGGGTGGGCACAAACCAATCCTCGCTCTCGGACGGGGCCACAAACAAAAACTTCTTCTTCCATTCGTGAATGGAAGAAGGTACTACGACGACCCCCGACCCGGCGGCGTCCCCCATTGTCTCCTAAAAGAGATGTATACCCAACTCGGCTCGCCCCTGCGAGCACCAGGATGGTTTTTGTAGCAGATGAAGATACGAGAAGGCTCAGGCTGAAGGGGATCGACTCAGTTTAAACCGGACCAGGAACTCGTGGAGGATCCTCCAAGAATTTGGCACCAGCTGGCCCGGGGCTAACCCGAAACAATTCAAGGCGCACACACCTCGGGGGAGAAAGGCAGACGCATCTCGGCCCAAAAGGCTTCCAGGTACAAGGCAATCTCATTGCCCCGTACCTGGTCTGCCCTTTCCCCCTCCTCAGCCAGACGAAGCGAATGCCTGGAAGGAATGAGAAAACGAGTCTTGATGTTGTCGAGCTCCTCCGCACGCCTCAGTGAGGATCGCACGGCAAGAACGCCTGCGACCTGTGCTCTGGGGACCGCCCCCGTCGCACGATCCCGGGGAGCATTACTAACCCTAACTCCCCGGGAGGACTCCGACTCAGAGGAGGAAGAGGAAGAAGTAGAAGAGAAACCTCCAGAAGACTCCCTAGATTCTACCCGGACTACATTTACAGACTTCTCAGAAGAAGACATCTAACCTGATCAAAGGGGGTGTCCTCGGGAAATCAAACGCAAGAAATCCGACCTGAGGAGAAAAGAGCCGAGCTAACACGACTAGGGACGAGGAAATTATGAGGAGGTATGGGCCCTGATGGCGATCTCACCTCTATTTATAGCTGACGGCGTACGCATCCTACGGCTTCGATTGCCTCCCGCCAAAACAACGTTTTACAACCAACGACCGACAGCGTCCCACCTGTCACACTCGCGTTGGGCGCGTCCCATCGGGCGCAGGAACTCCTGCAGCGCGTCTCTCCAGCCAGCCAACGCCAAACACGTGGGCTGTCGCTTCGACGAACGTGCACACGATCCGGCGCTTCCTTTTAATGCGAGATCTCTCTCCTGATCCGCTGACGCCATAAAGAAAATACTACTCTCCGTCCGGGAATGCGCACCGACGATATCTTCGAATGAGAGCTCATCTCAAATGATCGGTCAGACCACTCTCGACCCGACCCAGGAGCGAGTCGAGACAAGAATGGGGGGCTAATGATGAGGCTCGATATCAATGACTCTCTATATGCCGACACGTTGCAGATGACGTGTCCCAGAACCTACGAGAGAGGATCAGTAATCTCGGTTGGGATCGCACCTCGGGCCTACGGCTCGAGGAGTCTCCCGACCTCCGGTAGCTTCCCAGACCACCTTTTGGCTCGTCTCCGAGCTATCACAGAACCAAGACGCCTCAGCCTCCCGCTCGTGCTCGAGACTCCCGCCGAGCTCATCTTCCTCGGTCTTAACCAGACCAACCCACGACACTGATCACTGGCGCCTTCGCCACGGCTCCGCGAATCTCACCATGCGCGAGATATTCGCCGCCCACGATCCCATGTCCCACGCCACCACGATCCCCCATTAACGAGCCTGTCTCGTCATTAATGCGGGATCCCGCCTATTATGCGGGCGTGACGCCAGGGGCTAACGGCTGGCATGATTCCCGCGTCTGCCTGCCCATTGCTGCCGCTATATAAACCCCTTCCTCAGACGATCGAGATACGCAATTCTTTCCACTAAGCCGCTACTCTGCCCAACTTGCACTACTAACTTGATCGTCGGAGGGTCCTCGGTGGTACAACCACTTCGGGACTTCCTTGCAGATAGCTCGGCTCAACCTCAAATCCAAGCCCATTGAGATCCACATGCTAAAGAAGACAACCTCCGGATTAAATCTCAGTCGTTCACCATTACGCGAAGAGATCAACGGAAGATAACATCTGAAGGAGATCCAGACCTCCATCAAGAACTAGACTTGAGCAAGAATTGAACAAAACTTGCCTTGAATAACGCTGGAGGGTTTGGTAAAGTTGGTGTAGGTTCCTTTCATCCATATAAACTTTGGCCTGATTTAGGATTTGGTTTGCGATTCTGTGGTAGAAGGATAGGGGGAAGCGATCATCTGCTGATAACACTACTGTGTTCATTTCCTATTTTGTTGATATCAAAAGGTTAAAAAAATATAATAATAAAATCTAGGGTTTATTTTATGCTCATCTGGAGATCAGAAGGAAAGAATGATGACGATGAGAGAGAGAGAGAGGCACAGTGGTTTGTTTGGGGTTGCGTTAACATTTAGAGGAAATTGAAAAGAAATTAAGAAAGTAAGAAAACGGTAGGAAATCAAAGCAAAAAGAAAGTATAAAATAGTAATAATTCTTGTTTGTTTTGTTAAAATGAAAGTGGGAAAGAAACTGAGTCTATGTTTATCTGGCATTGGAAAGTGAGATTGGATTGTTTGGTTAGAATGATAGAAGGTAAAAAAAAATAAGAAAGAAAATAGAGAAATTATAAAAAAAAAATAAGACAAAATAACAATTAAATATTCAATTTCCTTCGTTTTCTTTTCACTATACATGGTTTTGGTAAAGAAGAAGATTGATAAACATATATATATAAGACAAAAATATGGAAAGTGCTTTCTCTCTTTCTCATTGATTACCAAAACAAGTAAAGTGAGAAAGTGCTCGCTTTCTCACTACTTTCCATCCCAAACATGTCCTTTGGAAAAGAACAAGGTTGGTGGAAGTAGCCACGTGTACTCAAAACCTCAAAGCTTCCGAAGAAAAAAAATTCTAATTTCCCTCCTGTTGAAACTCAAACCTGAGAGACATCTATGGATTATTTTTTCTCTTCTTTTTTGAATAAAAAAAAGCTAAAAAATAGAAATCCACCTTGTTTTCGATCTCTCTTTATTCTCGTGCCTCTCTCTCCCATCTGTCCAAGTATGCTATATGCTAACAAAATTTGAAACCATAGACTTGATCTATCACTTCTTGATAGTGCGGGTTATGATAACGTTAAAGGTATTTTGAATTACCTCCGTATTAGGATCCAATCAAGGGTTGGAAGATAAAGAAGCTTGAGAGAGAGAGAGAGAGCCATTCTAGTTCCAGATACAAAATAGAATTTAAAGGCAGAAGCCGAGGAAGGCATTCTAAATACATAAACAAATGACAAAAGGTTATGAGAAACACAAGTATATTATTGTCTTATGTCAAATAAGGCCAAAAAAGTACTTGAAGAAAGAGAATTCCAAAAAAAAAGAAAATGACCAGGAAAATCAACAGTGTAAGGGCCTATTCGGTTGCAGGATTATGATAGATTTAGACCGTGGAATCAAAGAATTCCATAATTTTGTGTTTGGTTGGGAAATTTGGATTTATAGGATTCCTTTGTTTTTTTATGGGGGGACCACAACAAAAAAAGGATTCTTGAATCCTACATAATTTTAAGGATATGCAAGGATTTGACACTATTCATTATACTTTTAGATGAGACCCGTGTACTTTATTTATTTAATAATCCTCTATCTCTCTCTCTCTCTAAAATCCTCAAATCCAAATCCCACTTTTTTTCACTAGCCAAACAAAGGTTACAAGGATTTATAAATCCAATACTAGGAATCCAAAACCAACCAAATAACAAATTACCGAATCTAGAAATTTTCAATCGTGCTATTTTAAAATCCAAATTTCTAAATTCTACGACCAAACGGGCCGCTGTGAGAGAATAAACCTCCTGAGGCCACACAATGCAAAGAATTTTCATTTGACATTTAGCCGGACCAGGTGCAAGGACAGAAAAGACGTGGGTCCTCCCTAGACAGGTTTCAAGATCTCAATATGCATACTGGCATTTTGGGTGCCGTATAAGAGAGAGAGAGGGAGGGGGGTTAACGGAGGAAATGTGCCTCAGGAGGGAATCTTTTTCTGTGGCGTCGGAAAAATACATCCTCCATGTTTTTTTTCGACGATCGGCATACATCATCCCCATCTTTATCATCTAAGATGGCATACACCAAATTTCATGTGATTATATTATTTTTTCACCGTTGATTTAGTTGGTGCAAAATTAATGGTTTATCGACAATAGAACTTTTTACATTGCTAATTCAACGGTGAAAAAATGATGCAATCACATGAAATTTGGTGTATGCACATCTTAGATGATAACGATGATGATGATGATAGAGTCCGATCGTTGGAAAAAATGATGGATGTTGTATTTTTTCGACGCCATAGGAGGAAATCCCCTTCTATGCCCTCTTTTCTCCATTATTCTCTCTCACACACACACATATATATAGAATAATGGAGGAAAGATGCCATAGGAGGGAATTTCCTCATATGGAGTCGAAAAAATACCCCCCTTCCTCATTTTTTTCGACGATCGGCGCTCACCATCTTCATCGTTATCATCTAAGATGTGGGTACACCAAATTTCACGTGATTCTACAACTTTTTCACCGTTGATTTAGCAATGTAAAAAGTTCTATTGTCGGTAAACCGTTAATTTTGAACCCACTAATTCAACGGTGAAAAAATTGTAGAATCACATGAAATTTTGTATACCCACATCTTAGATGATAACGATAAATATGGTGGGTGCCGATCGTCGGAAAAAATGAGGGAGGGGATATTTTTTCAACGCTATAGGAGTAAATTCCCTCCTATGGCCTCTTTCCTCCATTATTCTCATATATATATATATATATATATATATATATATATATATATATATATATAATGAGATTAATGGAGGAAAGAGGCCATAGGAGGGGATTTCCTCCTATGGCGTGGAAAAAATACAACCTCCGTCATTTTTTCCGACGACCGGCACCGATCATTATCATCGTTATCATCTAAGATGTGCGTACACCAAATTTCATGTGATTCCACAACTTTTTCACCGTTGATTTAGTGGGTTTAAAATTAACGGTTTATCGACAATAGAACTTTTTACATTGCTAAATCAACGGTGAAAAAATTGCAGAATCACATGAAATTTGATTTAGCCACATCTTAGATGATAACGATGAAGATGATGGGGGCCGATCGCCGGAAAAAATGGGGGAGGTTGTATATTTTCCACGCCATAGGAGGAAATCCCCTCCTATGCCTCTTTTCTCCATTATTCTCATATATAATCCCCGTTGCAGCTGCAGCTGCCGTAAATATGCATTTGGCACAACCAGACCCGGAGGGTGTGGGCGGTTTTAGTGGGGCTGGCCCGGCCTAAAAAGGGTCGAACAGGGTGCGGGCCCTTCGAGTTATTGTTTGTGGGCCCACACCGGGCGGGCTGTGAGTGTCATTAGGCCGAACAAAGGGCCCAAGAAGAAGAGCAAGTGCCAAATACATCCACAGAGGCACAAGTCCCAAATTTCAACCCAAACTCACATTTTCTTCTCCTCCTATTCCTCTTTCTGCTTCTCGTCTCTCTCTCCTCTCTCTCTCATTCCCCTCAAACCTCACACTATACCCAACAGCTCTTTCCCTTTCTACAGAGAAAAGAGAAAAGAAAAAGAGGAAAACCCCAAAAAAGACCAGATGAAAACGAGATCGCAGAGTGAGAAACCAAGCGACAGGTCTACAGATGTCCATATCAGCAACAGCAAGAAGAAGAAGAAGGAGACCAAGAAGCCCAAGAAGAGACCCACAGGGGATGACCCCAAGATGCCCAAGAAGCCACCCACTGCTTTCTTCTACTACCTGTATGCATTGCTCCTCTTTTTTTATGTTTAGGATCTGGGAATTCTTGATTACTTGTTAAATACATGTGATTTGTGCAGCAACCCCAGGTCATAGTCACCATTGTGTGATTATGTCTGTGCACTTTGGTTATTGATTTGATAGTTTGTTCTGCTTTGCCTGTTTGGCTTAGTTTGTGCCTTTCACATTAGTGTGATTTGCAACTACCGGTCTTGAAGGTTTAGTGGCAATGCCTCCCTTGTTCTTGGTTGCCTTGACCATAAATCGAGCACCGACTCATACAAGGTTGTGGTAGGATTGGAAGCCGGCCATAAAAATGGTTAAGGGCCTGTTTGGGAATGGAGTTGGGTTTTGTAAACTGTGGTTTCTTAAAGTTAGCAAAAGTTAACCCCAAAATGCTAACTTTGGCTTGTTTGGCAACCATTTTGGAGTTGAGATAACTGCAACTTCTCAGTCTTAAACTGCAGTTATCTCAACTCCAATCTGATCAAAGTTTACCAAACTCCATTTTTGGAGTTTGGGACTTGCAAACCATTGTTTGCATGCCTCCTGCCTCCACTTTAAAATAAACCATGGTTATACTAACTTTGTATCCAAACATGGCCTAATCCTTTTATGAGCCTTTTTTTAGTTGAACACCATAAGAAACATCACTTTGGTAGGGAATGTCTAGCTGTGACCGCTTTTCGCTAGAATGAAATCGAAGAGGACGTGGTTCCAAGCGGATGGTTCAAAGTTGTAATATCGTGATACATATCGTGTTTCATTTTCTTATATATTGTATCGTATCGCGTATCGGATCATATATCGTATGATACATTTTTTTTGCAATAATAAAGTAATTATATATGGAACTATGTATGTTAGAGAGAGATCAAAGATTCAAAATGGCAACATAGAGCAACATACAAGATAAAGAAAGATTTAAAATTGCATACATATAAATCACATAAGCTCATGCATTTGATAATCAAAATAAAACAAAAATGTCTAAAATATTTATCTTTACATCATAAACGTAAACATAATAAGTTTCAAAAATAAAACATCCTACCCAGGTTCTTAAATATTCATACTAAATAGAAAGTTAATTCTACGTATAATCAATCGTCTTCCATCTCCACCAAGTTTTTTTTGCAACAACCCGTAAGCATTTAGAGGGAGGGGGTGGACCCTTAGGTCCGTGGGAAATTTCTCGACATATCCGGTCAAAATTTCTCCTTACCTACTGTAAGTGGGGAGATTCGAACCCAGTCCCACTTAGTGGGGGCATGTCTTTGCCGCTCAAGCTAAGGCTCTTTGGCTCTCCACCAAGTTTTTAAAACATCCATACTAAACAAAAAAATTAACTGTATGGATAATCAATCTATTCTAAATGAATCATCATTATCACCTTCAAGAGTGATATCTTCATTCTCCTCATTGTTATCACTTTCATTATACACGAACTCTTCGTCCTTATCAACTATCTCCATTATTTTCTTTTTGTTTCCTTTGACTCCTTTCTTTATAGTAATTGCGTTTAAATTTTGAGGTCTTATAAATAACTGACATAAAATATATTAGATACTTTCACATTAGAAATTAATAATATCAAGCAATCGGTAGTAAAAAGATATATTATATGCTTTTTTCTTCCTTTTCGGTCCTGTCCTTAGTTCTTCAAGTTCAAAACATTTATGGATTTCCTTTCAAGATGTTTCTCCCGTAAGCAAGACTCTTTTTGCTCCGTGATCCATCCATCATCGGACTCTGTCCATCATCCAACTCCATATCAGAAAGGCAAATTGGATCATATATTTCTACAGCTCCTTGTCTTTTTTCTGTTGCCTCATTTCCAATTATAGGTAATACTTAACATAAACCAAAGCATTTAGCCTTAATTATTCCAACCTGTAAAGAGTTTTGAGTAGTTAAAGTTGAGAGAGTGATGGGCTTTTTATAGATACACATGGGCCTTTGATATAAGCGGGCTCCAACAATAAGACTCAAGTCTTGTTGAGGTGTGACCCATTTTATATTCTATATCCATGTGTTTCATTTGTTGTTTTCAACGTAGGACTATTTTTAAAATCCCATCATTTGGTTTTTAACTTTCAACACGCTTCTTCACGTGTAACCATCACCTTTTTCTTTGGTGTGGTTGTCACATGGAAAGTACAACACCTGATAGTATTGTCGATTAGAGTTTGGATCGAGCCATTGGCTCTGATACTATGTCAAAGTTATTTTTAAAGTAGAGTAGAGTTTTAAAGTTAGAGAAGAGTAGGAGGAGTGCTGTTGTAGTGCCAAGTGGGAGTGTAACTACTCAATATAGACTTTTAGTTTTAGATTTTCGATTTAGAAGAGGACCTAGGAAGATTAGACGTAAAGTAGAGCCTAAAATTAAATAGTGGCGATTGAAGGAAATTAACCAAAAGGTTTTTATAGATCATGCAGTTCAAGAGGCGGATTGGCAGTTTGAAGATGGGTCAGACAGAATATGGAACAAAATGGTTAGTTGTATTAAGAGTATAGCTAGAGATCTACTTGGTGAGTCGAGAGGTGATACTCTACCATCTAATGACACATCATGGTGGAATGAAAAAGTAAAGACTGCTATTAAAATTAAGAGGGATTTTTATAAAGATTTGAAGAAAAGTAGAGATGTAGAGAGATTTGAGAAATATAAAATGGCTAAAAAATAAATTAAGAAAACTGTTCGGGAAGTTAAAGCTAAGGTCTATAAGAAGATGTACGAGAAGTTAAACACTAAGGAGGCTGAAAATGATATATACTGGATTGCTCGGATGCGGGAAAAGAAGACCAGAGACTTATGTGCTGTGAAGTGTGTCAAAAATGAAAATCAGAAGATTTTAGTTCGAGATGAGGATATCAAGAAAAGGTGGAGAGATTATTTTCACAAATTGTTCAATGGGAGTTTTACAAAGAATTTGGATGGACTTGTCATTTAATCTCAAGATATAAACCGTGATTTCATGCGTAAAATAAGACTACCTGAGGTTAAAGAAGGTTTGAAGAGAATGAGATCAAGAAAAGCGGCTGGTCCAGACGGGATTCCTATCGAGATTTGGAGACGCTTAGGAAAAATACACGTTAAATGGCTGACAGATCTGTTTAATAAGATTTGGCAGACCAAAAAGATGCCAAATGAATGGAGCAAAAGTACTATTGTACCTATTTACAAGAACAAGGGTGACATTCAAGTTGCTCAAACCACTGTGAAATAAAACTTATGTATCATACCATGAAATTTTGGGAGAGAGTGATTGAACATGGACTAAGGATATTAAGATAACAGAGAACCAGTTTGGGTTCATGCATGGACGATCGATGACAGAGGCTATTCATTTGTTTCGTCAACTTGTCGAGCGTTTTCGAGAGAGGAGAAAAGATTTGCATATGATATTTATTGATTTAGAGAAAGCTTACGACAAGATACCTAAAGAGGTATCATGGGAGATAATAATGAAGAAGGGGGTCCCCGTCAAGTACATTGACATAATCAAAAACATATACGATGGAGTAGTGGCAAATGTCAGAACTTGCGGCGGCCTAACGAGTGATTTTTCGATTACAATTGGTTTACATCAAGGATCTGCATTAAGTCCAATCTTGTTTACCATCGTGATGGATGAGCTTACTAGAACTATTCAAGATAGGATACCTTGGTGTATACTATTCGCTGATGATATTATTCTAGTAAATGAGACAAAAGCATTGGCTAACACCAAATTGGAGTTATGAAGGCAAACGTTGGAATATTGGAGGTTCAGATTGAGCAGGTCCAAGACAGCATATATGCATTGCAAATTTAGCAAACAGAGAAGTCACAACCATATTGGTATAACATTGGAAGGGCAAGAGATATCACCGAGCGATCAGTTTAGATATCTAGGTTCCATCATCCAAAAGTATGGGAAGATCGATAGCGATGTTAATCAAAAGATCCAAGCTGGTTGGTTGAAATGGAGGAGTGCAACAGGGATTTTGTGTGATCGTAACTTTCCATTAAAATTGATAGGGAAGTTTTATCGGAGCGCTATTCGTCCTGTCTTATTATATGGTACAAAATGCCGAGCTCCTAAGAAGTATCATACACAGAAGATGCACGTAGCGGAGATGCACATGCTTCGTTGGATGTGTGATAGCACTAGAAAAGATAAGGTGCGGAATGAGGATATTCATGCAAAAGTTGGTGTCGCACCTGTGGAGGAGAAAATGCGGGAAAACTGGCTAAGATGGTTTGGTCATATGCGACGCAGACCTATAGAAGCACCGGTTTGATGAATGGATACTCTCGATATAGGCAATGTCAAAAGAGCGAAAGAGAGACCAAAGAAAACATGGATGGAGATGATACGAAAAGATATGGTTATCAAAGGCCTCAATGAAAGTATATTGTTCGATAGGAGTGAGTGGAGGCGGAGGATTCATGTGCTGGACCCGGCGAGATTCTCATGTTGGTTCATGTAGCCTACCCTATATGCTTGGGATAAAAGGCTCAGTTGCTGTTGTTGTAGAAGAGTAGGAGGAGTGATAGGTTTTTACACATGAGCTTTTAATGATAAGTGGGTTCCAACAATAAGACTCAAGACTTGTGGAGGTTTTACCCATCTTATATCTTATACCCATTTGTTTTTTTGTTGTTTCCAATGTGGAACTAATTTAAAATTCCATCATTTGTTTTTTACTTTCAACACCCCCCACATGCATCTATCACTTTTTCTTTGATGTGGTTGTCATGCTATTGGCTCTGATACCATGTTAGAATTTAAAGTTTATTTAAAGTTGAGAGAGTGATGGACTTTTAATAGGTATAAATGGGCCTTTGATATAAGTGAGCTCCAACAATAAGACTCAAGCCTTATTGAGGCGTGACCCATTTTATATTTTATACATATTGTTTCTTTTGTTGTTTCCAATATGGGACTATCTTTAAAGTCCCCATCATTTGGTTTTTTTACTTTCAACATAACCTATTTCTTTTTTAGAGGTTACACAAACACTTTAATTTCGCGCTTATCCATGACATTACATGTAACGCTCAACACCTGGATTGCAAGCCATTGGAGTTCTTTACACTCATCACCATAATTCTCCTACCATTCTAGAAAATAATAAAAAGAAAAATGTATTGTATGCAATGATTGAGAAGATATTTCCAATAAGTGAAATAGGAGTCATATTTAGTGAACAATAGGTTTCATAATGTCAAATGAATGTTTGGCATAAACATTTTAAAAGACACAAGAGACAAGAAGCAACCCTGTAATTGCTAATTATTATTATTAAGTATTGAAAAATAAGTTTTTAAAACTATTTAAAGTCTTAAGCTTATGACTTTGTTTTTCTATGTATATTTTTTTGTATATTCTTTGATGTTAGGTTTATGGTGGGAGGATTATGGTGATGAGTGTAAGAAACTCTAATGGCTTGCAATCCGTATGTTGAGCCTTACATATAGTGCAACGGGATGAGAGCGAAATTAGATTGTGTTTGAGTATGTCCACTCTAGAAAAAGAAATAGGTCGAAACAATTAATGCTAAATGCTTTGCTTTATTTTAATAATAATCTACATTTGAAAATGAAAGAGGCAAAAGGAAAAAGAAGAAGCGGGATAAACATATGATGTGATTTGTCATTCCGATATGGAGTCGGATGATTAATGTATCACGGAGCAAGAAGAAGCTTGCTTACCGAGAGAAACATCTTAGATGGATATTTATAAATGCTTTGAATTTGAAGAGGTAGGGCCAAATAAGAAAAGAAAGAGAAGAGGTATATAATATTTCTTTTTACCATTAGTTGTTTGATTTTATTAATTTCTAATGGGAAAGTATCTAATATTTTTATGCCAATTATTTATAGGATTTCAAAATTTAAACGCGATTACTATAAAAAAACGAGTCAAAGAGAAGGAAAAAAAGTAGTGGAGATAGATGACGAGAAAGAAGAGTTTTTGAAGAGTGAAATTGATAACGATGAGGAGAGTGAAGATATCACTCTTGAAGATGATAGTGATGGATCATTTGGAGAAGATTGATTATTCATAGAATCAACTTTTTTGTTTAATATAGATGTTTAAAAAACATGATGGATATAGAAGATGAATGATTATTCTTAGAATTGACTTTTTGTTTATATGAATATCTAAGAACTTGGTTAGGATGTTTTATTTTTGAAACTTATTATGTTTATGTTTGTGATGTAAAGATAAGTATTTTGGACCTTGGTATCATTTTGGTTATCAAATTGCATGAGCTTGTGTGATTTATATGTATGCATTTGTGTGGTTGCAATTTTAAAATTTTGCTTTATCTTGTATGTTGTCATTTTGATCATTCTTTGTTATACATAGTTCTATACATAAGGACTTCATTATTGCAAGGAAAAAATATGTATCGTATGATTCGCGATATGATACGCGATACGATACATAAGAAAATGAAACACAATACGTATCATGATAAATTTTGATCTGTATCCTTTCTTTAATATTTGCCCTTTTTAACATATCTGTATGTGTCCTACTCATGTCATGTATCCATGCTGTTGTATGTGTCGTTGCAACATAAGTTTGTTGTACTTTTTGATGACTTATTAAATATGTATATTTTCAACAGGTTATGTGGAGGGTTTATAGCCTACATCTCATATTAGTCAACATCCACTTTGTTTGTATATGATGCTCGTATGTTTTTAAAGGTTGATATTTTTCACACTAATCCCTCAAAATTTGAAAGATTTAGAATTTGAAGGATTTGACTAAAGAGTGTGAAGGAACGGGAATTAGGATTTGAAGGATTTGATTAATTGACAATTTTCCTTCATCATAATGCAAATGACTGCTTATTCTATAGAAAATGACTATTTTACAATTCTTTACCTTTCATATGCTATTATTGTTTTTGTCTGCTTAACCAATAGATTTCTCTAATATTTCGTCGTTATTTGGTAAATCATTTGTTTTTTAATATTCTTCCATATAATGTTTTTGTACCTCATCAATATTTTTGAGTTGTTTGGTCGCTTAGAAATGGAGATGCATGCAATCTTTGTAGGAAAGAATCTTCATTTCCAATGCTTGGTTAGCAACAAACTTGAATTGGAAATGGAAATGGAGATGCAAAATGTGTCAAATTCTTGCAACATTTGTCGCAACCAATTTTTGTTATTTTTTCATTTTTAAAGAAACAGGTGGATAATATCCCACCCCAAAATATCATTAATAAGTTTTAATGCTGAAACTAACCCTACACTCTGCAAATTCTTGCAACATTTGTTGCAACCATTTTGATTGCAACAAATGCTGCAAATTTGTGAATGGTGATCAGGGTAGTAATTAAGGATGCCACATTAAATTTATATGGCAACTAAGAAAAATTGCAACAAATATTGCATTTTCTTTTGTTTATTCAACCATACAAAAAAAGTTGTTTGGATTTGGAAATCCGACTACAAAAAATATAAACAACCAAACAATGGATTTGGGTTTTTTTTATCTGCAACAAATGTCGCATGCAACATCTGGGGCATACAACGAATTTTGCTTTTTGTTCTTGTTGCCAACCAAACAGCCCCTTGATATATTTGGATTTTGACAAGAATCTGAAAAGTAGTGTGTTCATTAGGTTTGGTTATTGGCCTTGTTATCAGGGTGCTAAACGAGCCTACTTCCACACTCAGCTTAATTAATTTTGTTCTAACTCCAGTTCCGCTTGAGTTTGTCTCAAGCTTGGGCGTGCTCATTTCTGTTCGTCACATATCCCTTAGCTCTGGTTCAGTTATGTAACAACTTGATTGCTATATGAGTCAAGCTTGCAAACAGAGAAACAAACGAGCTCCGTTCGATCTACTTAGTGGAGCTTGCTTCGTTTTGGCTTGTTAACATAGAACAAAACCAATTAAGTACAAGAAATTCAGAACAAACTAGCCACAACCTAGAATATGTTAATCAATTCAAAGCAAAGCCAAAATTAACTAAATTGTTAAACTAACTAGATGGCAAGTTTAAAGAAAAAAGGATTATGAGTATTGCCTATTCACTTTGTTTCATTAAGGATTTCTTGGTAATGTTCTAATGAGTTTTAATTTTAAAAATATATAATATGTCACGTCTCGTTTCCCAAAATACAGAATACGGAGAGCAACGAAGGCCAGCCATTCTACCTACGGTAAGGAAAAATACTTTCATAGTCACATGAAGGCTGTATAGCTAAACATATACGATAATATCCAAGATATAATAGTAACATCATGCTGCATAAATAACAAGTAATGTCAAAATGGAATCACAAGATAGTAATAGATTCAATAAAATCCATCGAATAACAAAGGGTTTCAAATAAACGTAATACATGATCCAAAATAAAAAATACATTATTCCTAACATCCGCGAAGGGCTCACATACCAAGTACGAACTGAAATAGAAATAAATTTACGAATACTACTGATTTTCGGCAAACTCCTCATAGTCACTATGATCCTGTTTTGCCTGTGAATCAGTATCTAAACCTGAGATGGTAAATCCCAGGGATGTCAGAACATCTTACAAGTACTCAATCGTAATAGTGTATATGTGTGTAATAATATGAATATGTGAGTGTAGTGAAGTTCGCGTGCACATGTAAATATGGATATAGTAATAATATGAAACAAGCATATAAACAGGTCAAATCACATCCTAGTGGGTCACTAAAGAGGATAATCTAGTTTAGCGTGAGTTCGCGTGTGTACGTCAACCTCTGTAGGAGTATTCCCAATCTAAGGGTAGGGCCCTAGAGCAAGGAAACACGAGGAATGAACAAGTGACCGTATAAAGCCCGGTACCGGCAATGGTAACAGATGACCGTTTAAAGCCTGGTACCAGTTAATGAACAAGTGACCGAGATTGCCCGGTACGAGCTCTAATGACCGATATAGCCCGGTACGAGCTGTATGAACAAGTGACCGATATAGCCCGGTACGAGCTCCAATGACCGATATAGCCCGGTATGAGCCGTATGAAGAAGGGACCGATATAGCCCGGTACGAGCTGCCGGCAATGGAACACCTGAGATCCTGCTGAATGAATTCACACTCAAACTACCCCAACACCTAACACTCAAACTATCCTAACACCCCGCTTATCTAGAACTAACATGACGATAAACTCAAACACAATAAAGAATGTTGACTGGACAGGAAAATCGGGACAAGCCATGATGATAGTACGGTATGGTAAACACGTAAGCACGAGTAATTGTTTCATGGCATGAAAGTTCAGCATTCTAATTGGTGATTGTATTTTACTAACAATTAATAATGATCACAACGATATAACACATCAAGAGTTATTCTAACATGTCAATAATAACGGGAAATAGTGTCATAGCAATATGTTAAACATGTGTTATACAAGGATCATGTAAGCATGTTAATGATAACACCTCAGATAAGTATACGTCATATCAGAGGGGTTCTTATACATGTCAATATTAACAGGTAATATCATGGTCTTAACATCACCGATAAGCAAGTATTTATCAATAACTAATATTAAAGCAACGATGATTTTAATGATGTTTATTAATGGGGTTCGATTCCAATTTAAACAATTCCAAAAGTCGTGATATTAACAAATATGATATTTATAATTCTAATTAATGGGTGTGCTACATTAGGGTTTTCATCATATATATATATGTATGATATCACAATCTATCTGAATTGTTAAATGTTAAGAATTTATTTAATTAATCGCCGATGATACATCGACAATAGGAAAGAACGAGAATACTTGCCTCGAGACGAACACGACTATGAAAACGACGGAGACACGAATGCCACACAAGGCAAAAACGAAACTTGGATCTCGTGTATGGTGCCAAACCTATAGAGGGTCAAATTAAGCCAAACGTTGAAGCACTTTTGTGTGTATATCACACACAAAACCATCACATAGGCAAAAACATCATAACTTAACAAGCCAAAGAACAAACATTTAAGTTGGCTGGGTGCCCTCATCGTCTTTGAAGTTGGGCTCGGCTTGGAATCTGCAACTGTGACAGTAAGCTTGGTAAACAATGACGGTGATGACGATGGTGTTGGGTTACTCGGGTATGGATCTCGGCGGTGCTCGGCTGTGGGTTCTTGATAATGAAGAAGATGGCGACAATGATGGCTGCGGTTGAGGCTCGGTTTAGAGGTGAGGGACGAGATGAGGAAGATGACGGTAAGGGGATGGCAATGGTGGTCGGGAAGGCTGCAGTGATGAAGATGGTGGCACTGGTGTTGTGGCGGCTTCAAGGGGTAGCGGCGAAGGTTGAGGCGCCGGTGATTGGTGCGGCGTCAATTGGTGAAGAAGATGGGTTGGTGGCTATTGTTAGGGCTCGGTTAAAATAATAATAATAATAGTGTGATTGGAGAGAGAGAGATGCTATATTATAAAGAAGAGAAATCTGGGAATATATATTTGAGAGGGAGAGATCTTAATAATTTAGGAATATATATTAATATTAGTATTGGGATTTATGTGTATATATTTGTGGGAGAGAGAAAGAGAATCTGAGAAAAGGAGAGAGGAATTAGTTTAGGAGAGAGATGATTTGTTTGTGGGTTTGGAAATATATATGGATGAGAGAATTTGTTAGAGAGAGAACTGTTGATGGGAGAGGGAGTGAATAATATATATTAGCTCTCTCTCTCTCTATATATAGTTGCAACTCTAATATTATAGTATATATTATATGAGTATATAGGAGTATTATTATTATTTAGAGAGAGGTTTGATTATATAAGTATATATAATTTAGTTTAAGGATGAGAGAAATATATATAGATTATGTATATATTAGTTTGTTTAGGATTTAAATATAGGAGAAAAAATTGTTAGAGAGATAGAGATATATGTAGAATTATATATATATATATATAATTTGGTTTGTTAAGGTGGGGAGAGATTAGTTCGGTTAGTTGGAGGAAAGAGATTTGTTTGTTGATGAACAGAGATAATTAATATGAGGGATATACCCACACACAAAAGGATAAAGGTAAGAATCATAAAACTCCCTAACTATATACATCAACCAAAACACATGCCTTTTAAAATTATCTTACCAAACTATATTTGGTAACAACTATAATATTTAAAAATATATTAAATGCAGATTAAAATAAGATATTAATAAATTATCAAACAAACTGAAATATTAAATATCTCTTGTTAACTATAATACTAAAATATAAATATGGTTACATAGCTAAATGTTAGACAAATAAAATATTATATTCATATAAATACAATATTGTAGATTAGCAAAATAAATATTAAACTCCAATAATAAAATAATAATAAATTTATTTAAGAAAAAAATTAAACTAATACATTTAGTATATTGTATCATAGTTCTAGGTGTTACATCCTACCCATCTTACACGAAATTATCCTCGAAATTTAAAAAACGAAAGTACAAGAATTAAGGAATAGATGGGGTATGAGAGGTCACGGTCTTGGCCCAATAACCAGTGTATAAGGAATGTGTCTAACCAAACCATTTAAGACAAAATTGTACTTCCCGGTCTTGTGTCAAAGTTCCGTGTGGCATAGGATGTATAGTGGCGAAAGAAGTGGACATAAAAGAACGTGTGGCCCTGAAATTAAAATAAAATATAGATTTGCGAGTAATTGAACGGAAAGGGAACCAAATGGTACAACGAAATCAAATTAGTAAAAACGAATCAATGGTAGAACTTTAAGTTACTTAAACAGAATAACACATTGTAACCATGTCGCGGTACATGAATACAATAACGTAATTCTATCTCAATCGTCTGAATCTTACAATTAGAGTCAACGGAACATGCAGCATGATACCTTAAGGGTATTCTAGACATGTGGTTCTAACCTAAACGGTCGGTCAAAACCAAATCTAACTTCAACATACTTTGATACCAACAAAATCTTGTCACATCCCGCTTCCCAAAATAAAGAATACGGAAAGCAACAAAGGCCAGCCATACTATCTATGTTAAGGAAAATCCTTCCATATTCATATGAAGGTTGTATAGCTAAACCTGTACGATAATATTCAAGATATAATATTAATATCATTCTGCATAAATAACAAGTAATGTTAAAATGGAATCACAAGATAGTAATAGACTCAATAAAATCCACTGAATAACAAAGGGTTCTAAATAAATGCAATACATGATCCAAAATAAAAGATAGATTATTCGTAACATCTCGTGAAGGGTTCACATGCTAAGTATGAACTGAAATAGAAATAGAAATAAATCTATGAATACTGCTGATTTTCGGCAAACTCTTGATAGTCACTATGATCATGTTTTGTCTGTGAATCGGTCTCTAAACTCGAGATGGCAAGTCCTAGGGATGTCAGAATATTCCGTAAGTACTCAATCGTAATAGTGTATGTATGTGTGATAGCATGAATATGTGAGTGTAGTGAAGCCCACGTGCACATGTAAATATGGATATGGTAATAATATGAAAAAACATATAAACAGGTCAAGTCACGTCCTAGTGGGGTCACTAAAGAGGGTAATTTAGTCTAGCGTGAGTTTGAGTATTATGGCAACCTTTGCAGGAGTATTCCCAACCTAAGGGTAGGGCCCAGGGGCAAGAAAATATGGGCCCAACTGTGGAATGAACAAGTGACCGTATAAAGCCCGGTACTGATAATAGTAACATATGACCGTTTAAAATCCTGTACTAGCTAATGAACAACTGATTGATATAGCCTGGTACGAGTTGTATGAACAAGTGACTGATATAACCTAGTACGAGCTCTAATGACCAATATAGCCCGGTACGAGCTGTATGAACAAGGGACCGATATAGCCCGGTACGAGCTGCCGACAATGAGACTCCTGAGATCCTGCTGAACGAACTCACACTCAAACTACCCCAGCACCCCGCGTATCTAAAACTAACATGATGATAAACTCAAACAAAATATAGAATACTGACTGGACATGAAAATCAGGACAAGTCACGATGATAGTACGATATGGTAAACACGTAAGCACGAGTAATTGTTTCATGGCTGAAAGTTCAATATTCTAATTGGTGATTGCATTTTACTAGCAGTTAATAATGATCACAACGGTATAACGCATCAAGATTTATTCTAACATGTCAATAATAACGGGAAATAGTGTCATATCAATATGTTAAACATGTGTTATACAAGGATCATGTAAGCATGTTAATGATAACAGTCTCAGATAGGTATACGTCATATCAGAGGGGTTCTTATACATGTCAATATTAACAGGTAATATCATAATCTTAACATCAACGATAAGCAAGTATTTATCAATAACTAATATTAAAGTAACGATGATTTTAATGATGTTTATTAATGGGGTTCGATTCCAATTTAAACAATTCCAAAAGTCGTGATATTTAATTGAGTATGTAACAAATATGATATATATAATTCTAATTAATGGGTGTGCTTCACTAGGGTTTTCATCGTGTGTGTGTATATGATATCACAATTTATCCGAATTGTTAAATATTAAGAATTTATTTAATTAATCACTAATGATACATCGACAATAGAAAAGAGTAAGAGTACTTGCCTCGAGAAGAACGCGGCTATGAAAACAACGGAGATACGAACGCCACACAAGGCAAACACGAAACTTGGATCTCGTGTATGGTGCCAAACCTATAAAGCATTAAATTAAGCCAAACATTGAAGTACTTTTGTGTGTATATCACACAAAACCATCACATAGGCATAGACATCATAACTCAACAAGCCAAAAAACAAACATTCAAGTTGGCTGGGTGCTCTCATCGGCTTTGAAGTTGGGCTCGGCTTGAAATCTGCAACTGCGACAGTAAGCTTTGTAGACAACGACGGTGATGAAGATGGTGTTGGGTTACTCGGGTATGGATCTTGGCGGTGCTCGGTTGTGGGTTCTCGATGATGAAGAAGATGGCGACAATGATGGTTGCGGTTGAGGTCAGCTTAAAGGTGAGGGACGAGATGGGGAAGATGATGGCAGGGGGATGGAATGGTGGTCGAGAAGGCCGCAGTGATGAAGATGGTGGCGCTGGTGTCGAAGCGGTTTCAAGGGGTAGCGGCGAAGGTTGAGGCGCCGGTGATCGGTGCGGCGTCGGTTGGTAAAGGAGATGGGTTAGTGGCTATGGTTGGGGTTTGATTAAAATAATAATAATAATAATGTGATGGGAGAGAGAAGGATGCTATATTATAAAGGAGAGGGAGAAATGTGGGAATATGTATTTGAGAGAAATCTTAATAATTTAGGAATATATATTAATATTAGTATTGGGATTTATGTGTATATTTGTAGGAGAAAGAATCTGGGAGAGGAAGAGAGGAATTAGTTTATGAGAGATGATTTGTTTATGGATTTGGAAATATATATTGATGAGATGGAGAAAGAATTTGTTAGAGAGATAGAGAACTGATGATGGGCATGAAGAGAATAATATATATATATATATATATATATATATATATATGTTATTACAACTCTAATGTTATAGTATATATTATATGAGTATATAGGAATGTTATTATTATTATTTGGAGAGAGAGGTTTGATTATATATGTATATATAATTTAGTTTAAGGATGAGAGAAAAATAGATATAGATTATGTATGTATTAGTTTGTTTATGATTAAAATATAGGATATATAACAATTTTTCTCTCTCCTATATTTAAATCCTAAACAAACTATTACATACATATATATAATTTGGTTTGTTAAGGTGAGGGGAGAGATTAGTTTGGTTAATTGGAGGAAATAGATTTTTTTATTGATCAAGAGAGATAATTAATATGAGGGACACACACACAAAAAGATAAAGGTAAGAATCATAAAACCCCCTAACTATATACAACAACCAAAACACATGTCTTTTAAAATTATCTTACTAAACTATATTTGGTTACAAATCTAATATTTGAAAATCTATTAAAAGCAAATTAAAATAAGATATTAATAAATTATCAAACAAACTTAAATACTAAATATATCTTATTAACTATAATACTAAAATATAAATATGGTTACATAACTATATGTTAGACAAATAAAATATTATATTCTTATAAATAAGATATTATAGATTAGCAAGATAAATATTAAACTCCAATAATAAAATAATAATAAATTTATTTGAGAAAAAAAACTAAACTAATACATTTAGTACTTTGTATCATAGTTTTAGGGTGTTACATAATATTGGCGGGACCTCTCGCATATTCTTGGTTGGCTTCATGCCGGTCGATGTCATAAAGTTTATGCTTAATATGGGGGTTGCACTTCGCATGGCCACCAGTGTAAGCAGTAACATCTCTTATGGTACCATGCCCGTCACGCACTTCACACTTGGCTTGCATTAGATTTCTTGTCACGTATAAAATTTGTATTAAATAAGAGATCATCATGTAAGCCTTTTTCCCCCCACATTACAATGAGGTAGGATATAGACTGCAAAGCTTATGTTAAGCTTATAGGTTTTTTGGTTGGATGTCAACTTGCCATTAGCCCTCCCGCTCTCTGACTTGGTTCTAAATTTCCTAGCTAGCGAAAGATAGGCAAGAGAGGGGCTTGCCACAAGTTCAGGACATGGCCATTGAGGATTCAATCACTTTGGATTGCAAAGACTAACACTAGAGGTATTTTATAAATTGGTCAAATGCTAGGCCACTTTATTATTAGCCTATTAGGGAAGGAAGAATGAATCAATTTTTTTATCATCCTACTATTGGTATTGGATCTCTTTCTTCAAAATTCAAGTACATCATTAGATAAGTATGAATTTACCGTTTCGAGTGCGTTCCAAGTTATAGTTACTGACCCTATAGTAACATCTGTTTTGTTTCATGTTGTATTTGCATATTGTATCTGTTGATCCATCCAAGATGCAATCCTTTCATTCATCTTGTCATAGTAAATTTACCCCAATTTTTGATTGTCAATCGATTAGTCTATCAGCCTCAATGCGTCATATTGTTAAACCTTTCTATGTAAAAAACATTATTTTGTAATTTGCTGTCAATAGTGGAGCAATGAAGTTAGAGATACAGGATCTTCTACTTCTAACATCAAAACGCAATGGGGCTATTTTGAAAATAAAAAAATCTGATAAAGAAATTAACAAAAGTAATTAAAAAATAGGAAAAGACAATTTTTTAATAAGAAATTGCATAACTAATACACAAATAAAGGAATTGACACTAACATCCCAATGACAACAATATATTTGTATATACGCATATAAAGCAATACATACACTAGGAAAATATTCTATATCTCAAAGTTGGGCTAAAGCGCCCAAAGCAGATACAACAAAAGATGCAGAGGCTTAAGTGGGCTATTTACAAACGTTTGAAATTGAAAATTCATAATTTATGCGGCAGAGATTAAGATCATATGAAGCTTAAAGTTAAAGGCTGGTGCAGTTAGTTAACCATAGACCAACAAACAAGTGCAGATCATCCTTCTATTGCACTCTTTTTCTTTCCCCTAATTAGAACAATATGGACATTGTTGATGCTGCTAGTTTGTACTTATTTCTTTCAAAAAATACAAAAACTATCTTACCAATTTTAATTTATCTAAATTATTGCTAGCTGTGATTTTATCATCTTATTATTGTGATTTTGGCTTATTTTAATGTTTTCTTATTTGTTGCTTCCTCGAAGTTTTTTAATTTTGTGGGGAACTTGCATAATTTTAGGAATGTTTTAATTAATTTTGTTTATTGTTTATAGGGAAGAGTTTAGGAAGACTTATCAAGTTGAACATCCAGAAGTAAAAACAATGCGTGACGTATGCACTGAGTTGAGCTTTTCATATCTGAATTGAGCTCATTTCTTCTTGTTTTTTCCCATGAATATGACACTCGACTTTTAACCTGTCAGATTGGGAAGGCCTGTGGGGACAAGTGGAAAACCTTGAACTTCGAGGTTTGATTCTATTGTTTTAAAACAAAAGACAACTTACTATGGCGTACTTGTTGTGTTCGGTTGTATAAGATGCACAACACACACTAATTGCTAAATAATAGTAAAAGAAGCCTGCAACAAGCATAATTAGCGACCGTTTCTTTTATCTTTGTTTCCAAATTTCAAATGTTTGTGTGTTTATGAAGTATGGGGAAGAAAATCTGAGGAAAGGAATAAAAGTTTCTAGAGTTATGACTGTCGGCTGACCAACACATTGAGTCTCATGAATTGGAAAGTGCATTTCTGAGTTAACCATGAATTATAGTGGCTTCTTAAAGAATGAGTAAAAGAAATATTGTGATTATGAGCAGTCAGTACATGTTTCATATATCAATAACACGTGCTTTGTATTGTAATGCTACAAAATATTTCCATAATTAAATGTAAAGTTTTTTAAAACTCACTATAAGCACTCGGCACATGATATTGCTATATGAAACATCCATAAGAAGTTGAAAGCTGTCCCTATGGAGAATAAAATGAGGAGAACCAATAGAGATGGTTTGGAAATGTGCAACGGAGACCAATAAAAGCATTAGTTGGAGTGACTAAATTGTAGTTAATAGTACAAGCGAGGGCTGCAGGTAGGCCTAAAGAAACATGAAGGAAGATGGTCAAAAGAGATATATTAGTTGCTTATTTAATCAACGCAGCAATCTTTAACAGAGCTAAATGGAAGAGATGGATTAATATAACAGACCCCGACCCCTAGGATAAAGGCCATTCATGCTTTGCTGTTTTGCTTTTTTGATAATTAATTTCATATTTTATCAGTGCCAGTGCAAACTGCAGTGTTTGTAGGCCTGTAGAAAGACGAAAATACTTGATTCTGGGCTTCTGTTCCCTCTAGGCTTTAGTTTTAGAAATGTTGGTGGTTTCGACGTTTAAATTACAATGTTAGAACTTCAAAGTTCAAAGATAATGATATAGGTAATGGTCAGTAACAAATCGGCGAAAAAAAATCACCCTTGCTCCTTTTCTGGTGCCCTGCCGTGTTCCCCGTACAGTGTGGGGTGAAGCCATGGCAATCAGCTAGCTTGTGCATATATGACTTAGTCCCATTTACCTATGCATTTCATACAAATACTTACCTGGCAGTCATTTGATTTTCTTTTTGAATCTGTCTATTCAGATGCTCATAAACCTTGAAAAATATCTAATCCAATTAAAAGATATTACTTGGCATTTGATTAGTCTAAATCCAAGCTGAACTATAATCCATCAGTCTCAGTCGAAAAATTGTTGACTCCTAACCCGTGTCAAGATGCCTTATTGCACTACTGATGCCTTCTTCCTCTCCCCCCCCCCCCTGCCCTTTTCTGAAAGTAAAAGGTAGGGAAAACCCCTAATCAAAATATTATATAAAATATAAACAAGAGTATTAGGTACAGTAATAGAGGGAACAAGAACTGGAATCAATTATAGGATTACTGTGGATGGTAGCCCAATCGAGCAATAGAAGGTAGAGCGGATCTTTGTCGTCCCCTGTTACTAAGCTTCTGTTGAAAAATTGTCCAACACGTTCCTACTGTGAACAAAAAATTAGTCCTTTTCCCTCAAACATAACAAAAGCTAAAAAATAATAAACACCAACTTCAGAAAATAAAACGAAAGCTAAAAAACCGAACTAATCCAATTTAAAACTGGTATTGAGCTCGTCTTTGTCATGGTGTCATCAGCCTCCAACTGAAGATAAATCCAAGGTTTCGACATAGCAATCAGCCTCACACTGAAAACTGAACTAAGCCTAGTTAAAATTTGGATGCAGCTCGTTATTGCAATGCCTCACACTGAATTTGGATGCAGCTCGTTATAGCAATCAGCCTCACACTGATAATCTACTGCTTCCATTCTGAGAACCTATGAAAAATAGACATTAATAATTTGTCTTTCCTCTTAGTTTTGAATTGACGCCATGAGCATTTCTTTCCAACCAAAGGTGCCAACATGCAGAGAAACAAACTAATTGCCATGCAGGAACAATAGGCGCTGAAACTGAAAAAAGCCAATTGCTGAAAAGATCATCAATAGAATCTGGGATGCTCTTCACGGAAAAATGCTCCTGCATCCTAGGCAAACAGCAACAGCAACAGCTAGCTACAGAGGCTAATGAGAATATGAAATGCTGTTTCTGGATTGCAGTCACAAGCCTAGCAGAGTTTCCCCAGACCAACCTCTATGTTGTAACACCTCTCTAGTATACTGTTGCCTTCACAAGGAGGGAAAGGAAGAGTTTGAGGAGGTATATCAGAAAAACTGAAAGAAAATGGAAATAGTAGGATCATATGCTCTCTGTGGCGTAGAGGAGGGAGGGATCAATTAGAATTAAAATTAGATACGGGTCAGGCTTTCAAAAAGAAATCCAGCCTTTCTGACAATCTTTATAGGTTTCCATCTGTGATGTTATATCCCTGACGAGCTTGTCCCCTCTACTGAAAGGCCGATACATCTCAGGTTTGAACGAAACAAAATCATGGCTAATAGCATTGATAAAGGTTTTGGATCTACTCCTCATAAATGGGTAACTATGCTTATCGTCGGTGTTCTGCTTGTGAGTAAATTAGAACATCCTGTGAAATTGTAGATCAAACAAGGTGAAGTTGATTGGAATTGAACTGATAGCCCATTTTGGAAGGACTAGTTGAGCTAATTGTTCGGTTATGAACAGAAAAAGAATTTCAAGTGGTGAAAGATGGGTGACGAGTTGGAAGCAGGAACAGATATGACTATAAATCTAATTGTATGAAGTAAAGCTGTTGGTAAGGATTTGATTAAATGTGTTGTGAGTAAATGAGCGGGGCAAATTTTTTAAAAATTAGGTGATGGAACATCACCACATAGATCGTTGTTCTGATGAGATTCTAAATCTCCCAATCGTGGAGGCTATTTAATTCTGTCTTTGACTAGGGATCTCTAGTTTTCTCTTTTTTTTTCTTTTTTCTTTTTATTTATCTTTTCTGTCTGTGCTTCAGTTTTTGTCAGTCTGTTACATTTTTGTAACACGTCTCAAATTTCGAATAATACCGTTCTCTTCTATAGGTAAGAAAATGTGTTTAATTCCGTCAGTTCTCTGTGTAAAGTTCTTGTGGTCCCACTAGCAAATGGGGCAATGTTTACTAATCAGCATGCATGTCAATTCTATATTTATTGTTTCATGCTAAAGAGATGGGGTCTAGGACAATCCTTGGCGGGTCTGGAGATCAACGTCATGATCCTAACTGATTTACAAGTTGCGGATTAGTGTACACTCTGATCCACCAAATATCATATCTGGTTAATAATTATGCCAGTGTGGACCTAAGTTGATCTGCCTTAATTTAACTAAATAAAATATGCATCCCATTATTACGTTTCCCCAAGGCATATAGATAAATACGACACGAACGAACGAGCTTAGTTTCCCATACCCTGCACTTGTTATTTTAACTAGCTGACGGTTATTGTCAAAAATGATGAAAAGGTATGTTGCCAGCTGAAACTTTAGATTTCTTAAATTTTGTGGAACTACAAAAAGTTGGCACTATAATACAACGATTTGTAAGGCTCCTTTGTACTCCATAATGTCCATGTTTTTTTTGGTTAAAAAGGCCTTAACCTCAATATAATGTCCATGTTTTGGTGCTGAAGATTGTGATCGATGGCATAGAGTGACTTGTAATAAGATGCCTGTGATGTTCATGGGTCAATCATGTAAACACAAATATCTAGCGCGGGGATATCGTCGAATAGCAGAATATAAGCATAGTTAAACAGAACTCCATGAAAACTCAAAGGCTTTGTTTAGAGGATTTTACCTGTTAGCGATGTGCTTCTACTCCTGTCACCTTCCCACACAAGGAAGCGAAAAGAAGGATTGAATTGCTTTGTTGTTACTTATAATTATCTCACTACAATTTTATATATCATGGCATTTATTCCTGTTTCACTATATATTTTCAGGAAAAGGTCAAATACTATGATATAGCTACGGAAAAGAGAGCCAATTATGAGAAGGCGATAACAGCCTACCTCAAGAGAAAGGTACCTCTCAGACCTGGTTGCTGCTATGTTCAGTCTTTCTCAATTTGATTATGCCGTGTATTCTTAGCTTCATCTTTCCCCTTTTTTCAAGCACTTTATAATTCATCGTTTACTCACTGCAGCAATCTGGCGAGCTATTAGAGGAATCTGAGGACGAGTACTGTTAATGCTCAAGCCAAGGCAATGTGACAGTGGAGGAGGTAACCTGGTGTGCATTAGAAATATGAAACTAGTTTCGGCTAACTGATACCCAATCAATTGTGATCTTCGTATTATGATGTCTTGTTCTTTTGATTGAAACCTTTCCCCGTAATTCTTTTTAAGTGTGTAATGCTTTGATAGTTTAGGACCAGAATGACCATGAACCTCCATCGTTGTCACGTTGGGCATGTATTCGGAAAAACGTTTACCGATCAGATTCTCCAGTCCTAGTACTGTAGGTTTTTAGTTTTGTTTGCTGTTTTCACAATTTGAAATGGGGCATCCCATATGTACCAAATTGTATATCAGTCAATTGCTTGTTGTGTGGCTCATTCTCAAACTTGTACCTGGTTAAACTAGTTTCAGGGCCATGTATCCATAAAACCTTTTATGTTTCCTTACGAATTTTGGTCGTTGCCCCTCGATTAAATTGAACATTTTTTCAGTGATTGGAAAGAATAGTCAGAATATTTACAGGTTGGGTATCGAAAGAAAAAAATCAGTAAAGTTTTAATGTCGAACATCTCAGACCCTGCAGACCATTTTTGAATTAAGCTTTCTGAAAACGTGGACTATTCCTCAACAGAGGCAATAAAAGAGCAGGAAAACGGACATCAGCATGCTGGTCCATAATGAAAGATGAGATTCTGGTAGAACTCATGAAGGCTTAAGAAAACGGTCATACTTGAAATAATCCTAGAGAGGTTGAATAGGATTATACTGGCAATTCCCACAAATTAAAAATCTACTAGCTAATAAAAACAAACACAATTATAACTAGAGAGTTAGAGATAATCAAACACAAACAAGAGCGATTTTATAGAGCTTCGGGAGATCCCTTAGTCCTCTTTCTTTAGGTGTACGAGCCCATTCCACTTGATAACGTCTCCGATGAGACAAACACTTTGCATACCCGCAACAACACGTCACTCGACTCTCTTCATAAGATTTCTCCTCACTTATAGGAACTCTCTTGCATTCAAGAGATTCCACACAAAAAGAGGAGGAAGAAAATTACAATCCAAGACACCCTCTCAAGAGTTTACAATCAAAGGTCTAGAATACTTGGTATTTGATTTGCAATTAAAACTCAAGTATTTTCATTTTCTTTTGGTGGGTGAAGATGAACTCAAGAAAATGAATGCAATTTTTCAGAATAGTTGTTGTGCAATAACTACACAAGAATCCCTTTTAAACCCCACACAAAAAATATTCAAGTACATGCATTTATTACATCTCAGGCAGAAAAACAGACGTCTGAAGGCAAAGTCGACAGACGTCTGAAGGCAAAATAAAACTAGCCGTTATAGCATTAAATACACTGTAACGGTAGTTTTTTCAAACGAAAAATAGTTTCAGACGTTTGTCGTCAAGAGCTTCAGACCTTTGCCGTGGTTTTCAAAATATGGCCAAAGAAAGTACAAAGAACAGACAAATGTCTGAAGAACAAGTGATACACGTCTGAATAAGAAAAGATTTTCAAAGATTTTAACCTTTAGACGTTTGTGCCAAAAGGTTCAAACGTTTGTTCCCTCAAAAGTTTTAAAGCAATGAAAACACAGAGAACAAGCAGACGTCTGAAGAAATATTGACAGACGTTTGTTCCGTCAAAAGTTTTAAGGTAATGAAAACACATAGAACAACCAAACGTCTGAAGAATTATTGACAGACGTTTGTTATGTCAAAAGTTTTACGATAATGAAAACTCAGAGAACAACCAGGCGTTTGTTCTGGTAAACTTCAGAAGTTTGTTCTAAAGTAAGAAACTGACATTTTAAACTTGTGCATGTTTTCCAATAGTATACAGACGTCTGAAGAACGAATGCACAGAAAATTTTGAACTTGAACTTGAAAATCGTTTTGAATGAAAAACTTTGCCAAGTTTTGCCCGAAAGTTTCATGCATGCAATAGTGTATGTGTTAGAGACTTTTCATGCTAATCTTATAAATCATGAAATACTTATATCGATTTCCTAGAGAATATACTTGTAACTCGAACTCTTGATTTCTTCGACTCTTTCGATTCTTTAAATTTGGATTTTTGGCTCCTTAACTTCTTGAGCTTGAATTTGTTCATTGAGGAGCTCTAGTCCATTATGTTTCAACTTCCAATAAATTTGTTGTTTTAGCTCAACATCCTTCATCCATCATGATAGGCTTGTGTCGGTTGATATCCTGAAATCGTTCTCAAACACAACCAAGCTCATATACAGCGTTATGAGATATGCAATAAGAAACACACACACACACACACACATATCTATTAATATTGTGTAACATTATCAAAACTAAACAGTAGGATTATGAAAATCCATAAGCCATCAATACTTTTCTTATAAATCCGGTACACTTTAGGCTATTTGGTTTCATGAATTGGTGGCGCGACTATTATTTTCCGTGCTCGAATGATCCTTACTCATAAATCACTAGTCAAAACACCCTAATACCCATGGTAGGCCTGTTTTACCCTCACACCCACGGTAATAGCACCATTGTTATTAATCATCTATTCAAGGGCTGTTTGATTAGGTGCAGTTGGAGCGCCATGCGATTTCAACTATACCGAACTATAAAACAAGTGTGTGGTGTTCTAATATATAGTTCGGAAAAAAAAATTAAAAAAATAACCATATTGTTGCAACCATGCTTAAATTGAACATTTTTGCAACTGCATGCCTGTGTGTTGGAAAACAAAAGATAATAGGAAAGATAGTAGGAAAGACACTCTTAGTTGGAACTTGGAACACATATTAACCAAATAAGGAATCGAAGATGCAAGCACACTAGATACAACTGCATGTATTATATTTCCAAATTTAAACAGCCAAACACATTGGCATTAGGCAATCCTACACTTGTTAGTTCTTACACAGCCACTTCTATTGGACAATTTTTTTTATTAAACCATTTTTAAATAATAATTTTTAAAATAAACCACTTTGAAAACTTATTACAAAAAGAGACCACTTTCTGTCTTGTAAGCGTCACGTCAGCGCTGGCGTCAAATAAACTTTTTTATTAGGGGCGCAGTTTCAAACACAAATGTACGGGGCACAATTTGAAAATGCGTCCCATACAAATGTAATGGGCGCAGTTTCAAACTGCGCTCATATATTTTAGTCCAAAATAATGGGGTGCACTTTCAAACTGCGCCCATTCCCCTACTTAAATTGATACGATACATTAACTTTCCTCATTTCTCTCTTCTCTCTCTCATCTCTCTCTCTCGGTCGCTCTCTCTCTCTATCTCATGTACTCTCTCTTCTCCCGATCTCTCTCTTCCCCCTGAGACCGCTATTCCGCCGACTTCCCCCGAGACCTCCTATGGTCTCTTTCTCTTCTTCCCTCTCTCTCATCTCTCTGGCACACTTAGCTCTTTCGACTTCACAGTCTCTCGCTTGTGCAGATTTAAGTGGAAATTCACGGACGAACAATCACCTTTATTCTCGCCATCGTCATTACCACTGTGAGCATAGGTAAATCCTAATTTTATTTAAAAATAATTCATAAAAAAATTTGGTTAAAATTTCGTATTGGGTAAGCAATTCGAACAAATTGGGTACATATCAGGGGTTTTCCCCGATTTTACTTGTGATAGATCAATGAGTAGGATACAAGTTCTTGCAACTTGTTACATTTTATAAATATGGATTTTATTGTAATTTTATATAATTAGTTGAGTATAATTGTGAAGATAAATAAGTAGGTTGTTTGATGAGAACTCTCAAAGTGCTTCAATATTTCTGACAGGTAGAAAAATGACGGATAATTATATCCATCTAGTTTGCTAATTCGGTGGCTAATTAACGATTGGAAAAAACAATATTTCTGAATATGTTGGTGGAAAAGCTAAGATGACTAGAGTCAAGAAATCTAGCACATATAACGAGCTGTGCCAAATAGTATACAAACCTACCAAAATCATTCCGTTAGAGTTCAATATCTCCTTAATATGCAAATGGCCGACGAAACATGAATATACCGCCATTGAAGTATCCGATGATGAGAATACACAAGTCATGCTTGTATCGGAATCGAAATCAATCGAGCTATTTGTGAAGAAGTAGATATTGACGTCCGCTTAACTGCCCGAACCTTATTCTAAAGTGCCTGAGCCTTCTTTTCGAGCATCCGAGCAATACTCGTAAGGAGAAATAACACGCATGCTCAATATGAATGTTGATTCTACCGGATTTATGTCTCCAACCAATGATGAATAGTATATAGATCAAAATTATATAGGTGAAGGCACATCAAGCGGGACGCCAGTGAATTGGCAGTTTACGAAATAAGTATTATCTTACATATCTTTATACCATATATACATTTAGTGGAATACTATTTATTGATAATGGAGGAATATTTACTAAGTATACATAAATTTATGTGCGGTTTTTATATACCTCCGCCCAGTTATAATTGCATGTCACCGTCAAATTTCGATTTTAATTGCATGCCAACGCCAAGTTTCGGCTTCAATATTATATCCCAAAATACTGAGCACATGCAGTTATATAATATGAAATACAATACGGGATGGACAACGTTTACAGACGATAGGTCGAGATTTTGTCGGTATGAAACCGGAATATTAAATTCCATGTAAGTCCCCAATGTTGGTTCCGCATATCCAACCGATGTACCTGCTACGGATCCAACTGTGTTGGAACATAATAGAGATAAAAGTGATGGCGATGATTGTAACACCCAAGTACATTTATACAATATAAGTTGATATTTTAAGTCTTCCTTTATAATTCTTTTATTTTATCTATTGGTTCGCGAATTATTTGAATAGTAGTAGTCGTTATCCGATTCGACCCGCAAGTTTAGAATCCAAGATGGTGCAAGATTATATCTGAGATTTGCCAGTAAAGTGTATCCATGTGAATCTAGCATAATATCTATATTATATATTTAGATCTTTACATATCTATTTATAGTACAAGATATAACTAAATAATATTTTTTTTCTAACCGACTTTGCATGGCATATCACCCAATGTCTTATTGTTGTTCTTATATATTATGATCAAATTCTAAAACATTAACAACAAAATATTTAGTAAATCTTTATGTATATTTATTTAAATTTTATTTGGGGTATATACATTTAATACTAGATTATTTCATTATAACCAAAATCCTTACGTATATATTTTATTCTCAAAACTATATTTTTTGACTAGATTTGGGTAATATTTGGAATGATTTGATATTATCTAGTTACCATATATATATATATAATATAATATAATATAATTCTCTCTCTCGTCTCGTGTCTCTCTCCTCAACTCCCTCGTCACCACCGAGCCACCAACATGTTATCATCATGTCACCATTGTAACTAGACCAGACTACCACCAAACAACCATCGTGCTACCACCGCGCCATCGCCATGCCATCATTATGTCACCACCAAACCACCACCATACCCAGACCAGACCACCACCAGACCACCACCGTGCCATCACCATGTCGTAACCATGTCACCACCATACCACAACTAGAGCATTCACCATACCCAGACCAGACCACCACCAGACCATGCACCGTACCCAGACCATGCCATGACCGTACCCAGACCGTGTCACGTCTTGTGCCCTGCTCCTATGCCACACCATGCCCGCTTCGTGCTCAGCTTATGCCACTTGTGTGCCATCATCGCATCAGCCCTGTGTCACTGTATCGTGCCACTTCATGCACTGTGTCGTGTCGTGTCGCGCCGAGCCGCTGCACACCTTTATCATTGCGGACGCTATTGTTTTTTGATTTTTTGTGTAGCAATAGTCGATCAACCTATTGACGTCATCGCTTGAACATCAACCGTTATTTCCGAGGCAAGTCTCTAAACTTGCAACATGCTATATTACATATTCCAATATATAGTTATTTATTAATATACGTATGTTAATAGTTAGCAAGTTATTTTCAATATACAATTTTACAGCATTAATCCGTATTTATAACAATAACAGTTTTATCCCGTTGTATGCTAGTTCATTATAATTTTATTATAATTTTCACTGCCGTTTCATTATCTACCTAGACTGTAGTATATCTAGTAGCAAACGTAAAACGTTATTACAAATAGGTATACATATATATGGATAGATTAATTATACCTTTCAAAATAGATAGTATACATTAGTTATTTCTACAGTGTTTTAATAAACTGGTTACTGTTTTCTGTTAAGTATTTATCCTGTTTAATACACACTGCTTGACATGTTCATGATACATTACTAGACTCATTACTTGGATTATTACTAATGCCGACAATCCTGATTTGTTGTCCTGATGGACATGACTTGTTGTCTAGAGAGACAAGACCTGTACTTACTGCTGGGTTCCTTAGCACCCTCACTACGTTTTCTATGGTATCAAGCATACAATTTAAAAAAACCTAGAGTGCTAACCAAGGATCTAACTAGAGGATTAGGGTTTAGTAAATATGTAAACAACTTTACACTAAGTGAAATGGGAATACAACCTTTGTAGACCGGTCCTTCACTTCTAAAGCTTCGTGTAGTAGTCCCTTTGCTCCATGTAGTGGTGTCCTGGACTCTCGTTAGGCTCCATTAGGTGAAAGGAACGAGCTTGCTCAAGGATCTTCGAGGCCGAATATGATCCACGTCGCAGAATCTCTAACTCAAGCTACCTCTTCACTAATTGAGAATTAGTGAAGCAAACAACCTATACTAAATGACTAGTCTAGTGTAAATTTATGAAGTAGGAATTTTGCTCACATTAGAATTATTTCTCTCTCTCTTTTCTTTTCTCACTCAAAACTAGAGAGCAAAAAAATGGGGGAGATGAAGAAAATGAACAAGTGATCAACTCATGAACTATGGGTGAGAAAATATCATATATAACTCATGTAGAGATTAAATCATAGCTAAAGATAATGGTTAGGTTAATAAATATCTAAAGTAAAACAAAATTAGTAGACTAAGTCAATAGTTTCCACAAGCTTCTCCAAGCTTCAAGCCATGACTAATTTCCACCTAATTTTGATTTTCCCTTAATAATTAAAACCCCATATTATCTTAAGTATGGTATGAGTCTCATACACCCAAATCTAATATATCATCTAGCATGATACAAAATAAATACATTAACATATATCACACATATATTAAATGTATAATGAGAAAAACATTTTCTTAAGTGAGCTAATATTAGTTAATGTATATTAATATATCATATATATAATTATACATTAAATTATTAAATCAACACTTGATTTAATAACCCGGCCGTACCGCATACAACCGATTAATATCATTAATATGCATATCACATATACATATAACATATCATTGAATCAACACTTGATTCAACAATCCAGTTATATCACATATAACCTATATTGCGAGATTGAAATACGGTATCACATACACGTATTAATCTCGGTCCCGCACATATCACATATGTGTCCTACTTCATTTCGTATGAGCTAGGAAACCTCTGTGTAGGACTCTAAAGACGCATCAATACGCCGGCAGTAGGTGATGATCATATCAGTCACCCACAAGCCGTCAGCGGTACTAGTTGGACGTAACGGCTACCCGGGTATTGAGCAATCAGAAGATCAACAAGCAAGCCTGCTCATACTCCTGTGAATCCAATAAGTAACACTAACGTACAGTCCGGTCTCTTCGTCTGATATATCGCATATCGAGTCTAGGGTGGTAAACGTCAGACCCCAGTAACTTGATAAGTCATGCCGATATGAGGCTCATAACGGGTCAAGAAACTACTGATAACACTTACCGGTAAATCTCTGTATCAGCCCTGGCCAGGGATTTCCTGTTATGGCCAATTGAGCACAGCGCAACATCAACCCCTAATACCGGGAGAGACGAATCCCCTCCTATCGCTCATTGCCTCCATGTGACTCGGGACTGTACCCAAAAACCACCGTTTTGCACGCTCTCTTGAACGTGGTGTTCATATCAGAATACTGCATTTTATACCGCCCATTCTTATGCTCGTGTGTTTATAGGTAGGTGCTTTTAATTCGTGTTTGTTACATATTTACAGATTACAGGTTTCCAGTACAAATATTGCAAATCAAGACAAAATCTCCACAGTTACACCAAATACAGAACATCTGTTGACAATAGATAAAAGCCGGGTTCCGGTCATCCATATCCGTCCAGTGCTGCGTACCGGTTCCTGAGACAAGACATATGACAGCGGTCATTCGTGTCTCAGACAAGCACAGAGCACAAGGGGGGCTGCACAAGAATCAATGGGTGCGTGGAGCTCAAGGGAGATAAAGTCAAAAGTAAAGAAAAGAGTGCAATCTTGGACTATGAAATCTGAAGATATTCTGGAAGACTTTGTGCAGTGTGAAGTTTTCAGACACAAGGAAAAATGGAACCAGGGAAGCACACAAATTTCGAGGACCCAACTCACCTATACGGCCGCGGATCCGCGGCCAATAGGGGGTATTGGCCGCGGAACCGCGGCCATGTGGGCGCCTCACTCTGTCGTTTTCTGGGGGCTTTCTTGTAACTTCCAGTAGGGCCATATTCTTGCCCTAGGTTTCCAGTTCCCTTCCTATAAATACCCCAGATCTGAGCTAAGCCAAGGGTCCAATTTTGTGTCCATTCTTTTGCCTCTTTTTGTTAGGTTTTAGTCTTTTTCTTCTTCTTCTTCATCTTTTCTCCATGAAAATTGTAGAGCTTTTTGAGTGGAAGATCAATGAAGATGAGGGCTTTTGTATCATTCTCTTTTGCTTAACTTCCCCTTGAGACTCTTGCTTTCTCTTGATCTTTCAACCTCTTCATTGAGCTTGAAAGGTTAAGAGTTTGTTATTGATCTCAAGGGTCGTATTTTCTTATGGAATTAGCACTTCATTTCACATGCGTTCTCTACCCTTCTCTTGATTTTGCAACCTCTTGATTGAGCTTGCAAGTTTAAGGGTTGACTATTGATCCCATGCTTGTCTTGAGTTCTAGTTTCTTGTTCTTTTTATTGCTTATTTATTACTTGCTTTTTATTACCTTGCTTTACTTTCTTGCAATTTATATTCATGCACTTAATTACTTGTAATCTTTTCTTTTCTTTGTTCTTTTCTTTTTGTTCTCTCTTTTTGGTTCTTTTTTGTGAATGAATGTAATTATCATTGTTAAGAATAAATACGGTATTGTAAGTTAAGATTTTCTTTTCTCATTTCCTTTTCCCGTTATTTTCCATTGAACTCCGCCCAAACCATACGCAAGCGCTCCGTCAGGCACCCTACCCTAACAAGGTAACGGTGATTCCTAACCGCGACCGGTTGCGTTCGGTTTGGCCGGAGGCGAAAGCAAGAGACAAGAACGGAAGGACAAGGGTAAATAAGCCGTATTCCATGAATACCGCGCTTAAATCCCCTAATCCACGTTGTTGCCGATTGCTCTAGCTTCAATTGGTCAAGACTCGGCTCAAAGGTTTTGAGTGCGGATTTCTTTATCTTATAATCTCGTATCTTTTTCTTAACAACTTTATACTTGCAAATAATACACATAGGTTAGATCGAACAAACATACTCAAATTCTTTATTGACTCGTCTAAGACAAGAACGGAAATACAACCATCTCCCTGTGGATCGACCCGTGCTCAACCGGCTAGCTGCATAGCGACACCGTCCTGATCGCGGTAAACTTTAGAACTTTGAACTTCCGACACGCTTTTAGCGTGCGATCACGTGGTAAGGTGGAAATCAAAGCACAGTAGGAATCATACAAGACTCTATGACGATCTCGGGTCTACAGACTAACCTGTACCAGTGTCACTAGAGAACTGCTATCTGACGTTAGGTATAATACCATTTAGGAGTTCTCGGTGAGTCATATTTGGTGTACCCAGTCTCCACTGAGCACCCGTATACAATCTTTGATGTCAAACACCAATAGATGTGGGATCATCCATCGCCCATCATATGGGTCAAGAAACGTATACGCTAGTTTACTCTGGAATATCGATGCCCCGTCTCGATACACCCTCGACTAGGAACAATTAAAGGATATACTTGTGGACTACCCTGGCCCCACTAGTATGATCTGCATCATAATACTGGTAGTCAAGTACATCCTAAGGGATTTACCAACATGTGAGAGCAAGAAAATATCACGATACTAGTCTACATGTTAAGATAAAGAGCAACCAGATAGCATACTATCATGTCGATCAAGAAAGTCCTCTCTATATATGTCCAAGCATCCATTGTAATATACAATCATATACAATAATGGCCTCTAGGGCATACATACAACTAACACTTACTTGATCCTGTATTGGCATTAGGTAGATATCATCAATATCTGACTTGAACACAAAACCTAGGGCAAAAGGGGAAATCAATAATGAAACATGACTTGTAACTTAACAGTTCGATACTTTCCAGAGACCGATCAATCGATACGGGCTTCGGGCCCCGGAATGATTATACTAACATCATCCGTCTGTACATGATACCCTGTTTTACTGCTTGGCGGCACGTCTCGGATTCAGCCTCGAGGGTCTTGACCGTAGTCCTGAGCGCACACGGGATACTATTGAGTTATATCGACGATTCCATTAATTGATTTCAAAGACTTGTAGAATAGATAACCTAGAAGCACAGACTTTCGGATACACGTGACATACCTATAGCCCACTGTTTTACATATGTGATTATGGTTTATACTCATATCTTCTTTATAGCATCCTGTTCTGATTACACTATTATTTTGATATTTATGACGCACTGATGTCTGGGTTTTGCATGGCCTAGATACTTGACATAGCATGTGAGTATTCAACAGGATTGCCGATCAGTGATGGCCATCTCATTGATATAGCTCTTATGCGGGTTATTTATTCCTTGGATCTTTATTGCTTCCGCTATCTTTTCCAGTTATTGTTCTTATGGCTATTGGACATATGATAAATAAATTTGGTACTTTATTGTTCTTGATTACTGATTGACAGCCTTAATGTGACTATGGAAAGATATTTCCTTACCGTAGGTAGCATGGCTGGTTTTGTTACGTCCCGAAATTTTTGTACTTTGGGAAGTAGGGCGTGACAGGGTTTTGTTGGTATCAGAGCATAGGTTTTAGGTTAGTTGGGCTTGGTTCAATTTGTAGTTGGGCATGATACCCAATACATTATCCTTAAGTCCCAGAATTTTAGGAACACGTCCTGCCACATTATTGTCTTGTCATTCAAATTCTTGAACTTTATCTTTCCCTTAAACTCTTTTATCTTGACGATATGGAAATGATATTGCATCTCAATTTGGAATCCTCTTGATTCCTTATTATTTCTCCCCTCTTTTTCACTCGATTTTGATAGTAAGATTTGAGCGACTTGGATAGAGTTATGTGATTGAAACTATGTACCGCGGTATGGTTACAATGCGGTACTCTATTTTGGTAAGCCGGTGTTGGAGTTTTTTAGCACCCTCACTAGGTTTTAACAAGTATCAAGTATGCAATTTTAAAAAATCTAGAGTGCTAAGGAACACAAACCTAGAATCGAACTAGAGGATTATGGTTAACTAAGTTAACATGCTAAGTATCATATACTAAATAGTGTTTAACACTAAGAGAAAAAGAACTACAACCTTTGTAGACCTCTCCTTCTCTTCTATAGCTTCGTGTAGATGTCCTTGGACTCCTTGGTTCCACTCGAAACTTGGAACACTTTCGCTTGTAGTCTTCGTTGTCCACGATGATCCACCCGGAGTTCCTTACACTCAAGCTCTAACTTTACTAAACTAAGTAGAAGTGAGGCTAACAACCTATATAAGTGTGCTGGACTAATATAAATTGATGAAGTGAGTATTTTTCTCACTAAAGATCCTTTCTTTTTCTTTTTCTTTCACTTACTAGAAAAAGGTAAAGAGCTTAGAGGAAGAAGATGGAGTAAATGGATAAGTTTAACTTGAGATAAGATAATGATAACCATGGGAGAGAGTCACACTCACAATATATATGAGGCATGGAAAATATCTTAGATATTTTGAGAGAGTGAGTTAGTAGTGAATTAAATACTAAACCATGGTTAATAAGATATTTTCAAAGAAGAGTGTAGAAGCATGAGATCAACTATGAGATTATCATTTAATTTCCATTTTTCTCAAAATCAAATATCTAATATATATTCCCATGTGAGTCTAGCATAGCCATGTCCAATGTATCATCCACCATGACACATGCATACATGTATATGTGTATATAAATCCATATAAATATACATACATACATGCACACAAAAGAAAGGAATTAATAATGAGCAATTAGTCATCATATTAAATCAACAATTGATTTAATAATCTGGTCATATCACATATAACCTGACCAATAGAAAACGCCAGATTAAAATACGGTATCATATACTCGTATTAATCAAGCTCCCGCACATATCTCCATATGTGTCCCACTTCGTTTCTCCTGATCTCGGAAACCACTATGTGGGACTCTAAGACTTGTCAATACGCTAGCAGTAGGTGGTGATCATATCAGACACCCACAAACCGTCAGCGGTACTAGCTGCACGTAACGGCTACCCAAGTATTGAGCGAACAGAAGAACAACAAGCGAACTTGTCCAAACTCCCGTAGAGCCAACCAGCAACATTTACCGTACAGTCCGGTCTCTTCACTTGATATGTTGCATATTGAGTCTAAGGATGGTGTCGTCGACCCCAATAACTCAATAAGTCATGCCGATGTGTGGCCTATAACAGGTCGAGAAACTACCGATAACACTTATCAGTAAATCTCATCAACCCTGGCCAGGGACTTCGAGTTATAGCCAATCACGCATAGTACAACATCAACTCATAATACCGGAAGAGATGAAACCCTCCTATCACTCATTGCCTCCATGTGTCTCAGGACTGTACCCAAAAGCCACCTGTTTGCATGACTCAGTAGAGCCATGGTAGGGTGGAAATCAAAGCACAGAGGGAAAACACACATGACTCTATGCCGATCTCGAGTCTACAGACTAACCTGTACAAGTGTCACCTGAGAACTGTTATCCGACGATAGATATAATACTATATAGGAGTTCTCGGCGAGTCCGTTCAGTGTACTCAGTTTCCAATGAGCACCCGTATACAATCTTTGGTGTCAAACACTAATGGATATTGGATCATCCATCGCCCCCCCTCAACTGGGTCAAGAAACGTATGCGCTAGTCTACTTTAGAATATTGATGCCCCGTCTCGATATACCCACGACTAGGAACATTTAAGGATATACTTATAGACTACACATGCCCCACTAGTATGATCTGCATCATAATCATGGTAGTCAAGCTAATATCCTAAGGGCTTTATCAACATGTATCAAATGAACAGTATACACAATCAAGTGAACATATTAAGATAAAGAGTAACCAGATAGCATACTATCATGTCGAGCAAGAAGGTCCTCTGTATATATACATGTCCAAGCATCCACTATCAAATAATGGCTTCTAGGGCATACATATATCCAATAGCCGGAGTCCTATTTCGATTTATTTTCTTGACTTATGTTCATTGTACTACTTTGTTTCTCTTAGTTTCATTGCTTACGAATTTATACCTTATCGCGAACTTAAATCCAACAACCGCGTTATATCTTTCCCCTTGTCCCGTAGTGACCAGTCTGTCTGCATTTCGAAGAACAAGGAGAAACACAAAAGAACATATGATGATTGCAGTAGTTCGAGATTAACCCCAGCGGGAGCTGGTACAGACCGCTTTAAGGCCAATCAGATGAAAAATGTTTGATTGAAGAAGTTCTGACAGACCCGCCTCAGTTTATCAGAGTAGCGCAGTGGAAGTGTGGTTGGCTGATAACTCATAAGTTTTAGAACAAAATTGCAAATTCATGATGAGGGGAACCGTTTACTAAATGTGAAGTTCGTAAATAAGTTATAGATGAAGCACTGATAGCGGTTCAGGATTTTATGGATGTGTTCAAGGAAATCTCGGGTGTATCGTCTAAACGAGATATGGAGTTCGCGATTGATCTCATTCCTGTAGCAGTGCCAATTTCGAAGGCTTATTATCCGATGGCACTGGTGGAACTGGAAGAGGTAAAGAGACAAGTTTCCGAATTACTAGAGAAGGGTTGGATTCACAGCAATGGTTCACCATGGGGAGCTCTAGTTCTTTAGTCAAGAAGAAAGATGGCACGCGGAGGATGTGCATTGACCATAGAGATTTAAATCGAGTGACTATTGAGAATAAGTACCCAATCTCTCGCATCGACGAACTGTTCGATCAACTCAGTGGCGCGAGAGTATTGTCGAAGTTGGATGTGCGATCAGGGTATCATCAAGTTCGGGTGAAAGCAGAAGACATTTGCAAGACGACGTTTTGAACTCGATATGGGCATTACGAGTATTTAGTGATGCCATTTGGAGTTACTAACGCTCCAGCAATATTTATGGACTTGATGAACCGAATCTTTTCACTATATCTAGACCAGTTCCTAGTGGTGTTTATTGACGATATTTTGGTCTATTCGAGGAGAAAAGAAGAGCATGAAGAACACTTGAAGATCGCACGGCAAACGCGAGACAAGAAAAGCTATACGCTAAGATGAGCAAGTGCGAGTTTTGGGCTCGATAAAGTGAAGTTCTTGGGTTATATTATATCTGGAGATGGAATTGCAGTTGACCCCGAATAGATTGCAGCTGTTCATGATTGGCCGATTCCAAATTATGTGGTGAAGATCAGAAGTTTTCTTAGACTTGCTGGGTATTATAGAAGGTTTGTGGAGAACTTCGTTCGAATAGAAGAACCATTGACCAAGCTAACATGAAAGGAGATACCGTTCGTATGGACTGAGAAGTGCGCGTCAGCTTTTGAAGCATAGAAGTAGAGATTGACCACCGCTCCTATTCTGACAGTGCCAGTTAGTTCCGGAGGACTAGATATTCACATCAATGCATCCGGGAAAGGCTTGGAATGTGTTTTGATGCAGCATGAGAAGGGTATAGCTTATGCGTCGAGAAAATTGAAGACTCATGAGAAAAACTACTCAACTCATGACTTGGAACTAGAAGCAGTAATTTTTGCGCTAAAGATTTAGAGACACTACTTTTAGGGCAAAAGTGTTGAAGTGTTTATGGATCATAAGAGCCTAAAGTACGTGTTCACACAGAAAGAGTTCAACATGAGGCAGTGTAGATGGTTAGAGCTGATGGTTGATTATGATCTTGATCTATCATCCGGGGAGAGTTAATGTAGTGCCGGATGTTTTAAGTCAAACTATAAAGTAATTTTGTGATGAGGTAGGTCATTACCTCGTGAGTTTTCTAAAGGTAATATGAGCCAAACTATAAAGTAATGTCGTATGTAAACTAGATGGTATTTTACCGTAAAAGTTCACTAAAAGTTGTTTAACACTATATTTTGAATTGAAACTTGTTGTAGATGTTGTTTTATGTTTATTAAACAAGATATACAAAGATGGTTATTATGTGGTTAAGAAAAATTGAGTTTTTAAAGAAATTAGAATCGGAAGTCGGATTAACTCCGCTTCCGACGAGTTTTGAAAAGAGAAGTCTTTTTAATAGAAGGAGAGGAGGGGATAGGGGACTTACTGATTGAAAGAAGAGGGAAGAGGTAGAAGGAACTTCCGAAAGCGTCGTGGAGTCGTTTCGTCTCCGGATTTTTCCCGAAACGTCGCCAGAACCTTGCCTTGAGCTAACTCCACTTGTACAACTTCTTGGACTTAGGAATTTTAGAGAGTTTTGGCAATGGAATTCTGAACGAGGAGGACTATGGTGCAGTGTGGTATTTATAGGAGAAATTAGAGTTTTGAGGATTGAAGAATGAATTAAAAATATACATTAAAATGGATTAAAGAGGGGATTTATCATTCTCTGGATAAATACAGAGAAATCAAACAACATAGGAGTAGTGGGGGGAGTCCAAGGTGTGTGGGGAATTTTTTTTGGAGGAAATGCCTACGAGGGCCCGGCGGTGCCGGTCCCTTGGCTAAATCTCCCCGGTCGATTCCGAGGGGAGGGGCTCTGGATTGGGGCCATGTGTCCTAAGCTGCTTAATTATCATTTTCCACATGTTTGTTTTATGAGACTTTTCATTTTTACATGCAGTGCACGTGTAAACTTTTGAGCTTCCAAAAGTTTAAAAGAAAAATCAATAAAAAATAATATGTGGCTGATGGGATTCGAACATAGGGCTATGTCACAGCAATGCAAGACTTTACAAGTGAGCTACAAGTGTTTTCTTGCTGTTCAAAAGTAAATTAAATACTTATAGCATACACAGGATTGCAAATACTCCATTTGTACATTAACTTTTAAACAAATCTTCTATACACTGAAACAGAGTTGTTACATTCTACCCTCCTTACAAAAATTTCGTCCTCGAAATTTACAATTATTTTAAGGATTAATTTATAAACAAGTGAGTGTATCTTGCACGCATATCGTCTTCTCTTTCCCACGTTGATTCTCCTGGTGTGTCTTTTCTCCACATCACCCGGACCAAGTTACTTCCATGTTCCGAAGTGACTTCACCTTTCTGTCCAGGATTTCAAAGGGTTGTTGCTCACAAGATAGATCCGTCTGTACAATGAGCTCAGAGTGATCAAGAATATGACCGGGATCACTTACATACCTTCTGAGTTGGGATATGTGGAATACATTGTACACTCCTTCTAATAAGGGTGGAAGTGCCAAACGATAAGCCACTTATCCGACTTGTTCGAGTATGTCGAACAATCCAATGTATCTCGGACTTAGCTTACCCCGCCTTCCAAAGCGAATCACTCCACGGTTTGGTGAAACCTTCAAAAATACATGATCTCCCGGTTGAAACTCCAAGTGACGGCGTTTTGCATCAGCCCAGTGCTTCTGTCGGTCTTGGGCTATGTGCATTCTTTCCCCGATAGTGCGAACTATATCCGTTGTTTCTACTATCATCTCAGGTCAAAGGAGTTCTCTATCTCCGATGTCGTCCCAACTTAATAATGAACGACACTTCCTTCCATATAGAGCTGCAAAGGGTGCCATTCCAATACTTGCTTGGTAGCTGTTGTTGTATGAAAACTCCACAAGATGTAGGTGATCTTCCCACGATCCTCCGAAGTCTAGCATACAAGATCTTAGTATGTCTTCTAAGATCTGAATCGTTCGCTCAGACTGTCCATCTGTTTGTGGATGGTAAGCTGTGCTAAAGTTCAGATTTGTTCCCAAGTTAGCTTGCAGACTCTGCCAAAATTGCGATCGAAATCTGGTGTCACGATCGGAGACAATGCAAACTGGTACTCTATGTAATCTCACGATTTCCTTCATGAGTTCATAAATATCAGAGATGTACCTATTGAAGAGTTAAATCTTACTTAGATTCAAACTTACCTCCATGTACTTCTTTGCTAATTTCTCGGTAGATTGGCCAATTCGAAAGGGAATAAATTGAGCCGGTTTTGTGAGTTGATCCACAATAACCCATACCGCATCGTTACTTTTCGTGCTGCGAGAAATAGCTGTCACGAAGTCCATGGTGATGTGTTATCACTTCCATTCTGGAATAGGTAATGGTTGTACTAAACCAGCAGTCCTGTGATGTTCAGCTTTTACTTGCTGACACACCAAACATTTAGCGACGCTTCTGGCAACTTCACGCTTCATTCCATGCCACCAGTAATGTTGCCGCAGATCTTTGTACCACCAGGGTGTACTGAATAGGGAGAGCTATGAGCTTCTTTCATCAATTCTTCCCAAACAGAACCTTGTGGTACACACAATCTACTGCCGTATCTCAAAGATCCGTCTTCATGGATGATGAAGTTTGTTCTAAATCCACTTTCTACTTGTTCTCTGATCTTTTGCAACTTGGCATCACTTGCTTGAGCTGCTTTGATCTGATTGACAATAGTGGATTGAACTTGTAAGTTCATCAAACTTGAAGCGTTACCTGGCATGACCACTTCTATCTCCATCTTATGCAAATCTTGTTGAAGCTTCCACTGTGCGGTGAGGTTCATTGATAGTGGTTGGCGACTAAGTGCATCAGGTACTACATTCACCTTCCTTGGATGATATCGTAGGTTGATGTCGAAGTCCGACATAAGTTCTAACCATCTTCTCTGCCGCATATTCAACTCTTTCTAAGTAAACACATATTTCATACTCTTGTGGTCCGTGTATATGTCCACTCGTTCTCCAAGAAGATAATGGCGCCAAATCTTAAGAGCAAAGATAACGGCTGCCAACTCCAGATCATGCGTCGGATAGTTGTGCTTATGAATTTTCAGCTGTCTTGATGCATAAGCTACAACTTTACCGTGCTGATGTAAAACACTTCTTAATCCCTTACTGAATGCATTGCAATGCACTTTGAAACCTCCAGATTGGTCCGGTATGATGAGAATAGACGCTGATGTCAATCTTGACTTGAGTTCTATGAAAGCTTGTTCGCATGCTTCTGACCACACGGATTCTTCATCTTTACACGTGAGCTTGGTCAGGGGTGTTGCAATCTTCGAAAATCCTTCAATGAATCTTCTGCAATATCCTTCTAAACGCAGAAATTTTGAATGTCCTTCACTGACTTCGGTGTTGGCCATTCGTTTACTGCTGATACCTTATCTGGATCTACAGAGATTTCATCGCCTGATACAATATGTCCGAGAAAAACGACTTGATTTAGCCAAAACTCGCACTTGCTGTACTTGGCATAGAGTTGATGCTGTCGTAAAGTTTCCAGGACAATTCATAGGTGCTCGACATATTCTTTCCGACTCTTAGAATATACCAGGATGTCGTCGATGAAGATGACAACAAACCTGTCTAGGTACTCTCGGAAAACTTGATTCATTGGGTTCATGAATATATCTGGTGCATTGGTCACTCCAAATGGTATCACAAGAAACTCATAATGACCATAGCGAGTCCTAAATGCCATTTTTGGAATATCAGACTCTTTGACCTTCACCTGATGATATCCCAAACGAAAATCTAATTTGGAGAAAACGCAAGACCCACTTAGCTGATCTAACAGATCGTCGATGCACGGAAGTGGATACTTGTTCTTTATAGTTACTTCGTTCCGAGCTCTATAATCAATGCGCATTCTGTATGAACCTTCCTTCTTCTTCACAAGCAGAACTGGCGATCTCCAACTTGAAGTGCTGGGACGAATCCATCCTTTCTTCAATAATTCGTCCAACTGAGTTCGGATCTCTTTCAAACCTTCGGGAATCAAGCGATACGAAGCTTTGATCACCGGTTGTGCTCCAGGTACTAAATCAATGCTAAACTCAAGAGCTCGATCGGGAGGCAAACCTGATATGTCTTCAGGAAATACGTTATCGAACTCTCGAACTCCCTCTGGCTTCGATCCTTCCTCTGCTTGAAGTGTTGCAATCACAGCCTTCTTTGATTTTGTTTTGTATGTGCTTGGCTCCACGGTATGGTCTCCGCTTTTGAAATAAAAGACTGGATGCTCTGGAATCTCGAACACTACCCTCCTTTGACGACAGTCAATGGTAGCATAGAATGTTTCTAGCCAATCCATACCCAAAATGACATCGAAATTCGGTATGTCCAGCACCTTGAAGTCAGTATAGAATTCTCTGCTACAGATGACCACTGGACACAGGTCGTATCCCATTATTGCCTTTAGAACTCCATTCCCTGAACTGACATTCCAGCTGGATACAAGTGGTTTGACTAGAATCGCATGAGTTCGGATGAACCGTTGCGACATAGAGCAATGAGATGCTCCAGTATCGAAGAGTGATAGTGTAGGAAGTGAGGCTACTAAGATCGTACCTAAGTTATGTAGGATAGGTTTTAGGTATAAGAAAAAGATATATGGGTATATATAAAGACTGAAAGAAAGCTTGAAAGGAAAGAGTTACCAGTGATGACTTGGCCAGTGGCTTCAGCTTCTTCCACAGTCATTATGAAAGCCTGTCGCCTCGGTACATTCCTCCTTGCTGGAGGAGCATTCCTCTGTCTGTTTCTCTGTACTTGAGGTAAGTTCCTTTGTGCTTGGTGGAACTAACGAGGAGGAGGTGCAGTCGGTCCACGAGGAGGTGGATCTAGGAGAGCGAGTCGTGGAGCAGATGCCTGGATAGCTGGCCGCTGCGGATAGGTAATCGCTGGTCTAGGTGCAGCATTTGGATTGAGTCTACGAGGAAAAGACCTAATATCATGTGTGGCTGAGCCGCAGACCAAGCAAAGACGATTATCACGCCTACAATCCTTCTCCAAGTGTGCATCCCTCCTGCAGTAGGTGCAAAAGGCTGGGCTGGACCGGTTGAATGGTACTCCCAGTCTCCTGGGTACAAAAGGTGGCCTTGAAAAGGCTCCTCCTGCCATCTAAGTGGCATGGCGCTTCACTCCGGCAGATTGGGGTCTGTCCTTCATCTCCACTACTACCTCATATCGACGGGCAGCTTTAAGAGCCAGTTCGTGGGTTAGAAAATCCCTTATAGCTAAGGCAGCTTGGATCTCCGGATCTAACCCTTGCTGAAATCGTCTGGACCTGATCTCAGCAGTCGGAATGAGGTATGCCACTAACCTGTTACGGTCTTGTGTTAGCTGTGTAGTATGTGATATAAGAAAATCGAATATTTGAGATATATCTTTACCTTCTCAACATAGTGAACTCGGCATCATACTCATCCACAGATTTGCTTCACATAGAGCCTTGTTGTAAGTGAATGAATTGCTGCTCTATGTCGAATCGGGCAGTCTCTGGAAAGTTCTTCGCGTCGAACATGTCGCAAAAAGTTTTCCATTCGATAGGCTGAGCAAGACGACTTTCTTCCGCTTTCCACCATACTCGAGCGTTGTCAGTGAGTTGCAGATTCGTAATTCTAACCTAGGAAATCTCTGGCACTTGTGCTGCCGCCAGACCGTCCTCAATGCTCTGAGCCCATTCTTCAGCTTCTAAAGGACTCTCTTTCCCAGAAAATTGCTTCGGGTGCAGTGCCCGGAATTGCTTCACTCCGGGTACTTCCTCTTCTGGGCGGTTCAATAATATAGCAGTCTGCTGCTGTTGTTCTTCCAGGAGGCTTCGGATTGCCTCAAGCAATACCGTTTGCTCGTTGATCGGAGCTGCAACGGTTGGCATAAGTGGAAGAGGTGGTGGTATGTTGTTGAAGTTTGTGCTGGTATTGTTTGGAGAATTCATAACCTTGAAAGAAAAAAATAGGGTTAGAATAGATTCAAAGAATATAAAATTATAAGATTCAAGGAATATGAAATGTAAAGAATGTTTTTAGTTGCTGATTCTTGTGTTTTATTGCTTAGGACTTCATGCAGAATTGACCTACATGTCCATGCAGAACTGACCTGCATGGGCCGCCAACAAAACCTGTCACGCCCCTGTTAGATATGTATACCCTAGATTCCATTATTGTATATGCATACATGTGGATGCTAGGGATATGTATGTATAAGACATTCTTGCTCAGTTATATAGTATATTATTTGAGATGTCTTTGTCAGGATATGTGTGTTTATTTCTATCGATGTTTTATCCAGCTTGCACATATTGATAAAGACTCAATACAGTAGTATACTATTATGGTTTGTCTTTATCTTAACATGGCATATGTTATACATGTTATTACATATTGCGGTTACATGTTGATAAAGCCCGTAGGATCTTGCTTGACTACCTGCGTTGTGATGGCGATCATACTTGTGGGAGCAGGGTAGTCCATAAGCACATCTTTAAATGGTCCCTAGTCGCGTGAGTATCGATACTGGGCATTGATACTCCAGAGTAGACTAGTGTATACGCTTCTACCCCCGACAAGGGGCAATGGTTGGTCCCGCATCCATTGGTCAGATGCACCTAAGATCGTATGCAGGTGCTCACTGGGTGTGAGTACACTGGACGGACTCGCAGAGAACTTCCAGATGGTACTATACCTATCGTCAGATGGAAGTTCTCAGGTGATATGTGTACGGGTTAGTCTTCGGACCTGAGATCGTCATTTGTCTGGTGTGAGTTCTTACCGTGCTTTGATCACTATGCTACCACGGCTCTACTGAGTCGTGCAAACATGTTTTTATTGGGTACAGTTCCAATCCACATGGAGGCAGTGAGCGATTGTTGGGGATTCGTCTCTCCCAGTATTAGGAGTTGATGTCGCACTGTGTTTTCGATTGGTCAGGACCATAAGACCTTGGCTAAGGCAGTTGGGATTTACTGGTAGGTTGATCAGTAGTTTTCCGGATTAGTCCTGAGCCACATCAGCATGACTTATCGGGTTATTAAGGTCTGACGTTTACCACCCCCTAGACCCGGTATGCGATACTTTTTGATGAAGAGACCGGACTGTACGGATATTGTCACGGATAGGCTCAGTAGGGATCCAGATGAGTTTGCTCGTCGGCTTTCCTTTTCGGCAGGTACCTGGGTAGCCGTTACGTACAGCTAGTGCTGCTGACGTGCTTGTGGTTAAACCTACTCCCAGCGTACTGTCGAGTCTTTAGTGTCCTACACAGATTTCCTACTTCGGGCGAAACGATGTAGAGGTCGTATGGTTTTACGGCAAGGGTTCGATTACGTGCGTGCACTCGTGCACTTATGATGTTCGGGCGGATAATACTAGCGGGCTTTAGTTTAAGTCGGATCCTAGTATTATATTGATGGATTATTTTTGTCTCTTTGTATTCATATTTTTCGGAATACGGATACGGGTATGTATATACGGTGATGGGTATTCTTATAATTTGTTACAAGAGTTCTATTAGAAGAAGAAACACTATTATTTGTTTTAACTATTTAGTTAAATGGTTAATGAGGTGGATGTATGAGGGGTTGACTATTCTTTAAGTGAACCATGGCTAGTTTGTTAACTCATTTAGTGAGTTAGGGTTTACTATTGATGCAAGGTGGCATCTAGATATTTTGTAGAAAATATCTAGATATTTTGTGATGGAAATATTAGTTTATTATTTTCTTTGCCATGCTTGAATTATTAGTAGATAATATAATTAGCTATTATTCACTTGAGCCCACTACAGTTTTTCATTTCCATGGTTGCTCTCATCAACTCTCTCATCACCTCCAAGTCTTTCTTCTTCTACCTCAAGCCCTTATAGTCTCATGTTTTGAGAAACCAATGGCTCTTGAGACAAAACACTCTATCATCACTCTCTACATCACCTAGGTCACTTAGATTAGCAAACCAAATGACCTAGTTACCTTGGTTTAAAGGTAGAAGTCCAAAGTAGACACTCTCGGGTGGATCATCTTCGACATAAGGAGCCGACGATCAAGTTCAATCATGGAGGTCACTAAGAGCATGCTAAAGGAGAGGAGTGAAGACCCGAAGGACTCGAGCCTCATGGTATAACTCTTTTCATAGTAGATAGATTCTCTTTTTGCTTGTTGGGTTTATGGTAGATCCGGTTTAAGTTTATTCTAGTGCCAAGTTTCGATTCGTAGAAAAATTTTTGTTCCGCATTTGGCCACCGAAGTTGGCCGGGGCGTTAGCGTAACCTTTCATGCTATCAGAGCCAGCCCATAAACCCTACACAAGCAAGTTTAAACAATGTTAAAATAACGAAACCGAAACAACTCCAAACATAGAAACCAAACTTCAAGTTTCTGTCGATTTTTCTAGAGGCTCCAAATTTTTTTTAAACAATTGCAGAGTGCTCTATTCACAGAGGGATGAACACCGACAAAAAACGAGATGATTCTAACTAGTTTTGGCCGGCCAAACCTTGATAAAATCCGGTGCCACCGGTTTTAAGATGGTGGATTTTCTCGAGTTTTGGTCTGTGTTCTTATCCCGTGGAGTTTGGGTTTTAGGTGTTGTTTGTTTTTTGCCCAAGTTTGATGTTCTGTTGTTTTTGAGTTTGGGGCAATTTAGAGTGTTTCGAAGTCGTTATATTTGACACCATTTAATAGTTTACAGTACATTCACTTTTATCTGCGACCGTGAATGTCATTCGATCGGTACAACTCGTCTAATTGCTATATGTTCTTTTAGACGGGTTTGCGAACATGACATTCGTGTTGATATTTTGTGTTTGTGCTGTGATTGTGGTTGGATAATCGTGGTGGATAGCATGTGGTGCAATGTTAGTGGTACAGTTAAAGATTCATTTGTATATTCATTTTGCGGGGCGAGCATCCGACATGTGGACTGCCGTCTTTGCCGGGTTATATATTATTTGTTTGAGGCACGACCGGGTTGAGATCGATGTCACCATTTGTACATATTATTTTCTTTTTCTGTACTAGGATTACCCCGCGGTGGAGTGCGCGATTACTCGGGTTCTAGAAGGCAACAAGCCCGCATCTCATGGCATTGAGAAGGAGGGGGCTTCATTCTAGAATCGGCGAGCTATTCGCCGCGCTAGTAGGGGGTATAGGTTGACCCACGGAGGGGCGCCTAAGTTACCGGATTTCATGAAGTGCTGGATGGCCCATTCTCTTTGTTGAAGGGGGTTGCCTCACTTCTGGGATTGGTGGGTGACTTGCCGCGCTCGTAGGGGTCCAGGTTTTCATTACACAGGCTATCCACACGACCGAGAACGTCGGGTCTCATTTGCGGCTCAATTGAAACCCGAGGCTCCAAGATTATCTACCACTCTGTATTGTTGGCTGAGATTCTATGATGTTGATTATTATCATGCCTGGGACGAATGTTGTATATACTTATATACATACTAGTAGATGTTGTATATGTTTTGCACCCGTGCTAGTCCAGCCCCCGCTCTGTCGTTAGTTAAGTAACCTAACGGGTGATGACGGGGCCCAGTGGCGAATGCGGATGGCATATACGTACATTATATTTTCATTCTTTTTTGGTGTGATAGGTTAAATGATGAGACCGCATTAATTTTGATTAATGCAAGAAAAGAAACCTAAAAGAATGTTGTTGGAACATATTTCGAAAAACTACAGTTATATTCTTTCGCTTTGCATAGTGGTATTCGTTCGTGAATATCCTGGACCTCATTCCATGAGGCAAGAGCCAAGATCCCTTCACGGGGAGTGACCTCTTGAGCAAAAGACTATACTATAGATTACTCGTTTTTTTTCGAAACCAGAAATTTTCAAAAAGCGGAGCTTAAACCACTCCTTTTTCAAAGCTATCAGGTTCCTTCAACGATATCAAGTTCATTACGTTAACGGGTTTTTTGCCAAAAACCCAGCCGTAGCCCTCATTTCTTACAAGTATTACTTAGTATTCATGCTGTGTATGTTGACCTCTGTCATAGTGAATGGTAGCTAAGCAATGCTCGTATGTTACATAGATAGATGCAATTATTTAGTTCAGTCGCACGGTCATTTTGATATCTGTCAAGGACTTGTGCGGGTGGGTCTAAATCAATCCAGGACAATGACGAGTTGAACTTGACTTGCAACTTATGACATGTTGACCTCTATCAAGGTCATGAAGCCGCTCGGGGCAAAAACCACATCAGGAGTTTCAAATATACAGGAAATTTGCAGATTTAGCATACCTTTTGGAGTGTAGCGACTACAGTGGATTCCATCTAGGTCATCACACAATGATAGTTGGATCCCGATCCCACTGATGAGTTGGATTACTCTCGGGTGATTATTTCACTTAACAATCAATACTATAAACCAAGTAGGTGTCTAGAACGGTATTAGCGGGGCTACGCTTCCAGGGAAAAGTGGTTACATAATTAAGGAACTTCGCGAAAGCGTTGGAAAACCTCCCTCGAAGTACCAACACTAGCCTGGATGAAAGGTTAAGCAAGTATTGTGACGTACGATTAATCCTGACTAGTTTTTCTTTTAAGGTTTGAAGAAGAATTCGAGGAAACAGTGGGAGCCATCCTGGTTAGATAAATTAATAACTAATATAATCTTGCTAGAGCGCACGCTAAGTGTTTCTTTTCTTTCTCTCCAGGTAGCAACCATTTCACGCCCTAATCAAGATAATAAAATGTATCGCTTAACCGATCCGAAATTTTATTCGGGGCTGGGGAATGTCGGTTTGGCTCTAACTTATGATGGTGATCGTAAGTATGAGCAGAGGAAAGAGGATAGTCTGAATTCCTTGGAGACCCCAATGAAGAAGAAGCATACTAATGCATCTACTTCAGGTGTTCTTGTAATTGAGAACTGCTTTTCGGTCAGTCCTACCTCCTGGGTATTAGATACCGGATTAGGATCTCATATCTGTAATTTATTGTAGGGACTGAGAAAAAGTAGGATAGTTGGACCTGGTGATATGTCCCTCAGAGTAGGGAACGGAGCACAAGTTGATACTGCAGCCGTCGGTGAATATCACCTAGTGTTGCCAAATGGCAATACTATGATTTTGAACAATTGATACTATGTACCTTCCATGGTTTGCAACATAATATCAGTTTCTTTACTTGATAAAGATGGATATAACTTTGTTCTTGATAGAAATATCATGAACATTTACCTTAATAAGGTACTGGTTGCAGAAGGTACACTGTTTAATGGTATCTATGTTCTAAATCAAAACGCAGTTTTCAGTATACAAAATACACACAAGATGAAGAGTTCAGATACGAACGAATCATACTTGTGGCATTGTAGACTTGGTCATATTGGAGAGAAAAGACTAAGTAAATTGCATAAAAATGGACTTTTGAATACGTTCGAATTTTCATCTTATGAAAGTTGTCAGTCTTATTTCAAGGGAAAGATGACCAAATCTCTGTTCACCATACACGGAGAAAGAGCAGGAGAGCTCTTGGGACTCATACACAGTGATGTATGTGGTCCAATGTCTATACATGCACGGGGTGGGTTCTCATACTTCATCACATTCACTGACGATCTCTCTAGGTTTGGATATGTGTATCTGATGAAACACAAATATGAAGCTTTTGAGAAATTCAAAGAATTCAGAAACGAAGTAGAGAACCAGAATGGCAAAAGTATCAAGATCGTCCGATCTGATAGAGGAGGGGAGTACTTGAGCACTGAATTCAGGGACTTTCTAAAAGAGAATGGTATTCTCTCTCAACTTACTCCTCCGTATACACCACAACACAACGGCGTATCGGAGTGGAGGAACCGTACTCTATTGGACATGGTTCGCTCCATGATGAGTAGTGCTGAGTTATCTCTTTCATTCTGGAGACTTGCGCTTGAAACAGCAGCGCACCTGTTGAATCAGGTTCTGTCTAAATCAGTGCCTAAGACTCCATATGAAATATGGAGTGGTAGAAAACTATGTCTTAAATGGGTTAAGATATAGGGTTGTCCGGTATATGTGAAAAACCAGAATCCGGACAAATTTCAGGCATGGTCAGTTTTATGTAAATTTGTAGGATATCCTAGGCATTCAAATGGATATCTGTTCTACCACACCGAGGAACATAAGGTGTTTGTTGCTCAGCACGCTACCTTTTTAGAGCGGCAATTTCTTGCAAAAGAAATAAGTGGGAGCATGGTAGAACTGGATGAAATTACAGAGGGACAAACTATAACTGAAGATTTAGTAGAACCGCTAGATTCAGTAGTCCTAGACGAACCATAGCCACTCCGCAGATCTGGTAGGATTTCTCATCCGCCTGAGAGATACTATGGTTTCTCATAGACGGGGATCGAGAGGATTGCATCTTGGAAGAAGATGATCTTACTAGTTACGGGAGGCCATTATCAGTAGCGACTCTGATAAGTGGTTGGATGCTATGCGATCTGAGATGGAGTCCATGTACACCAATAAAGTGTGGACCTTGGATATTGCTCCACCTGGGGTAAAACCCGTTGGATGAAAATGGATCTACAAAAGGAAACTTGGTGTAGATGGGCAGGTTGAAACCTATAAGGCTAGACTCGTTGCAAAAGGTTTTCGTCAAAGACCAGGAGTGGACTATGACGAAACCTTTTCTCCAGTGTCTATGCTCAAATCCATTCGGATCCTACTTGCCATTGCTGCCTTCCATAACTATGAAATCTGGAAGATGGACGTAAAAACGACTTTTCTAAACGGATGTTTGGAAGAATGCGTTTATATGGATCAGCCGGAAGGTTTTGTAGATAGTGGGAGTAGCGGGAAAGTGTGCAAGTTGCTTAAATCCATTTATGGATTAAAGCAGGCATCGCGGAGCTGGAACATCTGTTTTGATGAAACTGTCAAGGAATTTGACCTCATCAAGAATGAAGATGAGCCATGTATATATAAGAAGATTGTAGGTCGAACTGTCGTATTCCTAGTCTTGTACGTGGACGACATTTTTTTGATAGGAAATGATATTCCTATGGTACAATCGGTCAAGCTATTCTTGTTACAACGGTTCTCCATGAAGGACCTGGGTGATGCCTCGTGTATTCTGGGGATCAAGATTTACAGAGATAGATTTAAGAGATTACTGGGACTTTCGCAGTCCAGGTACATAGAGACCGTATTAAAGAGATTTAGTATGGAAGATTCCAAGCGCGGTAACATACCTGCATTGCATGGAATCACCCTCTCTAAGGAGATGTCTCCCAAGACCGACGAGGAGAGGGTTCACATGAGCACTATACCCTATGCTTCGGCGGTAGGATCTATAATGTATGCGATGCTATGTACAAGACCAGATGTAGCTTACGCACTAAGCGTGGTGAGCCGGTATCATTTGCACTTAGTGGAGTTTTCATACAATAACAGTTTTCAGGCGATTATACAGATGGCTCCATTTGAAGCATTGTATGGTCGTAAGCATCGCTCTCCTGTCTGTCGGGACGATGTTGGAGAAAGAAGATTGTTGGGATCGGATTTGATTGTGCAAACTGTGGAGAAAGTTAACTTGAACCGTAATCATATGAAGGTGGCACAGGATCGACAGAAAAGTTGGGCTGATACTGAAAGAAGACCTTTGGAGTTCGCTGTTGGTGATCTTGTGTGCTTGAAGATATCACCGACTAGAAGAGTAATCCGATTTGGTAGTCGAGACAAGCTTAGTCCTCGATTCATAGGGCCTTTTGATATCATTGAGCGTGTAGGAGAAGTAGCTTATCGATTGGCTTTACCACCATCCTTGGCGGGTGTTCATGATGTGTTTCATATATCTCAACTTCGCAAGTATGTTCGAGATGAGACGTGTGTCCTAGATCACTCGGAACCGACGGTACGAGAAGATTTAATGTATGAAGAACGACCAATGGCTATTGTGGATCGACGAGAAAAGGTTCTCCAGAATAAAGTAATCCCACTAGTACTGGTTTCATGGGGAAATCGTTCGTACGGAGAATCTACTTGGGAACGTGAAGACGAGATTCGACAAAAGTTTCTACACGTATTGTAATGACTCTGAACTTCCTGTACAAAAGTTTCTTATTATTGTACAGAAAAGGGTATTACAGCCTGTGTTAGAGTTATAACATAAATTTGTTTAATAAAAGCAAGAAACAACTTGTAGCTCACTGGTAAAACCTCTGCACTGCTGTGATATAGCCTGTGTGTTCGATTCTCATCAGACCCAATTATTTTTAGATTTTTCTTTTTTAATTTTTCGGAAGCCTAAGAGTTGCATGTGCAATTCACGAAGAAACGAAAAGTTTCAGAAAAATCAAACATGCACAAAAACGAGTAAACAATGATTAAAGCAGGTGGCACGAATTTCGAGGCGATTGGGTCAAATCCGACCACCCATTTTTTGCTTATGGCTGACGCCGGTGGTCCAACTTGCTCCAAATCGCTCCGTGCTTTGCATATACACCCTTTTAGCTCCCCTCAACTCTCCTGCACTGTTTGATTTCCCTGCAATCAAACAAAGACTCTTTAATTCACCATTTAACACCATTTTAATTCTTTTAATCCACATTTTTAATTCCTAAACCCTAATTCTCCTCTATAAATACCACCCCATGCCCTAGCTTTCCCCCAATATGAAATTTCTATAAAAATTCTCTCAAACTCTCTAAGTACCAAGTGGAGTTAAGCACCCAAGAGGATTAGCAAGCCAAGCTCGATGACCGGAGCATCTCCGAGGAAACCATGACCCTCGAAGACTTCTTCTCTCTCTTGCTAACCATCTAAACCCGTAAGTCCCTCTTCCCTCCATTTCTCTCATCTCAATTCGTCTTCTAAGAAAATATCGACAAAAGTAGAGTTAACACGTAACAAGCTTCTCATTTAAATATTTTATGATGCTTGATAGGTCTACATGTCATATAATCACCCTAATATCTTTTTAAAATTAAACTCACATCTATTATCTTTTGATATAACCAAAATTTCGTGTTCAATACTCAAATAACGAACTTTTTCATTAAAATACCATGAACTTAGTATAACTCTCATTTCAATAATTGTAAAAAAACACCTTTAGGAAAACTTCACGGGGTAATGACCCACCCCATACTCACACTATGGTTGAATAACACGGTATTCCAATATATGGTTAATTTAAAGAATATGTTTACATTAAAATACCACACTTTTCAAAACGGGTTTCTTTTAATCGGTAGTTTTGGAATCCTTGGCAATTACGTCTTTATAACCCTCCTTAGGGGACCCAGTAATAAATGGTGCAGATTATCGCACATCCTTGAGATAGTAGAGCGAGATGCAGAACTTTTCACGGAGTATTCGGTCTCGAAAGGAAATAAAAATATGGTCTTTAAGAAATTCGACTTTTCTAAATAAATACTAAATTTTGGAAAATTATATAAAACCATGAATTCGTATAAAAACATATTATGAAATCATATTTTTTAAAATGAAAGATTAGAATTTTAATAAAATACCATCAAATGTCCAAAAGAGCTAATTTTCATAAAAATAGCATAAACTTTTTAAAAGCTAGGTTTTATCACTAAAATACCCTAACAATTAAAATACATGTTCATGAAAACCCTAAATATTATAAATCACCCTCGAGCTTTAAATTTTAAACCATATTAAAGTATTTTTCATAAAACCCCCTCGAGATATGCAAAACAATATTTTAAGGACTATAGATTAATATTGGATTAAGCGGTATCATTTCTCTTGAGCCTCGGGGAGCCGGAGAAAGTGAGTGCTTGCCTATTCAGGTTAGACAACTTAATAGAGTTATCAAATAGCAATTGTCTTGGAAAAAAACACAAATCCCGCCGTCCATGTGCAGCAGTTGCCGATTCTCACGAACATAAGATTTTTAACAATTTATATCAATTCACATGAAATGGAAATGAACATCAACTTTTATTTATTAAACATTTTTTAAAAATACAACTGAAAAGTAAATACAATGATGAAATTAATGCCTAAACAATGACATGAACCTGAAAGTAAAGTATATACAAGAGTATAAAGCTCGGGGTCCTCGCTGAACTGATCCAAGTCCTCTGAACTGGTCTCTATCTCCAGTGGGTCGGATCCACCTGACAACATTCCAAAGAAAGAAGAGAGAAGGAATATCGTCAGCGAACAATCGCTCGGTAAGTCCCAAAGAAGGGTAAAATTAGAATAGATAGAAAGAATATAGCAGTATACTATTTAATTGTTATGTTAACGCAGTTGTTTGTAGCTTGGTACAGAATATGCCAGTGTATACGAGAGGAGTCCAACTATTCCGTGGACTAAGGTATACGGAGCACAATGAACCGTTAAGCCACGAAACAACAGCAATGGATATTCAGGTTAGGTGTATTAAAATGACCGTCTCGTGCCACTTCTAACACATTCCGTACCAGTCTACCCCATTAAAACCCCGTATTGTATTATGTATTGATGTATATTGTTTTGTTTAATAGATGCACGACTTGTCGGAACCATGATATCAGAAGTTCATGTAAACGTAAGGGATATAAATGGATAGTCATGTAAATAGAGTATATCCATGGTTCGGTTCAGTCAAGTCATGTTGATATAGATTGAATTCTGGTATAAATGGATTCATGTTGAATTGGAGTTATACTTGAATTATATTCAAGAATAGATTGATTGATTGATTTCAGATTAGACCGAGACTTTGTCTGAGTCAGACACTTTAAAACGAATTGAAGTCCTGAATTAGTTTTGATATTATCGGTAACTGCTGCACATGGACGGCAGGATTTGTGTCTTTTTCCAAGACAATCACCTTATTGATAATACCGTTTTTAGTTTGTCTACCTTAAATAGGTAAGCACCCAAATTCTCCAGCTCTCTGAGGCTCAATAGAACTGGTCCCGCTTAAACCTATGTTTACTAGGGTCTTTATTGTAAATTAGTATAACTTAAGGGGTTTTTTATGAAAAATAGTTTTGATATATTTTTAAAATACACCTCAGGTATTTAATTATCGTCTTTAGGGTTTTCATAGTTGTAATTTTTATAAAATAAGATATTCTAGTGGATATAAACCTGATTTTGAATAGTATATGGTATGTTCTTGTAATTTGACTTGTATTGAATGTGATGGGATTTTCATGATCTTTTGTGATTCTTTTCTTTTGATTAGAAAACATAGAATATATATTATATTTAAAATAGATATTTGTATAATATTTATATATATATATATATATAATTATAAAAATAGAATTTATTTATTAAATAGAAATCACGTTTTCTTAAAAATTGTAATTAGAATTCCATCGAGATCGAATGCTCCGTGAGGAGGTCTGCATCTCGCTCTACTAGTCCCGAAGACGTGCAATAACCTACACCATCCTGACCGGGTTCCCCTAAATGGGTTGTAGATGCTTATTTGCAAGGAATTATTTAAAACAATTTAAAGAATACGGGTTTTAATAGTTTAAGATATTTTAATGTAAATTGTGTTTTGTCCCTCAGAAGTTGTTACAAAAGGCATCGTGATATGTCAAGATGAGTGTTGTGATGAGGTAGGTCATTACCTCGTCAGTTTTCTAAAGGTAATATGAGCCAAACTATAAAGTAATGTCGTATGTAAACTATATGGTATTTTACCGTAAAAGTTAACTAAAAGTTGTTTAAGATTATATTTTGAATTGAAACTTGTTGTAGATATTGTTTTATATTTATTAAACAAGATATAAAAAGATGGTTATTATGTGGTTAAGAAAAATTGAGTTTTAAAGAAACTAGAATCGGAAGTCGAATTAACTCCGCTTCCGACAAGTTTTGAAAGAGAAGTCTTTTTAATAGAATGAGAGGAGGGGAGAGGGGACTTACTGATTGTAAAAAGAGGGAAGAGGTAGAAGGAACTTCCGAAAGCGTTGTGGAGTCGTTTCGTCACCAGATTTGTCCCGAAATATCGCCGGAACTTTGCCTTGAGCTAACTCCACTTGTACAACTTCTTGGACTTAGGAATTTTAGAGAGTTTTGGCGATGGAATTCTGAATGAGGAGGGCTATGGTGTAGTGAGGTATTTTTAGGAGAAATTAGGGTTTTGAGAATTGAAGAATGAATTAAAAATATGCATTAAAATGGATTAAAGAAGGGATTTATCATTCTCTGGATAAATGCAGAGAAATCAAACAACATAGGAGTAGTGGGGGAGTCCAAGGGGTGTAGGGAATTTTTTTTGAAGGCAATGCCTACGGGGGGCCCGGCGGTGCTGGTCCCTTGGATAAATCTCGCCGGTCGATTCCGAGGGGAGGGGCTCTGGATTGGGGCCACGTGTCCTAGGCTTCTTAATTATCATTTTCCACATGTTTGTTTTATGAGACTTTTCATTTTAACGTGCAGTGCACGTGTAAACTTTTGAGCTTCCAAAAGTTTAAAAGAAAAATCAATAAAAAATAATATGTGGCTGATGGGATTCGAACATAGGGCTATGTTACAGTAGTGCAAGGCTTTACAAGTAAGCTACAAGTGTTTTCTTGCTGTTCAAAAGTAAATTAAATACTTATAGCATACACAGGATTGCAAATACTCCATATATACATTAACTTTTAAACAAATTTTCTGTACACTGAAACAAAGTTGTTACAACGGATGTTGACTACGCGGAAGGAGATTATAACTGATCTTCAGAGGTTCGAGTTGGAGATCATACTACCAGATTCTTCGGGATAGTTGATGCAGTTGTAAATACAGTCATCCTTGATCGATAGCATTAAGGCATCACAGTCGCACGTCCTAGATTACAGAAATTTTAAGGACAAGTGGAAGCGGGACTTCAAAAAGATTTGTTGATTCATGAAGATGGTTCGTTACGATATGGAAGCCGTTTATGTGTGCCTAAAAGAGATGTTCGTGAAGAAGTCATGAAGGATGCTTATAGTTCTACATATTCAGTATATTCGGGAGGTACGAAGATATATAGAGATTTGCGTCAACATTTCTGGTGGGAATGAATAAAAAGGGAGATTGCTCGCTGCGTATAGAGGTGCTTGATGTGTCAGCAAGTCAAGGCTGAATATCAAAGGGTGGCCGGTTTGTTGCAACCACTACCGATTCCTTAATGAAAGTGGGAACATATAACCATGGATTTCGTGACAGTCTTACCACGGAGTCCAAAGGGCAATAACACAGTTTGGATGGTTGTCGATCGATTAACCAAAGCAGCTCATTTCTTACTATTTCGAGTTGGTCATTCTACGGAGGTTTTGGCAGAGCGGTACATGCAGGAGACTGTCAGATTGCATGGAGTACCAGTTAGTATCATTTCTGATAGTGATATTCGGTTCCTATCATAATTTTGGAGGAGTCTACAGGAGAGTTTGGGAACCCGTTTGAAGTTTTGTACGGCTTATCATCCTCAAACAGATGGACAGTCTGAAAGGATGATCCAAACTCTTGAAAATATGTTGAGAGCATGCATGTTAGACTTCAAGGTTCGTGGGAGGATCATTTGAACTTAGTGGAGTTTTCATACAATAACGGTTTTCAGGCGACTATACAGATGACTCCATTCGAAATATTGTATGGTCGTAAGTGTCGCTCTGCTGTCTGTTGGGACGATGTTAGAGAAAGAAAATTGTTGGGACCGGATCTGATTGTGCAAACTGTGGAGAAAGTTAACTTGAACTGTAAACATATGAAGGTGGAACAGGATCGACAGAAAAGTTGGGCCGATACTGAAAGAAGACCTTTTGAGTTCGCTGTTGGTGATCTTGTGTTCTTGAAGATATCACCGACTAGAAGAGTAATCCGATTTGGTAGTCGAGACAAGCTTAGTACTCGATTCATGGGGCCTTTTGATATCATTGAGCGTGTAGGAGAAGTAGCTTATCGATTGGCTTTAACACCATCCTTGGCGGATGTTCATGACGTATTTCATATATCTCAACTCCGCAAGTATGTTCGAGATGAGACGTACGTCCTAGATCACTTGGAACTGACAGTACGAGAAAATTTAATGCATAAAGAACGACCAATGGCTATTGTGGATCGACGAGAAAAGGTTCTCCAGAATAAAGTAATCCCACTAGTACTCGTTTCATGGGGGAATCGTTTGTATGGAGAATCTACTTGGGAACGTGAAGACGAGATTCGACAAAAGTTTCTACACGTATTGTAACGACTCTAAACTTCCTGTACAAAAATTTCTTATTATTGTACAGAAAAGTGTATTACAGCCTGTGTAAGAGTTATAACTTAAATTTGTTTAATAAAAGCAAGAAACAACTTGTAGTTCACTGGTAAAACCTCCGCACTGCTGTGATATAGCTTGTGTGTTCGATTCTCATCAGACCCAATTATTTTTAGATTTTTCTTTTTTAATTTTTCGGAAGCCCAAGAGTTGCACATGCAATTCACGGAGAAACGAAAAGTTTCAGAAAAATGAAACATGCACAAAAATGAGTAAACACTGATTAAAACAGGTGGCGCGAATTTCGAGGAGATTGGGCCAAGTCCGACCACCCATTTCTTGCTTATGGCCGACGCCGATGGTCCTACTTGCTCCAAATCGCTCCGTGCTTTGCATACACACCCCTTCAGCTCCCCTCAACTCTCCCGCACTGTTTGATTTTCCTGCAATCAAACAGAGACTCTTTAATTCACCATTTAACACCATTTTAATTCTTTTAATCCACATTTTTAATTCCTAAACCCTAATTCTCCTCTATAAATACCACCCCATGCCCTAACTCTCCCCATTCTGAAATTTCTATAAAAAATTCTCTCAAACTCTTTAAGTACCAAGTGGAGTTAAGCACCCAAGTGGAGTAGCAAGCCAAGCTCGATGACCGGAGCATCTCCGACGAAACCACGACCCTCGAAGACTTCTTCTCTCTTTTGCTAACCATCTAAACCCGTAAGTCCCTCTTCCCTCCATTTCTCTCATCTCAATTCGTTTTCTAAGAAAACATCGACAAAAGTGGAGTTAACACGTAACAAGCTTCTCATTTAAATATTTTATGATGCTTGATAGGTCTATATGTCACATAATAACCCTAATATCTTTTTAAAACTAAACTCACATCTATTATCTTTTGATGTAACCAAAATTTCATGTTCAATACTCAAATAACGAACCTTTTCATTAAAATACCTTGAACTTTAGTATAATTCTCATTTAAATAATTGTTAAAAAACACCTTTAGGAAAACTTCACGGGGTAACGACCTACCCCACACGCACACTATGGTTGAATAGCACGGTATTCCAACATATGGTTAATTTAAAGAATATGTTTACATTAAAATACCACACTTTTCAAAACGGGTTTCTTTTAATCGGTATTTTTGGAATCCTTGGCAATTACGTCTCTACAACCCTCCTTAAGGGACCCACTAATAGATGGTGCGGATTATCGCACATCCTTGGAATAGTAGGGTGCGATGCAGAACTCCTCACGGAGTATTCAGTCTCGAAAGGAAATAAAAATACGGTCTTTAAGAAATTCGAATTTTCTAAATAAATACTAAATTTTGGAAATTTATATAAAACTATGAATTCGTATAAAAATATATTATGAAATCATATTTTTTAAAATGAAAGATTAGAATTTTAATAAAATACCATCAAGTGTCCAAAAGAGCTAATTTTCATAAAAATACCATAAACTTTTAAAAAGCTAGGTTTTATCACTAAAATACTCTAACAATTAAAATACATGTTCATGAAAATCCTAAATATTATAAATCACCCTCGAGGTTTAAATTTTAAACCATATTAAAGTATTTTTCATAAAACCCTCTCGAGATATGCAAAACAATATTTTAAGGACTATAGATTAATATAGGATTAAGCGGTATCATTTCTCTTGAGCCTCGGGGAGCCGGAGAAAGTGAGTGCTTGCTTATTCAGGTTAGACAACTTAATGGAGTTATTAAATGGCAATTGTCTTGGAAAAAGACACAAATCCCCCCGACCATGTGCAGCAGTTGCCGATTTCTCACGAACATAAGAGTTTTAACAATTTATATCAATTCACATGAAAAGACTTAAATCCGAATCTAAACACGAACATAAACTTGAACTCGAACTCCAACACAAATTCGAACTCTAACACAACTCGAATCTAAATCTGAACATGAACTCGAATCCAATCTACTCGAACCAATTTGACTTGAACCAAGATTGCAATTGTCATGACTCGCATATTACTCGACACACTCGACTACATCCTACACCTTTTGCAATTTATGGTTTCGATCAAGACATGTTAATCAATCAATCGAATCAATTAAGTATATTAACCAGTTATAATATATTATACTCGGGGTGTTTGGGATAGTTTCTTATGTAAATCCAACGGAGCTTCAGGAGTCCCGTATTAATCTCTTTTTTATTTTACTCGAATATCAGTCGGGTTGACCCATCCACAGCCTAGAGCCACGATACTAACACATGAAATGTGCCCGTATTTCCTTGCTCCTGGGGCCCCACTCTTGAGCTCGTGAATACTTCTACGGCTGTGTTGACATTCATACTTGAAACTTAATGTTAACATAGTGACCATATAGTATATATTTTACCCATGATCGTATACTCTTACTCATCACACACACACACACACACACATATTCTACAATTGTCATTTTTTCTTTACTCTTACTTATCCTTGGGACTTACCGAGCGCTAGTTCGCTGACGGGCATTCCACCCACTTTTTTTCTCTTGGAATGTTCGTCAGATACGGTGGAGACGAAAGAAGTGGAAGCCACAGAGGAGAACTACAACCATATTGCTACTCAGGATTAGCTCAGATTCACTTTTCTTCAGTTTATGTATGCCACTTGTTTAGGCATTTTCCTTATTTTAATTACTTTCCAGCATAAACTCATGTACTTGTACATATTTGAAGTTGAATGTAAATAAAGATGTTTGTTGAAAATTTTTACTGTCTTCATTTATTCTTACATTGTGTATTATTATTTAAATACGATTAGTATATTTATTTAGGGAATGACCTTCTCTAGATAAATATGTCGTGGGCTTGCTACGTCATCGTTTCCGTCTACTGGGAAGAGGGACATGACAGGTTTTATTGGTGGCCTATACATGTCAGTTCTACATGAAGTTGAAAACAATATACCACAAGAATTAATGAATTCAATAAACATTTACATACCTTGCATTTCAAATTCTTTAAATCTATTCTAACCTATCTTTTATATCAGGTGATGGGCTCTCCAAACAATACCGGCATCAACGTCAACGGCAATACTCCACCGCCTACACTACCACCACTACCTACCGTTGCAGCTCCTATCAATGAGTAAATGATATTGCTTGAGACTATCAAGAGCCTATTGGAGGGTCAGCAGCAGCACACTGCTATCCTTATGCACCGTCCGAAAACCAAAGCACCCGGAGTATAGCAATTTCGGGCACTGCACCCAAAGAACTTCTCGGGTAAGGAGAGCTCGCTTGAGAAAGAAGAATGAGCTCATGCGTTAGAGGATGATCTGGCAACAGCTCAAGTATTAGATATTTCTTGGGTAAGAGTTGCTAAGTTGCAACTGATCGATAATGCCTGAGTATGGTGGAAGGCGGAGGAGAGCCGTCTCGCACAACCGATGTAACAACTCTAATTTCAATGTACAGAAAATTGTTTAAAAGTTAAATATATAATTGGGGTATTTGCAATCTTGTGTATACTATATGTATTTGTTTTAATTTTGAACAGCAAAAAAAGTACTTGTAGCACATTGGTAAACCCTTGCACTACTGTGACGTAACCCCTATGATCGAATTCCCCCAGCCACATTATCTTTTTATTTAAATTTGTTTAATCTATTAGAAGCCCAAGGGTTTGCACGTGCACAACGCATAATATGATAAGTTACAGAATATTTAAACATGTGCACTAGGGTATATGAGACGACAAGGACACGTGGCGGCGATCCAAGCATCTACCGCCGGAAAATGACCGGCGAGATCAAGGAAAATGTAGGCACCGCCGGCCCCCTTGTGGGTAATGCTCCCCATATTTTTCCCCCTGCACCTCTTCAGCTACCCCACTAACCCTACATTGTTTATTCTCTCTGTATTCATCCGAAGAGCAATAAAACACCATTTAAATCCAAATTTTAATGCAATTTTTAATACATTCTTTCACCCCCTAAACCTTAATCCCTATAAATACCACACTCCATTTCACTCATCCTCGCTTAGAAATTTCCTGTCAAAACTCTCTAAAATTCTCAAGTCCTTTTAGTGTGCAAGTGGAGTTAGCGAAGGGCGAAGTTCCGGCGACGTTCCAAGGAGTTTCCGGTTACGAAACGACGCCCGACGATCCCTAAACCTTCTCCTACCTCTCCTCTTTCCTTAAAGCCAGTAAGTCCCCTCTCCTCCTCTCTTCTCCTATTATGAAAAGTTCTATTTTTAAAACCCGACGGAAGCGGAGTTAATCCGACTTCCGATTCGGTTTTCTATAAAATCTACTTTTCTTAATTAATAAAATTCCATACTATCACATAATATTTAACAAACATTAACAAACACTTTAAAATAAGTTTCATCTCAAAATATTCTTTTAAGCAACTTTTATCGTATTTTTACGGTAAAATACCACATACTTTAGTTTCGACATAAAACAACATAAAAATTATATTACCTTTAGATAACTCACGAGGTAATGACCTACCTCATCACAACACACATCTTTGACATAGCACGATGAAGTTTTGGGAATATATTCATGGGATAATACGACCTTACAAATAAATACCATCAACTTACAAAACCATTTCTTTAAAAAGATGTATTAAACAATTCCTTGCAATTACGCCTCTACAACCCACTTTTGGGGACCCCGTTCGGGATGGTGTGGATTATCGCGCATTCTCGGGCCTAGTAGAGCAAGATGCAGACCTCCTACAGGAGCATTCGATCTTGATGGAATTTTAATGCCTTTTTCTTTAGAAAATGAGATTTCTACAAGAAAATAAATAAAATTTATTTTAATATATATATATATATATAATCAAAATATCTATTTTAATTATTTTATATAAATATTCCAAGTTTTATAAAAGAATCACCATTACATGAAAATAGCATCCAAGTACAAAACAATTCCAATATTTCAAGAAAATGCCATATACTATGAAAATTAGGTTTTACTCACTAGAAATTTTACTTTTATAAAATATATTTCTATGAAAATCCTAATGATGATAATTAAATGCTTGAGGTGTATTTTGAAAATTATATCAAATTATTTTTACATAAAACCCCCTCAAGTTATACTAAATTAAAATAAGGACTCTAGTAAACATAGGTTTAAGTGGGACCAGTCTCTTGAGACTCAGGGAGCCGGAGAATATGGGTGCTTGCCTATTTAAGGTAGACAATCTAACAAACGGTGTTATCTAATTGTCTTGGAAAAAGACACAAATCCTGCCGTTCATGTGCAGCAGTTACCGATAACATCAAAACTAATTCAGGATTTCAAGTGTCTGACTCAGACTGAGTCTCAATCTAATCAAGCTGACCTGAATGCGATTCAAGTATAAAACTCCAATACAACATGAATCCATGAATCCGTTTATTCAATTTATAATCAATCTATATTGACCGAACCGAACCATGGATATACCCCGTTTACATGACTCTCCATTTATATCCATTCCATTTACTGATATCATGGTTTCGGCAAGTCATCCATCTATATAACCAAACAATACAATCAATACAAAAGACATCGTAGGGTTTATAAGGGGTAAATTGGTACGAAAGATGTTAAAAGTGGCACGAGCCTGTAACCATAATACACCTAACCTAAATATCCATTACCATTGTACCGTGGCTGAACGGTTCCTTATGCTTCGTATACCTTAGTCTCTGGAATAGTGGGACTGCTATCGTATACACTGACATTTTCTGTACCAAGCTACAAACAACAGCGTTAACAATATAATCAAACATTATAAGTTATATTCTTTTTCTGTCTATTCTATCTCTACTCACCTTTGGGACTTACCGAGCGATTGTTCGCTGATGACATTCCTTCTTCTTTCTTTGAAATGTTGCCAGGTGATTCGGACTCATTGGAGATTAAGCCAAGCACTGAAGATTTGGAGCAGATACCATTTGACCCAGAGCTGTAGGCACTTGTATATATTTATTTCATTTCAGTTATGCCATTGTTTAGGCATCACTTTCTACTCATGTATTTACATTTCAATTGTACCTGTAAAAGAATGTTTAATAAATAAAGTTGCTATTCATTTACATTCCCGTCTCTTGTGTACTTTTACTTTATATTGCTTAGATACGCTTAACGTTTTTACTTCTGAGTAGCTACGTAGCGGCCTCGTCGCGTCCTCTTGCCGTACACCGGGAAACGGGGTGTGACAGGTTTTGTTGGCGGCCCATGCAGGTCAGCTTTGTATGGGCATGCAGGTCAGTTCTGCATGGACATGCGGGTCAATTCTGCATGAAGTCTTAAGCAATATAACACAAGAATTAGCAACTAAAAACATTCTTTATATATTCCTTGAATCTTCCAATTTCATATATTTTGAATCTGTCATAACCCAAATTTTTCTTTCAAGGTTATGGATTCCCCAAACAACACTAGCACCAACTTCAACAACACTCCACCACCTCTACCACTTACACCTACCGTCGCTGGTCCGATCAATGAGCAGACGGTACTGCTTGAGGTGATCCGCAGCCTCCTGGAGGGATAGCAGCAGCAGACTACTATGTTGATGAACCGCCCAGAAGCGAAAGCCCCAGGGGTAAAGCAATTCCGGTATTTGCACCCTAAGCAATTTTCAGGAAAAGAGAGCCCTCTAGAAGCTGAGTATTGGGCTCAGAGCATTGAGGATGATCTGGTAGTGGCACAAGTGCCAGAGATCACTTGGATTCGAGTTACGAAGCTACAGCTCACTGACAATGCACGTGTATGGTGGAAGGCGAAAGAAAGCCGTCTTGACCAATCGATCGAATGAAGGACTTTTCGTGACATGTTCGACGCGAAATACTTCCCAGAGACTGCCCGATTCGACATGGAGCAGCAAGTTATTCATTTACAACAGGGTTCGATGTGGACCAAGTCAGTGGATGAGTATGACGCTGAGTTCACCATGCTCAGTAGGTAAAATATGTCTCAATATTCAATTTTCAAATTTCACATATTACATAGCTAACACAAGACCTTAACAGGTTCGCGGTACATTTGATACCAACTGCTGAGATTTGATCCAGACGGTTTCAGCAAGGGTTAGATTCAGAAATCCAAGCTGCTTTAGCTACAGGGGATTTCCCAACCCATGAGATGGCTCTGAAAGCTACCCGCTGATATGAGGCAGTGGTGAAAATGAGGGGCATACCTCAATCTGCCTCTATGAAGCGCCCTGCCACTCACATGGCAGGAGGAGCCTCTTCAAGGCCACAATTTGTGCCCAGGAGACCAGGAGTACCGAACAACCGGCCCAACCCAGCCTTTTGTACCTACTGCAGGAGAGATGGACATTTGAAGAAAGACTGTCGGCGTGCAAATCGCCTTTACATAGTCTGCGGCTCAGCTACCTATGACATCGGGTCTTGTCCTCATAGACACAACCTACATGCTGCACCCAGACCAGCAATCACTTACCAGTAGCGCCCAGCCATCCAGGTGTTAGTTGTATGTATGCCCTAGAGGCCATTGTCGTACATATGATGTATATTATAGTGGATGCTTGGACATATATAGAGATGACTTTCTTGCTCGACATGATAGTATGCTATCTGGTTGCTCTTTATCTTAACATGTATACCTGTCTCTTGATACTGTCTCATGGTTACATGTTGGTAAAGCCCCTAAGATGTGTACTTTACTACCGGGATTATGATGCAGATCATACTAGTGGGGCCATGGTAATCCATAAGTTCTTCCTTTAATATTCCTAGTCGTGGGTGTACGAGACGGGGCATCGATATACCAGAGTAGACTAGCGTATACGCTTCTCGACCTATTTGATGGGTGATGGATGATCCCATATCCATTGGTGTTTGACATCAGAGATGGTATACGGGTGCTCAGTGGAGACTGAGTACACTGGACGGACTCGCCGAGAACTCCTAAATGGTATTATACTTGACGTCAGATAGCAGTTCTTTGGTGACACTGGTACATGTTAGTCTGTAGACCCGAGATCGTCATAAAGTCTTGTGTGATTCCCACTGTGCTTTGATTTCCACCTTACCACGTTCAAGAGGACATGCAAAACGGTGGTTTTTGGGTACAGTCCCGAGTCACATGGAGGCAATGAGCGATAGGAGGGGATTTCGTCTCTCCCGGTATTGGGGGTGGATGTCGTGCAGTGCTCGATTGGCTATAACTGGAAGTCCCTAGCCAGGGCTGATTTAGAGATTTACTGATAAGTGTTATTAGTTGTTTCTCGACCCGTTATGAGCCTCGTATCGGCATGACTTACCGAGTTATTGGGGTTTGGCGTTTACCACCCCTAGACTTGATATGCGGCATCTCAAACGAAGAGACCGGACTGTACGGTAGTGTTACTGACAGGCTTTACAGGAGCTAAAGCGGGCTTGCTTGTTGATCTTCTGATCGCTCAATACCCGGGTAGCCGTTACGTCCAGCTAGTACCGCTGACGGCTTGTGGGTGTTTGATGTGATCATCACCTACTGCCGGCGTATTGACGAGTCTTTAGAGTCCTACATAGAGGTTTTACTGGCTCAGGTGAAATGAAGTAGGAGCACATATATGATATGTGCGGGACCGAGAATAATACGAGTATGCGATACCGTATTCTATTCTCGCGATATTTGTATCGGTTGGTTATATGTGATATAGCCCGGTTATCGAATCAAGTATTGATTCGATAAGTTGGTACATATAATATTAGTCGGTCATATGAGATATAGCCGGATTATTAAATCAAGTGTTGATTTGATAATTTAGTGTATAATTGTATATTTGATATACTAGTTTACATTAACTAATATTAGCTCACTTAAGTATTTATTTTTCTCACATGTGCACACTTAATATATATGTGATATATATTAATTGTGTTTTCTTTTGTGTCATGGTTGATGACACACACTATATGGGTGTATGAGACTTACACCATACTAATTATAATGTAGGGTTTAAATATTTAAAGTAAATCCAAATTAGTGGATAAATGGTCACATGCATGAAGCTTGTAGAAGCTTGTGGATACAATGACTTGGTCCACTAATTTTTTTTACAAAAGATATTTATTAACCTAACCATTATAACTTAGCCATGGTTATGTCTCTACATGAGTTAGCTATATGATACAAACTCACCCATGGTTGATTCTCTCACCTCAATTAGTTCATTCTCATCTCTTTGCTTCATCTTCTTCTTCCTTGAAAAAAAGCTTGCTAGGTTTTTCCAAAGTGAGAAAATATTGTGAGAAAAATAAAATTAAAGTGAGCCCACTTCCTACTTCATCATTCTCTACTAGATTAGTACTTTAGTATAGGGTGTTAGGTTCACTAATCTCTCATTAGTGAAGTAGTAGCTTGAGTTAGTGTCTCCTCGACGTAGATCATCTTCGGTCTCGAAGACTTCAAGCAAGATCGTTCCTTTCACCTTGAGAAGCCATGCAAGAGTCCGGGAGTTCCATGATCGCAGCGAAGGGACCACTACAAGGAGCCATTGAAGTGAAGGACTGGTCTACAAATGTTGTATTATGTTATCACTTAGAAGTATAGATGTTTACTTTCTAGTTTAGCTCCTAAAACTCTAGTTAGATCCTTGGTTAGGGTTGTTTGGCACACTAAATTTTTAAATATAGCATGTTTGATACCTTGTGAAACCTTGTGGTTATGCCTAAGAATCCTAAACTGGTATCAGAGCCTTGCTAGAGTATTAGGAGTTGTCTAAGCAAATTTAGAAGTTCGAACGAACTTCGAAAACCCGATATTGCCCACTTTCTGGAAATTTTTCATATTAAAAATAGTCAGAAAATCATGCTGGTAATTTTATGGACCCTCTTGAAGAACGAGTCCCTAACTCGCTTTAGTGACCACGGAACCGCTACCAAAGCATGGTTTTGGCGGCGGTTCCACGACGCCACTAAGGAGGCAAGGGAAGGCACTTCAACGGTTGGTCCATTGGTACTGGGGTATGCTTCTGGGTATTTTTAATACTGTTCAAGTGTTGAGCTTTCTGGGAAATTTTGGGAATTCGTTGATTCGATCGAAAGGTTTAACATCGTCTAGCTATTTGTGGAATGCGATACAATATGTGGAATTCATATAGTTAGGCATGAAATCCAAAATATATGATATTTTGGGTTTATGATGTCTAAGGTTATTATGGATTTCAAATGTTGTAGTTTGACATTTTCTTTTCTGCGACCGTAAGTGTAATATGTGGTGTATTGCTAGTTTCGTTGCTATATGTCAACGACAATTGGGATACGCATATTTACTTACGTTGATGACATGTGATGTTATGTGTTGCTGTGATATGTTATATTGGATCGTCGCGTTTTGAATAGCCGGGGTTTTTATGTGAGATAAGAGTTTTTATTTTCATTCATGTAAAATTCAATATATGTAATATTCTTTTATTGGGGCACTTCTGGGTTGAGGATGATGTCACCATTGTTGTATATTATTTACTTTTCCGTATTAGGATAGACCCGATGAGGGGAGAACAAGTAACCGGGTTCTAGAGTCCAGTAGAAGACCAACTCGAGGAGTTGAGTCTGGGTCTCCTAACTCTAGAATTGGTAGGGTTGCTTGCCGCTCTCGTAGGGGTGTAGGGATGTGGGTTTGGCTATTCATCGCGACCGTGGAATCCGTGTTTTATACAGGCTCAAAATAAAACACGAACCTCCTAGTATATCCAATATTTCATATGTTTCTTCTGCTGCTCTGTGATGTGATCACTGTGCTGTTAGTTATATGTATGCCCTAGAGGCCATTACTGTACATACGATGTATATTGTAGTGAATGTTAGGACATATATAAGGAGGACTTTCTTGCTCGACATGATAGTATGCTATCTGGTTGTACTTTATCTTAACATGTACTCAGATTGTCTCTATGTTACATGTTGATAAAGCCCTTAGGATATGTACTCGACTACTGGGACTATGATGAGATCATACTAGTGGGGCCACGGTATTCGACGAGTACATCCTATAACTGTTCCTAGTCGAGGGTGTATCGAGACAGGGTATCGATACACCAGAGTAGACTAGCGTATACGCATCTTGACCCATATGATGGGCGATGGATGATCCCATATCCATCAGTGTTTGACATCAAGGATGGTGTACGGGTGCTCAGTAGAGACTGGGTACACTGGACGGACTCGCCGAGAACTCCCAGATGGTATTATACCATACGTCAGATGGCAGTTCTCCGGTGACACTGGTACAGAGTAGTCTGTTGACCCGAGATCGTCATAGAGTCTTGTGTGATTCCTACTGTGCTTTGATTTCCATCATACCATGTCCAAGAGGGCGTGCAAAAAGGTGGCTTTTGGGTACAGTCCCGAATCACATGGAGGCAATGAGCGATAGGAAGGGATTCGTCTCTCCCGGTATAGGGAGTTGATGTTGTGCTGTGTTCGATTGGCTATAACCGGAAATCCTTGGCCAGGGTTGCTGAGATTTACTGGTAAGTGTTATCAGTAGTTTCTCGAACTGTTATAGACCTCATATCGACACGACTTATCGAGCTACTGGGGTCTGACGTTTACCACCCCTAGGCGAGATATGCGACATATCAGACGACGAGACCGGACTGTACGGGAGTGTTACTATTTGGATTCACAGGAGAAGTTATAGGCTTGCTTGTTGATCTTCTGAGCGCTCAATACCTGGGTAGCTGTTACGTTTAGCTGACCGCTTGCAGCTTGTGGGTGTTTGATATGATCATCACCTACTGCCGGCGTATTGACGATTCTTTAGAGTCCTACACAGAGGTTTCTTGGCTCAGGCAAAACGGAGTAGGGGCACATATGTGATATGTGCGGGACCGAGGATAATACGATATGAGATACCGTATTCTATTCTCGCGATATTTGATATCAACCGGGTCATCGGATCAAGAGTTGATTCGATGAATCGGTACGAATAAATATTAGTCGGTTATATACGATATAGCCGGATTGTCGGATCAAGTGTTGATTCGATAATTTAATGTATAATAATATATATGATATATTAAATTACATTAACTAATATTAGCTCACTAAAAGATTCTTTTTCTCACTCGGGTAATACATTGATATATATGCGATATATGTTAATTGTATTATTTTATTTTGTTACGATAAATATTATATATATGATATATAATATTGTAACATGATATGATAAATAATGCAACATGTTTTGTGGAGTTTAAACATGATTAGGGTTTGGATTAGGGTTAAGTCTTCTAGTTGATTCTAGAAGCTTTTCATTTTGTCATGATAAAGATATTTGTGAGTGACTCATTCTTAACTCAACCAAAACCCTAACCCTTGGTTAATTCTCTATAATGGTTAAGTCAACCATGGTTGCATTATTTTTCATATTAATCCTTTCATTATTCATCACAAAAATAAAATGGATCACTATTCTTCTTCTTCCTTGAGTTCTTCATGCAAAGCTTTCTTGTTTTGATTTTTGTGATGAATAAATATGAGAAAAAGATAAATAAAGAGAGCAAAAATCCTACTTCATCATCCTCATCTTCCCTTGCCATTTAGATGAGGGTGTTCACATCATTTCATGAGTGTTAGCTTGTGTTAACGAAACTTCAAGGTAGATCATCTTAGTATCGAAGATCGGAAGCAAAGGTTGCATCTTTCTCTTCGTGGAACCTCTCGAGAGTCCGGAACCCGATGATCGCAGCGAAGGGACCACAACACGGAGCATATGAAGTGAAGGACCGGATCTACAAAGGTTGTAATCCCTCTCACTTAGTGTTAAAGTGTTTAGCATGTTAGTTTTCGCCTAATCTCTAGTTTAAAGATCCGTATTCGGGTTGTTCGGCACGGCTAAAATTTTAATCGGGCATGGTTGATGCCTCGTAGACCCTTGTGCGCGTGCCCAGCAACCCTACAGTGGTATCAGAGCCAAGCTAGAGCTTTAGGCGAAGTCTAGACGAAGTTTAAAGTCCGATCGAACGCCGAAACCCCGACACGGAACCCTCTCTGTACATTTTTCAAAAATGTGGTTTTTTCTGAATTAAAAATTCTCAGAAAATTAAGCAGGAAAAACTAAGAATTACTGTGAAGTACGGACGTCTAACTCGAAAATTTGACCGCGGAACCGCGGCTAAACCATGGGTTTTGCAGCGGTTCCGCGGCCAAAATTTGGACTTAGTCCCTGAAATTTCATGTAATTATTTTTAGGCCCTTTCTTGTTATTTTTTTCTGTGAATATTTTAATTCCACTCAAGTGTTGAGTTTTCAAGGGTTGTATTGGGGAATCGTTGATTCGATCGGATGATTTATCTTTGTTTAGTTTGTCCGGATAATTTTAGAAACTGTTAAAAAGTTCGGGCGGATATCGATAACTCATTTTTTCCCCTGTCGGAAAATTTTTCAAAAGTTGGATTTTTTCTCGTGTTTAAGAATGTTCTAAGTCGTGCAAGTAACGCCGTGGACCCTCTAGAAGACAACAAACCTTAACTCGATTATGTGACCGTCTTGAACTGTCTTTTGAACCTTAGGGTTTGGGGCAGTACGGCGTGCCACATGTGAGGCGTTGGCTTGACCCTTCTACGGCTGGACCATTGGTACTGTGGCATGTGATGGATGTTTTAAAACTGATTTCAAGTGTTGAGATATATTGGGGAAATCTTGGGTGTTTGATGATTCGATCGGAAAGTTTAACTTTGTCTATTTATCTGGAATGTGATACAATATTTGGAATCCACAAAAAGTTATGAGATAACTAATTTGAATATTATAAACATAGCAGTTTAGTCTCAAATGATCTGTTGCCACGGAATTTTGATGTGATCAAAAGTCCGTCGCAATCACGTAGTGTACGCGGATACTCGCCGGGTAAACTTAATAGACAGTTACGCCCCATATCCCCGACCAAGTGACTGTAGGAGAACCCCGTCACCGAAAGCATCCGTTCGGGTGCTCACGGCAGCGGTGTTCCGCCTTAGTGCACTTCGTCGACGGCATCTGGGGTGCGGCCGTTTACTAAAGTTTGCGACGAGCATTCGATCAGGACGTCGGGAATCTTGTTGAATTGCCCGACTTGATATTGAAAAGAGTTTTCGATAAATAAGACTAAAATGCGGGGTTTATAATTGTTTGGCATGCGATGTCTAAGAAATTCATTTGGTTAGGCATGCGATGTCTAAAGAGATTGTGGATTCCAACTGTTGTAGTTTTACACTTTCTTTTCTGTGACTGTAAGCGTAGTATGTGGTGTATCGCCGGCTTCGTTGCTATACATCAACGACAATCGGGATACGAATACTTGCTTACGTTGATGATATGAGATATTATGTGTTGCTGTGATATGTTGTATTGGATCGTCGCTTTTGAATAGCCGGGGGTTTTATGTGAGATGAGAGTTTTTTCTTTTTCATTCATGTAAAATTCATTTGTATGTAATATTCTTTTATTGGGGCACTTCCAGGTTGCGGAAGATGTCACCGTTGTATATTATTTACTTTTCCGCATTAGGTAGACCCAAGGCGGGGAGCACAAGTAACCGAGTTCTAGGGTCCAGTGGGAGACCATCTCGAGAAGTCGAGACCGGGTCTCCTAACCCTAGAATTGGCAGTGTTACTTGCCGCTCTCGTAGGAGTCTGGGGATGTGGGTTTGGCTATTCATCGCGACCGTGGAATCCGTGTTTTATACTGGCTCGTATTGAAAACACGGACGTCCTAGTATATCCAATATTTCATATATGTTCTTCTGCTGCAATGTTCTGTGATGAGATCATATTACTGCTTGAGACGAATGTTTATATTTTATATATATGAGATATATGTTATATTGCAGATTTCGTTTCAAAAGAGATGCTTGTGAAGCATAATAAAATGGGACTTCATTAATGAGATTAATGAAATAAAAGAAACCTAAGATGTTGTAGAAACTTGTTTAATAAAAACTGGTAGCTCTAGTTCTTGCTTTGCATAGCGGTGTTCCTTGTAGAACATCCAGCACCTTATTCGATAAGGAAAGGACCGAGATCCCTTCACCGGGAGTGACTCCTTTAGCAATAACTGGCAGATGCTACAACCCTCGGTTTGTCTTTTGATTGCTTCTATAGTTTCTGCTTTGCACAGTGATATATATGATATATCCCGCACCTTATTCGACGAGGAAAGGGCCGACGATCCCTTCACCGGGAGTGACCCCTTTAGCAAAACTAGAAAAGCCTCAAAAACACTCCATTTAAAATCACTCGATTCTACAACGATATCAAGTTCATTACGCAAAGGGTTTTCTTAAAAACCCGTCGTAGCCCTCCGTCATTTCAGATAAGTACTACTTAGTATTCGTGCTGCGGTAGTTTGGCATTCGTCAAGGCGTAGTGTACGGTAGCTAACTAGTGCTTATCTGCTAGCATACGATGCGATTGGATTAGGGTATTCGTACGGCGTTGTTTGGCATTCGTCAAGGGTCGTGCGGGTGGGTTTAATTCAATCAAGAAATGTACGGGTTGAACTTGGCTGGCGGACTATGGGTGGTTTGGCATTCGTCAAGGTCATAGGACGCTAGGGGCAAAATATTATTGGGAATTTCAAGTGTTGAAATTTGCAATGAGATTGCATACCTTCTATGAGATAGTTGGATCCCGATACCCGCTGCGAGTAAGAATTACTCCTGGGAGAGTTTTACACATTACAATTAGCCGATCAAGTAGGTGTCTAGAAAGGTGTCAACGAGGTTACGCCCCTGGGAAAACGAGGTTTACTTTAATTAGGTTCGTGCGAAAGCACGGGGGACCTCCCTCAAAGTACCGACACTGGCCTGGCTGAAAGATTGGCGAACTTGTAGCGTGTAATTAATCCCGGCTAGTCTTTCCGTTTAGGGTTTGAAGGAAGATTTGATTAAAACAGTGGGAGACATCCTGATTAGATATATTAGATAACCAATCTAATCTTGCAAGAGCATACGCTGAGTGTTTTCTTCTCTCTCTCTCCAGATAGCGACCATATCACGCCTTAATCAAGATAATAAAACGGATATATTGACCGAACCCACTTGTTATACTGAGCTGGGGAACGTTGGTCCCGCTCCAACTTATAGTTGTTATAAGACAGAGCAGGAAATTGGGGAATACCAAATTTCCCGTGCCGCCCAAACGAAGAAAGTGCATGTTGATGCATCATCTTCGGGTGTGTTCATTACACAGAACTGTTTCTCAGTATCCTTTACGTCCTGGGTATGTGATACCGGATCAGGATCCCGTATATATAATCTGTTACATGGGCTACAGATAGGTAGAGAACTGAGAACGGGTGATAAGTTTCATGAGATCGAAAACGGTGCAAGTGTTGCAGCCAAGTCTGTTGGTCACTGTCACCCTGTATTACCAGAATACATTGATTCTGAACAAATGTTATTAGATACCGAACCTGATATACAAAATCATATCAGTCTCTTTATTAGTAAAGAAAGGATATAATTTTGTATTGTTGGATAATGTTTTGAACATTTCCTATATCAAGAGTTGATCGGTTCAGGCACGTTATCTAAAAGCATTGTCGTTCTAAATCAAACTACAGTTCTTAGTATACGGAACATACACAAGAGGAAGAGTTCAGAAATGAACGAATCCTTCTTGAGGTATTGTAGACTAGGTCATATCAATGCGACCCGACTGGCTGAAGTTACATTTAGATGCATATTTAAATTAGTTTGAATTTACATCTTATGAAACTTGTCGGTCATGTCACAAAGATAAGATGATCACAGCTCTGTTTATTAGAAACAGAGAAAGAGTTAGTGAACTCTTGGGATTGATACATGTTGATGTATGAAAGGTCCCCTGTCTACACATGCAAAGACCGGTTCTTTGTACTTCATTACATTATCTGATGATCTCTCAAGATTCAGACATATGTTCCTGTTGAAACACACGTCTGAACCTTTTGAGATATTCACAGAATATAAATTAGAAGTAGAGAACCAAAATACGGGTAAAAGTATTATGTCCTTTGATGTGATCAAGGAGGAGAATACTTGAGCACGAAATTCCTGGACTATTCAAAAGGAGAATGAGATTCTCTCTCAGCATTACTCCTCCGTATACACCACAGCACGTCGATGTATCGGGGTGGAGCCATAGTACCCTATGTGATATGGTGTGCTCTATGATGAGTACTACTGAGTTTCCTATTTCCTTTAGGGAGTTATGCACTTGTGAAGTTGCATACCTATTGAATATGGTTCAAATCAAATCAGTTGCCTACCACTTCATATATGATATGGAAAGGGAAGAGCCCATATCTTAAGTTTGTTAAGATTTGGGGTTGTCCGGCCTATGTCTAAAAGCAAAATCCGGACAAGCTCGAGGCAAGGTCTGTTATGTAGAACTGGAATGGTTCCAGCTATACAAACTGCAGCTGATGATTTGGTAGAACCAAAGGATTCAATAGTTTCCAACGAACATCAGCCTCTCTACCGATCTAGTAGGGTTCCTCACCCACCTGAGAGATACTTTGGTTTCTCTATGACAGTGGGAGCGAGGATTGCATCATGAGATGATGACCCAACTAGTTTCGAGCTGGCCATCAGGAGTGAGACTCTGTAAGAATGGCTGGATGCTTATCGATCTGAGATGGAATCCTTATACACCAACAAAGTATGGACTTTGGTTGCTTTATCTGAAGGGTTAAATCCCCATCAGGAGCGAGTATATCTTGAGAAGATTGCTTGGTGTACATGGAAAAGTTGAGACTTTCAAAGCTATGCTTAAGTCCATCCAGATCCTACTTGCCACGGCTACATACCATGACTACGATATCTGCTGCTTGGGTTTCATGACTGCTTTTCTAAGTGATGTTTTAGAAGAGAACGTCTATAAGTACACAGCCAGAGGGCTTCGTAGACAGTGGGAGCAGCGGAAACGTGTGCAAGATGTTTTATATGATAAAACAGGCATCGCAGAGTTGGAACATCTGTTTTGATGTGGTAGTCAAAGAGTTTGACTTCATCAAAATGGTAGATGAACCTTGTATATACGAAAAGGTAGTAGAGAGTATGGTGGTGATCCTCGTAGAGTACGTGGATGACATACTCTTGATAAGGAAGGAGTTTCCTATGCTACGCTCGGTCAATCTCCGCTCATCACAAGGATTCTCCATATAGGATCAAAGTGATACCTCCTAAATCCTGGGTTTTGGATCTATGAGATAGATCTAATTGGATGTTAGGACACTCACTAGTTGTAGTGAGATGGTATCAATCGATCCTGGGGAGAATCACTGGAAAGGTTCCAGAGTTATAAGGACGACTGAATGTCAGTCGCAGGCATTGTCTACACCCTCAGTGGAGGGACGGTATGTTGGAAGAGTTCCAAGCTAGATACCGTGACATACTAGACGATTAAAGGCAAGATACATCGTTGCCAAGGATGCTACGAAAGAGGCAGTCTGGATACATATAAGTTCATGAGATGAACTTCGTTCCTACCATTGTGTGACAATGGAGTTGTGGCTTTAGCCAAGGAACTTCCGTCCCATCAGAAATCCAGACATAATTCTTAGGCAGTATCACCTGATCATGGAGATGGTTGATCTTCAGGGAGATCGAGGTTAGGAGAGCAGACACAGAGGACGGCAGCGCGGATCCACTCACAAAGGCCTTTTTCCCAGTAGAGACTTTTTATGGGACGGTTTAGTATGAGATACTTCAACCACAGCTAATTGTTGGGTATGCGATACCATAACAGATGGCTCTAGTGCAAGTGGGAGATTGTTAGTTATATGTATGCCCTAGAGGCCATTACTGTACATACGATGTATATTGTAGTGGATGCTAGAACATATATAAGGAGGACTTTCTTGCTCGACATGATAGTATGCTATCTGGTTGTACTTTATCTTAACATGTACTCAGATTGTCTCTATGTTACATGTTGATAAAGCCCTTAGGATATGTACTCGACTACTGGGACTATGATGAGATCATACTAGTGGGGCCACGGTAGTCGACGAGTACATCCTATAACTGTTCCTAGTCGAGGGTGTATCGAGACAGGGTATCGATACACCAGAGTAGACTAGCGTATACGCATCTTGACCCATATGATGGGCGATGGATGATCCCATATCCATCGGTGTTTGACATCAAGGATGGTGTACGGGTGCTCAGTAGAGACTGGGTACACTGGACGGACTCGCCGAGAACTCCCAGATGGTATTATACCATACGTCAGATGGCAGTTCTCCGGTGACACTGGTACAGAGTAGTCTGTTGACCCGAGATCGTCATAGAGTCTTGTGTGATTCCCACTGTGCTTTGATTTCCATCATACCACGTCCAAGAGGGCGTGCAAAAAGGTGTCTTTTGGGTACAGTCCCGAATCACATGGAGGCAATGAGCGATAGGAAGGGATTCGTCTCTCCCGGTATAGGGAGTTGATGTTGTGCTGTGTTCGATTGGCTATAACCGGAAATCCTTGGCCAGGGTTGCTGAGATTTACTGGTAAGTGTTATCAGTAGTTTCTCGAACTGTTATAGACCTCATATCGACACGACTTATCGAGCTACTGGGGTCTGACGTTTACCACCCCTAGATGAGATATGCGACATATCAGACGACGAGACCGGATTGTACAGGAGTGTTACTATTTGGATTCACAGGAGAAGTTACAGGCTTGCTTGTTGATCTTCTGAGCGCTCAATACCTGGGTAGCTGTTACGTTTAGCTGACCGCTTGCAGCTTGTGGGTGTTTGATATGATCATCACCTACTGCCGGCGTATTGACGATTCTTTAGAGTCCTACACAGAGGTTTCTTGGTTCAGGCAAAACGGAGTAGGGGCACATATGTGATATGTGCGGGACCGAGGATAATACGATATGAGATACCGTATTCTATTCTCACGATATTTGATATCAACCGGATCATCGGATCAAGAGTTGATTCGATGAATCGGTACAAATAAATATTAGTCGGTTATATGCGATATAGCCGGATTGTCGGATCAAGTGTTGATTCGATAATTTAATGTATAATAATATATATGATATATTAAATTATATTAACTAATATTAGCTCACTAAAAGATTCTTTTTCTCACTCGGGTAATACATTGATATATATGCGATATATGTTAATTGTATTATTTTATTTTGTTACGATAAATATTATATATATGATATATAATATTGTAACATGATATGATAAATAATGCAACATGTTTTGTGGAGTTTAAACATGATTAGGGTTTGGATTAGGGTTAAGTCTTCTAGTTGATTCTAGAAGCTTTTCATTTTGTCATGATAAAGATATTTGTGAGTGACTCATTCTTAACTCAACCAAAACCCTAACCCTTGGTTAATTCTCTATAATGGTTAAGTCAACCATGGTTGCATTATTCTTCATATTAATCCTTTCATTATTCATCACAAAAATAAAATGGATCACTATTCTTCTTCTTCCTTGAGTTCTTCATGCAAAGCTTTCTTGTTTTGATTTTTGTGATGAATAAATATGAGAAAAAGATAAATAAAGAGAGCAAAAATCCTACTTCATCATCCTCATCTTCCCTTGCCATTTAGATGAGGGTGTTCACATCATTTCATGAGTGTTAGCTTGTGTTAACGAAACTTCAAGGTAGATCATCTTAGTATCGAAGATCGGAAGCAAAGGTTGCATCTTTCTCTTCGTGGAACCTCTCGAGAGTCCGGAACCCGATGATCGCAGCGAAGGGACCACAACACGGAGCATATGAAGTGAAGGACCGGATCTACAAAGGTTGTAATCCCTCTCACTTAGTGTTAAAGTGTTATGCATGTTAGTTTTCGCCTAATCTTTAGTTTAAAGATCCGTATTCGGGTTGTTCGGCACGGCTAAAATTTTAATCGGGCATGGTTGATGCCTCGTAGACCCTTGTGCGCATGCCCAGCAACCCTACATGTGGATTCTGAGACGAATGGATATACATTATATATAAGATATATAGTAGACGTTGCTTATGTTTTGCACCCGCGCTAGTCCCGTCCAGGTATGCCGTTAGTTAAGTAACCTAACGGTGCATAACGGAACATTGTGGTGAATGCGGATGGCATAAGCGTACGTTATATTTTCGTTTCTTCTATAATGCTTAGGAAGCTTAAATGATGGGATTTCATTAATGAGATTAATGAAAAGAAAGAAACCTAAAAGTTGTTGTGGAATCAAATTTTCAAAAAAGATAGCTACAGTATTTGCTTTGCATAGTGATATATGTGATATATCCCGCACCTTATTCGATAAGGAAAGAGCCGAGATCCCTTCACCGGGAGTGACCACTTTAGCAATAACTGGCAGATGCTACAACACACGGTTTGTATTTTGATTGCTTTTGGAGTATTTGCTTTGCACAGTGATATATGTAATATATCCTGCACCTTATTCGATAAGGAAAGTGCCGAGATCCCTTCACCGGGAGTGACCTCTTTAGCGAAACTAGGAAAAGCCTAAAAAACACTCCTTTTCAAAATCACTCGATTCTACAACGATATCAAGTTCATTACGCAAAAGGTTTTCTGAAAAACCTATCGTAGCCCTCCGTCATTTCAGATAAGAAGTATTTAGTATTCGTGCTGCGTTTGTTGACCTTGTCAAGGCGTAGTGTGCGGTAGCTATTTAGTGCTTATCTGCTAGCATATGATGCGATTGGATTAGGGTAGTCGTGCGGCCTTGTTGACCTTGTCAAGAGTCGTGCGGGTGGGTTTAATTCAATCAGGAAATGATGGGTTGAACTTGACTTGCGGTCTATGGTTTGTTGACCTTGTCAAGGTCATAGATCGCTTGGGGCAAAATATTATCGGGAATTTCAAGTGTTGAAATTTGCAATGAGATTGCATACTTTCTATGAGATAGTTGGATCCCGATACCCACTGTGAGTAAGAGTTACTCCTGGGAGAGTTTTACACAAGACAATTAGCCGATCAAGTAGGTGTCTAGAAAGGTGTTTACGGGATTATGCCTCTACGGAAACGAGTTTTATTTTAATTAGGTCTGTGCGAAAGCACGAGGAACCTCTCTCAAATTACCAACACTGGCATGGCTGAAAGATTGGCGAAATTGTAGGGTGTAATTAATTCCGGCTAGTCTTTCCTTTTAGGGTTTGAAGGAAGATTTGATAAAAACAGTGGGAGCCATTCTGATTAGATAAAATAATAACCAATCTGATCTTGCAAGAGCATACGCTAAAGTGTTTTCTTCTCTCTCTCTCCAGGTAGCGACCATGTCACGTCTTAATCAAGATAATAATATGGATGTATTGACCGAATCCGCATGTTATACTGTGTAGGGGAACATTGGTTCCGTTCTTTCTTATAATTGTTATAAGAATGAACATGAAATAGGGGAATGCCAGGATTCCCATGCCACCCGATTGAAGAAAGTACATGTTGATGCATTTTCTTCAGGTGTGTTCGTTACGGAGAACTGTTTCTCCCTTTGCTTTACGTCCTGAGTATTAGATACCGGGTCATGATCCCATATATGTAATCTGTGACATGGGCTAAGGAAAGGTAGAGAACTGGGAGAAGGTGATAAAGACATAAGGGTTGGAAATGGTGCAATTGTTGCAGCTAAATCTGTCGGGAAATATCACCTTGTATTACCAAGTGGTAATACATTGATTCTGAACGAATGCTATTACATGCCGAACCTGATATGCAATATTATATCAGTTTCTTTATTAAGTAAAGAAAGATATAATTTTATAGTACAGGATAATGTTATGAACGTCTTCCTGAATCAAAAGTTGATTGGATCAGGCACGTTGTGCAATAGCATTTATGTTCTAAATCAATCAACGGTTCTGAGCATACAAAACACACACAAGAGGAAGAGTTCAAAATTGAACGAATCCTTCTTGTGGTATTGTAGACTATGTCATATCAATGCGACAAGACTAGCTAAGTTACATAAGGATGGATATTTGAATCCGTTCGAATTTTCATCTTATGACACTTGCCAGTCATGTCTCAAAGGCAAAATGACCAAAACTCCGTTTACAGGACACGGAGAAAAAGCTAGTGAGCTCTTGGGGCTGATATATAGTGATGTATATGGTCCCATGTATACACATGCCAGGAATGGTTCTTTGTACTTCATTACATTCACTGACGATCTCTCAAGATACGGACATGTATTCCTGATGAAACACAAGTCTGAAGCTTTTGAGAAATTCAAGGAATATAAATCCGAAGTCGAGAACCAAACGGGTAAAAGTATTAAAATCCTTCGATCTGATCGAGAAAGTGAATACTTGAGCATGGAGTTCCTGAACTTTCTAAAAGAGAATGAGATTCTCTCTCAGCTTACTCCTCCGTATACACCACAACACAACGGTGTATCGAAACGGAAGAATCGCACCCTATTGGATATGGCGTGCTCTATGATGAGCACTGCTGAGTTAACTATTTCCTTTTGGGGTTATGCGCTTGAGACAGCAGTATACCTATTGAATCAAGTTCCATCTAAATCCATACCTACCACACCATATGAGATATGGAGTGGGAAGAGACCATATCTTAAACGAGTTAAGATATGGGGTTGTCCAGCTTATGTCAAAAAGCAAAATCCGGACAAACTCGAGGCACGATCAGTTCTTTGCAAGTTTGTGGGATATCCAAAGAATTCATATGGATATTTTTTCTACCACAGTGAGGAACAAAAGGTGTTTGTTGCTCAACATGCCACCTTTTTAGAAAAGGAATTTCTTGTAAAAGAAATTAGTGGCAAAGAGGTAGAACTGGAAGAAGTTCCAGATATACAAACTATAACTGAAGATTTAGTGGAACCAGAGGATTCGATAGTACTCAACGAACTCCAGTCTCTCCGCCGAACTAGTAGGGTTCCTCGTCCACCTGAGAGATACTACGGTTTTCTCATTAATGGTGGAAGCGAGGATTGCATCATGGTGGATGATGACCCAACTAGCTTCGAGCAGGTTGATTGATCCAAAATCTCGATGTTGTTTAGTAAAATGTAAAATGTTCACAATCAAAGAATTTTGTAAACCACAATCAATAACGGTGTCGATGTAGCGCGTAAATGAATATGGATCGTCCACTGAGATGTATGTAGTTGTTCAATTTTGCATTAGATGAGTCGAATTGAAAATATAAAAGAAAATTCAAGATAGTTGATTCAAGATTTGTGAGATTTGATTTTTAAGAAACATAAAGAAATAGATCAAGAATCAAGAAGATGTCCAAATCAATTTAGTTATCAAGATTTGTAGAATATCTTGTAGGAATCGATCGAATTAGTAGCTATGATGAATACTAATTATTACAAATCTTATCTATTGATGAATTGTAGCTAGATCGATCATGAATGAATGAAGATTAGGGATCTATTGAAGAAACTAGGGTTTCTCCTTCACTATCCCTTGTCTTTTCATTGGTCCTCATTCAATTCTAGCCTCTAGCAAAGAGGATCATCAATCATTTGATCCCTAATTTGCAACGAAATAATCAAGAACATTGATTTCGATCCAAATTAAGTCATTGACAATTCTTTTTCCTAGAGTTTACAATTTTCATAAGACTTACGATTGGTAAAAGGATTTCATCATCATTAGATCTACCGATTCTCTCGATTCCGTTACAAGCGGAGATTTCACTCACACATCATGAGAATTAATGAATCAAGAATCAAGAAATTTCATAATGCAAGAATATAAAGAAAGCAAGAATTAACAATTTATCACCTTTATTAAATCTTCTTCAAATTACACAACTCCTCAATTCGAGCTATAAGATTAAGCTCTCGATCGCTCCTTTGAAGAGGTGAATTTGTCGTCGATCTTTGCGAGGCTCGATCGCCGTGAGTCATGGATCGGATGCGGATCTCTTGCTCGAATGACGACCGGCGTTGCGATGAAGGATCGTTGATTGCTCGCTTGATTTGCTTCTCGATGGATCTTGATTTGGCTTTGGATTTGGTTTTGGGTTTGGATCACAAGTTGTGTCACTCAACTTGTGTGTGATTTGGCTCAATATTCAACAACCAACAACCACCCTTTCAATGAAGCCCTAGGTCTCCTTTTATAGTTCTCCCAATCTTCCACAAGAAACTAGGTTTATCTTCCACTAGAAGCTAGGTTGTTATGAAGCTTGCATGAGAAGCTTAGTAGGTATTAAACTTGCACAAGAAGCTTGGCTGTTAGAAGGGAAGCTTCTGGAGAAATCTATACAATTCAAAGCGTCTTGGAGAAGCTAGGAAGTTATAAGGATGCCTCTGGAAAAAGTACCAACCCCCGACGAGTCAGATCAGCCGCGGATCCGCGGCGGATCGGCCTGGATCGGCCGTGGTTCCGCGGCCGTATGATGAGTTTGATGGCTGGTTTTCTCTGTGTCTCTTGATATTAGCTTTAGGGTTCTTCTCTGATACCTGGAATCTTATTATTGTTTCTTGGTTGCTGCCAGATTTCAAGTCTTTGACTTGATGCATTTTATTGGCACTTTTGTGATTCTGGTTCTTTGACCTGAAGAATTTTCTGCACACAATCTCGATAAACTATGTTGAGATATACAAAATCATGCGTGTAGTAATAAACACTCAATTTCCCTTATAATGCCGGTTATAATGTATAACACATGTTATTTGATATTTTGCATACGAATTGCTAATATGTGCTATATTTATACCAAACACCTTTAGATGATTAGAAAGAGTAGGGAAATTGATGTGTTAAGAATGTAATATTTTCGACTGATCAAATTCCCCCAAACTTAATTTTGATCGTCTCAAGAAAATATCTTTTATTCAAGAGAAGGAGAAAAGAGAAAAACTAACCAGCACACTCTCGTAGGCAAACACGATTGCACTGAGCATGTGCAACAAGCCTTTAAACCTCTAGGTGTCCCTAGTAGGAGGAGTGTTGTCTCCTGAGGGTTTTCAGCGGATTGCACCCACAAAATCCCATAATAAAAAGAAGACTGTGAAAGTTACATATAAAGATAAGAATTATAAAAGAAATACTTTGAAAATTAGAGTTTCCAACTAATGCTAGCTTTTCGGTTGTCATGAGCCCTATCTTAATAGTCATGAAAAAATGTTAGAAATCACATCATCCCTCAATAAAACATCGTCTTTATTCTTCATTCCTACTTTTCTTCCAAACACCGATCATATACCCCTACGTGTGTGTAATAGGCATCCCTACACTCGGAGAATTCAATTCAAACTATCATTCTCTTGTCCATCTGCCTCAGTACTTTTTAATCTGTGAATATTTAGATGTGATTGCTCATACATTTTTCATGCGACCGTTAATACTTTTTGAGGTACTAACCGACCGATTACTCATGTGTTTGCTTATTAGGCGTAAATAGTATTTTTCTCGTCTTGCAACACCTAAGGTTTAGCAGTGACTCCCAAACTAGTTGGTCTAAGGCACTAGGTGATGAAGCACCCTCGCTATATTTTTTTATGCTGCCTACAAAACCAGTGTTCATTTTTCTATACCATTTTATTTTTTTATTCTCCATTTATTATTTTCTTCATACTTTGGCTTTTGGACAAGAGCATTTCAAGGTATGCTCTACTATCCCGAGTTTCAAGACGTGTGAAAGTGCGTATAGTAGGGTATCAACATTCAAATGTTTGGCTTCCAGAATAGGAACTATTTTTCAGACTTATTTTTATCCTCAGATTAGTGACTTTTTTCATCTTACTAACCCTTGGGCAACGGCTCATAACTACTTATTACTAGTTCGTTTAAGAAAACTTTTAACTTTCTAGATTTTTTTAAATTTTTCTAATCTTTTGGATGTAATTTTTCACTTTCTAATCTTTTATTATAAAATTAAATATTAAATATTTTTTACTTTTTTACTTTTTTTATATGTTTTGTGCTTTATGCAAGATTTGATGTAAAATGATGCGTAAATAAGCACAAACCTCCCCCAAACCTGTTTACAACTGTGTTCTCACTGTTGCCATATGTTAAATCTCAGAAACCTATAGACTTGGGAAGAAATTTATTAACGGAGGCAATAATATATGAACATGAAAATCTCACCCAAACTTATTCTTTTCACTCACCTCCATTCTAAAGATGATACAGTATTTTTCAAGATATGGAGATGAGACGGAGGAGTTTTAGTCAAGATAAAATGCCTCCTGTAAAAACAGGAGCTCCTTCGTGGGGTCAGTAGAAAAATACGGTTTTAATGTATGTCCATTCACTTTGAAATTTGTACCGTTTTTAACATTTTCAATCTCAACTGCCCCGTGCGGGTATACATACCGCACAACAAAAGGTCATTTCCACCGAGATTTTAGCTTACCCGCATGAAGATGGAGACGTGAATCATAAAGAAGGACTTGTTGACCAGGTGTAAAAGTTTTTCTCAAAATGATTTTATCGTGAAATACCTTAGTCCGGTTTTTTACAATTACAGCATTATCGTAAGCTTCATCGCGGAGTTCGCTTAACTCGTTTAATTGCAGCTTCCGAAAGTTGCAGGCTTGATTTAAGTCAAAGTTAAGTTCTTTAATGGCCCACATTGCTTTGTGTTCAATCTCGACCGGAAGGTGGCAAGCCTTACCAAACACTAGACGATAAGGAGACATACCAAGATCGGTTTTATATGCGGTACGAAATGCCCAAAGAGCACCTGTCAATTTGGTTGACCAATCTTTTCGTTTTTTAGAAATAGTTTTCTCCAAAATTTGTTTGATTTGTCTGTTTGAAACCTCAACTTGCCCGCTCGTTTAGAGATGATAGGGTGTGGAAAGTTTGTGGTTGATTGCATATTTTCTCATCAAAGTCTCGAAAGACCGATTACAGAAATGTGTCATGTTATCGCTAATGATAGCGCGGGGGTGTCCAAATCGCAAAAAGATATTTTCTTTAAGGAACTTAATGACAACCTTTTTGTCATTAGTGCGACAAGGAACAGCTTCCACCCATTTCGAGACGTAATCAACCGCAAGCAATATGTACAAATTCCCAAAGGAGCTGGGAAAAGGACCCATAAAATCAATACCCAAACGTCAAAAATTTCAACCACCAGGATCGGTTGAAGTGGCTGATTGTTAGAGATTCTGCGTGTTCAAGTTTAGTTAATTACCGCAATCAAGACGGTTTCGCTTGTAGCTAGCCGGTTGAGTACGGGTCGTCCGCAGGGAGATGTGAATCTTTTTCTATGTGTTTTAACGAGTTAAGTCCGAAGGTCCAGATTTTGTTTGTGATTATCTAAGTGGAAAAATGATATGTAAAGAGAGCTTGTTAGGGTTAGGATTAGGTTAGTTTGAGTTAGGAGTCTCCCACTTCTTTCGTTGCCCCTCTTAATATCGGTGTTACGGTAATCGGCAACAACGGGGATTAGCACGACTAGGAAGGAACTTGCGAGTATAAGCTAGGCTTTCCAACGCATAAGTTCTCCCTTTTGGTGCTTGTCCGTCCGTTCTTGGCTCTTAGCCATAACCTCCGGTTAATTCAACCACAACCGGTCTCACTACGGAATCACCGCTGTCATGTAGGATAGGGTGCCGTAAGGAGCGGATTGTGGTTCAATTAACGGGAGTCGATTTTAAGATGTTAGGTAAGGAAAGAGTGAGAGAGATTTCCTTCTCTCAAACTTCCCTTATCCTACCCTAACAAGTATGAAACTACTCACACATCATAATGAAAAGAAAACAAAACAAAAGAGGAAGATAGAAAGAAGGAGATTAGAAGATAACAACTAGCTATTTGCGACCTCACCTTGGCAAGGATCAAGCGTAAGCATCATGGTTGTTTTAATGATAAAGGAAAAGAGAAAAGAAAGAAACAACAAGAAATAACAACAACTAAGTTAACAAATTAAAATTACAAGCAATTATAATTTAACTAAAGAACAAGACAAGCATGATAAGTAAAAGGATCTTCTTTATTCATCATTCTTCACTCACAAAAGCTCACTACAAGATTTTCAATGGAGAAGAGATGAGAAGAGGAAGAAGAAACAAGTATTCTAAACCTAGAAAAATACAAGATTATGCACCCTTGGCTTCACAAGGATCTGGGCTATCTATAGGCAGGGAAATGGAAATCTAGGGCAAAATCCTGCCTGTACATAGATAGACCAAAATCCCCCTGAAAATTCTTCAGCCGACAAGGCCGTACGACCGCGGTTCCACGGCCTAAGCCTGCTATTGCCGCGGAACCGCGGCAGTATAGGTGAATTGATTCATCGTTTTTGGTGGTTTTTCCTGTTCTTCTGTCCTCTTTTGTCTGGTACATGTATTTTCTGATAATCTTTCCATATTTCTTCCAGAATTCTAGTGGATCAAAAGGTGATTTGGACATGGATCTTTTGTCATGATTTTCTTGAGCTCCGCGTAGATTTCTTGGATCTTGTGTTGCCATTGAGCCTTGTGCATGAAGGTGACAATCGATTTGCCATTTTGTCTCCTAAACTGGTGTGTGGCAACAGACGGATAAAGAGCGGAGACCCGTGTTTTATCTGTGGTTGGCAGGAACCCGGATTTTGTCGTGTTTTCCATGAATTTCACCGTTTAGAGCCGAGAACCTGTATCCTGCAATTGACTAGCAAACACGGCTCAAGAGTATTTACCGATATGCAATGTGATAAAAATTGGGCGGTATGAAAATGCAAAAATCTGATATGAACAAATACCCCCAAACTTATCATTTGCTCGTCCCGAGCAAAGCCAATTTATTTACAAAAAATTTCCTAACCTCACTTTCGCAGGGAACGCGATTGCACTGAGCATGTGCAACAAGCCGTTAAACCTCTAGGTGTCCCTAGTAGGAGGAGTGTTGTCTCCTGAGGGTTTTCAGCGGATACTACCCACAAAATCCGGTCAAGCTAGTTTTGTAAAATAACTAAAATTCAAACCTCTAAAGTTTTGTTTCAGAAAATAGCAATTCTATGATCCTAAGTCTAGACTATCGAACCTTTATTTTTCACACCTAGCTTTTTATTTAACTACAGATTTTATGTCTTTACGTGCAGTGCAAATAGTGTTGTTAAGTTCCATAAAGGTCGAATAAAGTTCTCATGTCACACAATAAAGCCCAGATAAAATTTTTGAAAGGATCACATAAGTTTTATAAAAAGTTAAGCATTTTTCAAGTTTCGTTTTCCAGTAAAGTTTCAACTTTAGAATTTCTATCTTCCTTAACAGGAAAACTAGGTCTTATTCTTCACTCCACCTTTTTCTTGTTTTCATTTCATACACACCTCGGTGAACGTGCAATAGTCTTTTTCAAAGAGTAAAACCTTTATATCTCCGCTAAATTTTTTTTTATAAAAGCCTGTCTTTTATCAAGATTATTCTCACACAAAGAACCGTTAGGAATTTTAACTCGGAGAGAACACTTGCTTGATTTTGTTTTAATCTGGACTTTCTAGGCTTCTTAGCGAGCTTTGGGCCAATGCACCCAAACCAGTCGGTTTTAGGGCATTAGGTGTAGAAACACCCCAGCGGACTTAATTACTCAAGTTACCTAGGTCCAAAAACAAAAGACCGTTTGGCGTGAAAATCAGATGATTTAATACGAACGGAGATATAACCGGCAGTTCAGTTATTTTTTTGGATAAAAGACGTGTTTAGTGGGTTTGGTGTGTAATCATTCCAATCAAGTTCCAGATGGGTTATTTTTCAGACTTAGTTCCAATTACGGCATCAATAACATTCCTTCATATTCGCTTTACTTCATAAACTATTCTTGACATTACTTATTTCAGAACAAACCTATTTGATCCTCAGAAAATCATTTATCTGTTTAAAAGTTTTTAAACATAAAAGACTTGTCATCTAATTCCCAAAAACTCACGACACGTGAAGTGTGATGTAAAGACGTATATCAGCTATACTTAACTTCAAAGGAGAGTTATCTTTCAGGTTTTCAAAATCTAAACATAAGATTTAGTTATTCTTATTTTATCAAACAAAACTGTCGAAATGTTGAATCAAAGTCCTCCCACTAGCTAACTTGACAGAAAAGTTTTTATGTTTTTAGAAAATTTTCAGATTTTTATGGATTTTATGGATTTTAATATGCAGATGCAAAATATACATTTGAATGCGAAGGTTAGAAATGCGTACCGAGCGTACCCCCAAACTTAAACTGGACAGTGTCCTCACTGTCAGTGCATGAAGAGAACATTTGAAGGGTCAAAATTGTCGGTTAGCGATACACAAATTTTTTTTTTTTTTTTTTTTGGTTTTGAGAAAAAGAAAAAGAATATCCACAAAAATATACAAAATGGTATATACATACCCCCAAACTTATTTGGAACAGTGTCCACTTGTTCTTGGCTGGATAACCGAAGTTTGGTGGTAGGCAGAGGAAGATTATGCAGGGTAAACCGGCTCCTGTAAGACCAGGAGCTCCTCTGTTGGATCAGCGCTAAGGTACGGTTTTAGTCGGTGTCCGTTCACTTTGAAAAATGAACCGTCCTTTGGATTTTCCAAATCCACAGCGCCCTGCGGATACACATTCCGCACAAAATACGACCCTTTCCAGCGAGATCTGAGCTTTCCTGGATGGAAGTGAAGTCGGGTGTCGTAAAGCAGTACCTGTTGACCACGTACGAAAGTTTTGCGCAAAAGGTGTTTAACGTGAAACACCTTCGTTCGATTCTTAACGACAACCGCGTTATCGTAAGCCTCATCCCTAAGCTCGCTTAATTCGTTCAGTTGCAGCTTCCGATGGCTGCCCGCATCTTCGAGAGACAGATTCAGCTCCTTTATCGCCCAAAATGCGTGATGCTCTATTTCGACAGGTAGGTGGCAGGCTTTTCCGTACACAAGCCGATAGGGAGACATGCCAAAGTCGGTCTTATAAGCGGTTCGAAATGCCCAAAGGGCATCAGTGAGTTTCAGCGACCAATCCTTACAGGTCTTGGAAACCGTCTTCTCCAGTATCTGCTTAATTTGCCGATTTGAAACTTCGGCCTGCCCGCAGGTTTGGGGGTGGTAGGACATGGATAGCTTATGATTAATGGAATATTTCCGCATCAAGGCCTCGAAAGTTTTGTTGCAGAAATGACTTCCATTGTCGCTAATGATCGCTCGGGGGTGCCCAAACTGGGAGAAAATGTTTTCTTTAAGGAACCTAACGACAACCTTGTTGTCGTTAGTCCGGCTGGGCACAGCCTCGACCCATTTAGAGACGTAATCAACAGCGAGAAGGATGTACAAGTTCCCAAAAGAGCTGGGAAACGGCCCCATGAAATCTATCCCCCAAACATCGAAAATCTCCATAACCAAGATCGGTTGGAGCGGCATCTCGTTCCGCCGGGATATCCGGCCCATGTGTTGGCACCGGGAGCAAGTCTTGCAATAGTCATGAGTGTCTTTGAAGAGTTGTGGCCAGTAGAAACCACATTGCAAGATCTTCTCAGCTGTCTTTCTGGGGCCAAAATGCCCGCCACACGCTTGATCGTGGCAAAATGACAGCACACTCTTGAATTCATCGTCAGGGACACACCGACGAATAATTTGGTCGGGACAGTACTTGAACAGATAGGGTTCGTCCCAGTAAAAGTGTTTTACTTGGGATAAGAAGCGAAGTCTGTCCTGACTTGACCATTCAGTCGGTAGTAATCCCGTGGCCAAATAGTTCACAATATCTACGAACCAGGGTTCGCAAGATACTGTCAAGAGCTGTTCATCCGGGAAAACGTCGTTGATCGGAATTGGAAGCGAAGGCGAAGAAGGAAGTCGTGAGAGATGGTCGGCAACTACGTTTTCACATCCTCGTTTGTCCTTAATGACAAGGTCAAACTCTTGAAGCAAGAGGATCCAACGTATTAGCCGAGATTTTGCATCTTTCTTCGCAAAAAGATGGCGCAGAGCAGAATGGTCTGTGTAGACAATGACTGGAGAGCCGATGAGGTAGGGCCTGAACTTTTCTAAAGCAAATACAACAGCTAAGAATTCCTTCTCAGTTGTTGTATAGTTGAGTTGGGCGTCGTTCAGGGTTCGGCTCGCATAATAGATTACGTGTGGCATCTTGTTGATGTGTTGTCCAAGGACAACACCAATGGCAAAGTCGGATGCATCGCACATAATCTCAAATGGGTGCGTCCAGTCAGGTGAAGAAAGAACGGGAGCAGAAGTGAGTGAGCTTTTCAATGATTCGAATGCAGTCACATAGCTCGAGTTGAAGTCGAATGGCGTATCCTTGGCCAGCAAAAGAGTCAAGGGCCTAGCAATCTTGCTAAAGTCCTTGATGAACCGTCTATAGAAACCGGCATGGCCAAGGAAGGCTCGGATATCTCTGACGCATCGGGGAGGAGAGAGATTGGAAATGACCTCAATCTTCGCTTTGTCAACCTCTATACCATTTTGCGAGATGATATGTCCTAAGACAATACCTTCGCGCACCATGAAGTGGCATTTCTCCCAATTCAAAGTGAGATTCTTGTCCTTACATCGGGTAAGGACAGCGTCAAGATGCAGCAAACACTCGTTGAAGGAATCGCCGAAGATGGAGAAATCATCCATGAAAATCTCCAGAAATTTTTCCACCATGTCTGAGAAGATTCCCATCATACACCGCTGGAAGGTAGCGGGCGCATTGCTTAACCCAAAGGGCATGCGTCGATATGCAAACGTGCCAAAAGGACAAGTGAATGTGGTCTTGTCCTGGTCTTTTTCGGCAATGGGAATCTGATTATAACCGGAGTAGCCATCAAAAAGCAGTAGTACTCATGTTCGGCCAATCGTTCAAGCATCTGGTCAATGAAAGGTAGCGGAAAGTGGTCTTTCCGCGTTGCAGCGTTGAGTTTTCTGTAATCAATGCACACTCGCCACCCAGTTTGGGTGCGAGTAGGGATTAACTCGTTCGCCTCGTTGGTTATGACCGTGATGCCTGACTTCTTGGGGACAACGTGGATGGGGCTAACCCACTGGCTATCAGAGATAGGGTAAATGATACCACTATCTAGACATTTTACGATCTCCTTTTTCACAGCCTCTTTCATGACTGGATTGAGCCGTCTTTGTGGATCCCGGGCTGGTTTGGCATCATCCATCAGATGAATATGATGCTCAACGATCAGGGGACTAATCCCTTTGATGTCCGCTATGGACCAGCCAAAAGCTTGCCTGTTGCTGTGCAAGACCGTGAAAAGGGCTTTTTCTTGCTCTGGAGCTAGAGAAGCCGAAATGATGACAGGGAGGGTCTCGTTCTCACCTAAGTAAGCGTACTTAAGGTGAGATGACAAAGGCTTGAGTTCGAGCATTGGAGGTGAAACGATGGAAGGCAAGATTGGTGCAGAGGTCTCGAACTCAAAGGACTCCAGCAAAGGTTCAAAACGAGTGTAAGCGACCGAGTTGGATGGTTCAGGTAACTCATCCGGAAATTCGAAAGATTCAAACTCGGGTTGTGCGCGGCTAAGATCGTTCGAGAACGTGAACACTCGTAGTCATTGTCGGGCACAGAAACAGCAGCAGGTTCGAGGAGGAACGCACTAGTGGCGTCAAGGTTATTGTGATCAAACAGAAACTCCTCGAATTCACACTCTTCTGGGGTGATCTCCTGGATCGAGCAGACGTCTAGTATATGAGCATTAGGTTCGGCGGGCTGATTCCCTAACCTAAAAATGTTGAGTTCAATCGTCATGTTTCCAAAAGAGAGGTTTATCGAACCATTGCGACAATTGATCACAGCATTTGAGGTTGCAAGGAATGGGCGACCGAGTATCACCGGAATTTGATTCCGGGGGTTAGCTACAGGCTGTGTGTCTAATACAATGAAGTCAACGGGGAATATGAAGTCCCCGACTTTTATTAACACATCCTCTAGCTCACCCCTAGGGTGGGTGATCGATCGGTCGGCCATTTGGAGAGTGCAGTGCGTGGGTTTCAGCTCTCCTACGCCTAATTGCTCGTATACTGAGTACGGAAGCAGGTTAACACTGGCACCAAGATCTAATAGTGCGCGGTTGATGTTCTTATCCCCAATGGTAATTGAAATCGTAGGACAGGCAGGGTCCTTCCGTTTTTGTGGTAAAGATTGGGTAAGAGCATCACTCACAGCACTAGCCAAGAAAACTTTCTTGGGTACCTGAGACTTCCTCTTTTTCGTGCACAAGTCCTTTAAGATTTTCGCGTAAGACGGGACTTGTTGGACAGCATCTAAAAGAGGAATGTTAATGTTAACCTGCTTAAATAACTCCAGAATCTTCTCCATCTGAGAATTTTGTTTATTAGACCTCAACCGGTTTGGAAATGGAACATTTTTAAAATTGGTTGAGTCTAATGCTGGAGGAGGAGATTGTGGAGTTGGAATGGATCCCAGAACAGGTGTTTTCGTGGAGTGAGAAGTGGGTCTGTTCAGAGCAGAAGAAGAGGAAGGAGAGCCTTTTAAAGAACGGAGAATAGGCTCAGAAGACGAAGAAGCAGGAGAAGAAGAAGAAGAAGAAGCGGCCGGGGTGTCATCGTTGATCCGTGTGCCAATGTTGTTTTGCAGCATCCTTCCCGATCTCAATGTGGTCACGGCACTCACATTATGATTCTGTTGTTCAAGAGCAACATGTACATTATGTGGGTGACCGGGATTTGGGAGTGGCTGGGACGGGAGCTTCCCCTTCTCTCGCTCGCTTAAGGCCGCATTCAGCTGTGCAATCTGGGCCTCGATGGTCTTGATGCTTTGCCCGTGAGCGGCAGTGTGTTGCACTAAGGACTGAATGGAAGACTGGATGTTGGCGGTGGACTGTGTTGATTGTTTAACGAATGCCTCCAGACTTCGTTCGAGCGAGGAAACCTTATCGTTGTTTGACGGAACAAAGTTGTTTGGTGGAAAAGAATTGTTGGGTACAAAGTTGTTCGTCTGATTCTGAAAAGGTTGGGGTTGGAAAGGCTGCTGAAACTGCTGTTGAGTTTGTTGTTGCGCTTGTTGTTGCGGCGGAGGGCCCCTTTGGAAATTGTTGCCTTGGAATTGATTCTGATTCTGATTCCAGGCGAAATTGGGATGGTTCCTCCAACCGGGATTGTAGGTGGAAGAGTATGGATCATTCCTCGGTCTTTGCTGAAATGCAACATTAACCTGATCCTGTCCTTGCGAGGGTGGATTGTAAGGACACTCTTCGGTCAAGTGAGAAGGATCGGAACAACAAGCGCAAATGGTACGAAGGGGAAGAACAGGGGCAGGGGCAGGAGCAGGAGAAGAAAATTTGCTCTCTATCGCTTCAAGCTTTCTTGTTATTGCAGCCATTTCAGCTTTCATCGCAATAGAGACATCAAGTTGGTGAATTCCTACCCTAGACTGACCGGTAGAAGTGGAGGTAGAAGAAGAAGAAGTCGGTCTGGTGCTCTCCCATTGTAGCGTTTGCTCCGCAAGGTCATCAAAGAACTGCCACGCTTCCTCGTCAGATTTCGATAGGAAGTGGCCCTGACAGATGGTTTCCAACAACTGCTTCGTTGCTGGGTTCAGGCCCTCGTATAAGGTTTGGCAAAGTTTCCATTTCTCTATACCGTGGTGAGGACACTGAACAAGAAGGTCTTTGTACCGGTCAAAGCACTTCCAGAAGGGTTCAGAAGGAAGCTGAGAGAATTGGTTGATTTCATTGCGAATCCTTGCGGTTTTATGATTCGGATAAAATTTCTTTAGAAACGCTTTTACAAACTCGTCCCAACTGGTTATGGAGTGGGAAGCGGTGCTATACAGCCATTTTTCAGCAAGATCGCATAAAGTGAACGGAATGACCCGTAGACGTATAGCATCGTCCGACAGCTGGGCGGTTTTCATCATGGCACAGACGTTTTGAAATTTATTGATGAAGATATAGGCATCTTCAGATTCAAGTCCATGAAATCGTGGAAGCATGTTGATGAAGTAGGGCTTAATTTCAAAGTTGTCCCCATTGGCCCGTGGAAGAGAAAGGCAGGTGGGAAGTGCAGAACGGGTGGGATAGAAACGATCCTGGAGCGCGATTCGCTGCGGCGCTACAACAGGCGGTGGTGGTAGGTTATTGGTCTCCGTAGGAGGTGGAGCCAATCCAGGGGTAGTCAAAGAGATGTTCGGATTAAATCCTGACATCGCGGAAGAAGTGGTTGGTGATGGTGAAGGTGAAGATGTATGAACAGAATTCCGGTCAACGTCGGAGTTGGCCGGCAAAGGAAGGGGTGAAAGAGGAGTGGACGGAGTTTCGACGTATGAGTTGATCGTGTAGTCGGTAGCGACTAACGTAACGCGGACTAGACGGGCGCTAGTGTCCCGAGTCCAAGCGGACATACACTAAACGAGTTTAGTATAGTCAAAGCGGAGAAGGTGAGGGTAAGAAAACGTCAATGGAGAAAAACGATGGGTGGTGGGTGAAAAATGGATTTGGCGACAAAGGGCAAGTTTTTATAAAAGTTTTTGATTTTTTCCTTTTTTTTTGTTTTTTTTAGAAAGATCTTTACAGAAATATGTACGGACTTACGGCTTTAAGCAATCACAAATAAGATATGCACAATCTCACCTAGATCTAGGGTCACCTAGGTCAACTAGACCTGCTCCTAACTGTTCCAGAGGGCTAGAAAAAGGACCTCAAACCGCCTCTTCTCCGTCTAATGCGGCCAGATAAGTGCCAGGTAAGTGGGAGGTTATCCAACGCTTTCGCGAAGTTCCTTAATTAAATAACCACTTGCCTTCGTCACACTTTCCTAGGCACCGCAAAAGTCAGATAGGATAAATGGCCGATGCCTGTAACTAGTCCTCTGTTCTATTGAGCGCGAAGTCCTTAGGGCTGAGTCTAGTATTTTTTAATTTTTAACAATAGTCAATGCATATGCTTTTTGTGATTTTTGGGGTCCTGAGAAGGGTGATGAAATCCCCACCCAATCTGAATTGGTTTCAAGCCCCTTAAGTCCGTATTAATGAATGCAAAGCGATAACAATCAACTGCAAACAATTTTTATTTTTAGCGCGGCGCAAAGAATCCTGCACAAGAACAGTTTATTGGAAGGGGGAAGAGAGTTTGCGCAAAGAATGCTGCAGAAAACACAATTTATTGGAGTCCAGAGGAGTAGGGAGGAGTTAAAGAGACTTACAGGGAAATTTGGGCGGCTGACTCCACCAAACCGCCGCGGTTCTGTGGCCTAAGCACGCCAATGCCGCGGTTCCGCGGTGTAGTGGTGGAGTTGGGGCTCCGTTTTTCTGGTGTGAGCTCCTGTTGGTGTCCTCTGCTTGTTTGGATTTTCTGAATTTTTATTTGCTCACTGTACCTGCTCCAGATTTTGACAGTAGACCGTTTGCTTCGTTTTGATCCGTCGCGGTGTAGTCGCGAAATGTGGGTCTATCTTCCCACGTCTTTGGCACTGAACTTGAACTCCGTATTATCTTGCACACTTGCACAAAAACTAATCAAAAATAACAAAATGATTTTTTTACAAAGTATATATATTTTTTTGTTTTTCGGTTATATTTATATTCACAAGTTAACCCGAAATTACACAAAGAAATAAACTACCGTCTCCCTGGCAACGGCGCCATTTGATTGTTAGAGATTCTGCGTGTTCAAGTTTAGTTAATTACCGCAATCAAGACGGTTTCGCTTGTAGCTAGCCGGTTGAGTACGGGTCGTCCGCAGGGAGATGGGAATCTTTTTCTATGTGTTTTAACGAGTTAAGTCCGAAGGTCCAGATTTTGTTTGTGATTATCTAAGTGGAAAAATGATATGTAAAGAGAGCTTGTTAGGGTTAGGATTAGGTTAGTTTGAGTTAGGAGTCTCCCACTTCTTTCGTTGCCCCTCTTAATATCGGTGTTACGGTAATCGGCAACAACGGGGATTAGCACGACTAGGAAGGAACTTGCGAGTATAAGCTAGGCTTTCCAACGCATAAGTTCTCCCTTTTGGTGCTTGTCCGTCCGTTCTTGGCTCTTAGCCATAACCTCCGGTTAATTCAACCACAACCGGTCTCACTACGGAATCACCGCTATCATGTAGGATAGGGTGCCGTAAGGAGCGGATTGTGGTTCAATTAACGGGAGTCAATTTTAAGATGTTGGGTAAGGAAAGAGTGAGAGAGATTTCCTTCTCTCAAACTTCCCTTATCCTACCCTAACAAGTATGAAACTACTCACACATCATAATGAAAAGAAAACAAAACAAAAGAGGAAGATAGAAAGAACGAGATTAGAAGATAACAACTAGCTATTTGCGACCTCACCTTGGCAAGGATCAAGCGTAAGCATCATGGTTGTTTTAATGATAAAGGAAAAGAGAAAAGAAAGAAACAACAAGAAATAACAACAACTAAGTTAACAAATTAAAATTACAAGCAATTATAATGTAACTAAAGAACAAGACAAGCATGATAAGTAAAAGGATCTTCTTTATTCATCATTCTTCACTCACAAAAACTCACTACAAGATTTTCAATGGAGAAGAGATGAGAAGAGGAAGAAGAAATAAGTATTCTAAACCTAGAAAAATACAAGATTATGCACCCTTGGCTTCACAAGGATCTGGGCTATTTATAGGCAGGGAAATGGAAATCTAGGGCAAAATCCTGCCTGTACATAGAAAGACCAAAATGCCCCTGAAAATTCTTCAGCCGACAAGGCCGTACGGCCGCGGTTCCGCGGCCGAAGCCTGCTATTGCCGCGGAACCGCGGCAGTATAGGGGAATTGATTGATCGTTTTTGGTGGTTTTTCCTGTTTTTCTGTCCTCTTTTGTCTGGTACATGTATTTTCTGATAATCTTTCCATATTTCTTCCAGAATTCTAGTGGATCAAAAGGTGATTTGGACATGGATCTTTTGTCATGATTTTCTTGAGCTCCGCGTAGATTTCTTGGATCTTGTGTTGCCATTGAGCCTTGTGCATGAAGGTGACAATCGATTTGCTATTTTGTCTCCTAAACTGGTGTATGGCAACAGACGGATAAAGAGCGGAGACCCGTGTTTTATCTGTGGTTGGCAGGAACCCGAATTTTGTCGTGTTTTCCATGAATTTCACCGTTTAGAGTCGAGAACCTGTATCCTGCAATTGACTAGCAAACACGGCTCAAGAGTATCTACCGATATGCAATGTGATAAAAATTGGGCGGTATGAAAATGCAAAAATCTGATATGAACAGTGGCATCTCATTTCTCCGAGAAATACTACCCGTGTGTTGACATTGTGTACAGGTTTTGCAATGATCAAATGCATCCTTGAATAATGTCGGCCAGTAAAAACCGCATTGCAAAACCTTCTCCGCTGTCTTTCGAGGACCAAAGTGACCTCCACATGCCTGATTATGACAGAAAGATAGAACACTCTTGAATTCGTCATTGGGGACACATCTACGAATGATCTGGTTAGGACAATACTTAAACAAATAGGGTTCATCCCAGTAAAACTGTTTTACTTGGGAAAGAAATCGATATTTGTCCTGTTTTGACCATTCGTGTGGAATAAGTCCCGCAGTAAGATAATTCACAATATCCATGAACCAAGGTTCGTAGGATGCTTTCAAGAGTTGTTCGTCCGAAAAAGAGTCATTAATTTGCAGGGTCACAGGTGAAGAAGAGATGCGCGAAGATGGTCGGCTACAACGTTTTCACATCCTTTCTTATCTCGAATAACAAGATCAAATTCTTGTAATCGAAGGATCCAACGTATCAGCCTACCTTTAGCATCTTTCTTCGCCAAAAGATGTTTTAAGGCGGAGTGATCAATGTACACAACAATTGGTAAGCCAATCAAGTAAGGCCTGAATTTTTCTAATGCAAATACAACTGTCAAAAGTTCTTTTTCGGTAGTTGTATAGTTAATTTGAGCATCATTCAGGATCTTACTTGCATAATAGATCACATGTGGCATCTTTTCAATGTGCTGTCCTAAGACTGCACCAACGGCAAAATCTGATGCATCACACATAAGCTCAAACGGGTGGTTTCAATCAGGAGATGAAAGAACGGGGGTTGTAGTGAGTGAATTTTTAAGTGAGCCAAATGCAGTCTCACAATCTGAGTCAAAGTGAAAGGTTGTGTCCTTGGCCAAGAGAAGAGTTAAAGGTCTAGCGATTTTGCTAAAATCCTTAATGAATCTCCTGTAAAAGCCTGCATGGCCAAGAAAAGATCGTATATCTTTGACGTATTTAGGACGAGGAAGGTTATGAATGACATCTATTTTAGCTCTGTCAACCTCAATGCCTTTCCGTGAAATAACATGTCCACGCACAATTCCCTCTTGGACCATGAAATGGCATTTTCTCCAATTTAAGGTTAAGTTCTTCTCTTTGCAACGAGTAAGAACCGTGTCAAGATGAGATAGGCAGTCATCAAAAGAATCTCCGAATATCGAGAAATCGTCCATGAAAATCTCCAGAAAATTCTCGACCATGTCTGAGAATATCCCCATCATACACCGCTGAAATGTAGTGGGAGCATTGCATAACCCAAAGAGCATGCGTCTGTAGGCAAAAGAACCAAAAGGACAAATGAATGTGGTTTTATCTTGATCCTTTTTGGCAATAGGGACCTGGTTGTAGCCAGAGTATCCGTCCATGAAGCAATAATATTCCCATTCAGCTAAGCGTTCTAGCATCTGGTCAATAAAAGGTAGAAGAAAGTGATCTTTCCTCGTTGCGGCATTGAGTTTTCTATAATCAATACATACACGCCACCCAGTTTGAGCGCGTGTATGGATTAACTCATTTGCCTCGTTTGTTACGACCGTGATGCCAGATTTCTTAGGGACTACATGAATTGGACTTACCCATTGGCTATCAGAGATTGGGTAAATGATACCACTGTCAAGGCATTTGACGATTTCTTTCTTTTCCGCCTCCTTCATTACGGGATTCAACCGTCTTTGTGGTTCTCGGGTTGGTTTGGCTTCATCCATCAGATGTATATGATGTTCAACAATCAAGGGACTAATCCCTTTGATGTCAGCTATAGTCCAACCAAAAGCCTGCCTATTAGATCTCAATACCGTCAAAAGCGAATTCTCTTGCTCTAAGGCTAGAGAAGCTGATATGATCACAGGTAAAGACTCATTCTCACCTAAATATGCATATTTAAGGTGGGAAGGTAACAATTTAGGATCTAACGCTGGCGGAGAAACAATAGAAGGTGGGATAAGCGAATGACGTTCAGATTCATGAAGAAGCTCATAGCTTGCAAAGGATACAGACTCAGAAAGTGAAGAGTCAAAAGGTTCAGACTCAAGAGTGGAAAAAGTGTCCTCACTAAGATGTGCAAGATCAAACATTGATGTGCTAATGTCGTCGAGATTTTCAAAGCAAAGTTCATTAACCTCGCAGCTTTCGGAAGCAATCTCGTGGACAGAACAGACATCAAGTATGTGGGCAGAGGGTTTAGACGGATGACTTCCAATCTTATAAATGTTTAGCTCAATTGACATCTTCCCAAAGGATAAAGTCATAGAACCGTTTCGACAATTTATGACAGCATTGGAAGTGGCAAGGAATGGTCGACCCAGAATCACCGGAATTTGGTTCTGTGGGTTTGCTACAGGTTGTGTATCAAGAACAATAAAGTCAACAGGGAATATAAATTCCCCGACTTTAATCAACACATCCTCGAGTTTAACCCTAGGTTTGGTGATTGATCGGTCTGCCATTTGGAGAGTACAATGAGCTGGTTTCAACTCTCCAATCCCTAACTGCTCGTAAACAGAATATGGAAGTAGGTTAACACTTGCGCCAAGGTCAAGTAAAGCACGGTTAATGTTTTTACCCCTAATAGAAATCGAGATTGTAGGACATCCAGGGTCCTTACATTTCTTTGGTAACTATGGGGTAAAAGTAGTGCTAACATTATTTGTCATGAAGACCTTTTTGGGCACTTGAGTCTTCCTCTTCTTAGTGCACAAGTCCTTTAAAATTTTCGCATAAGCCGGGACTTGTTGAATAGCATTTAGGAGAGGGATGTTGATGTTAACCTGTTTAAACATTTTCATAATCTTCTCCATATGTGAACTCATTTTGTTTTCCCTTAACCGATTCGGATAAAGATCTTTAGCAATAATAGCTGGGTCCAATATTGGAGAAGGTGATGTGTGTGGAACTGATCCCAGAATAGGAGTGGGGATCGTCTTTGGTGGACTAGAAGAGGTTTGCTGAGGGTTCGAGCCTTGAGGAAAATGAAGAATAAGCTCGCAAGAAGGTGGTGGGGTAGAAGAACAACTGTCAGAAGTAGAAGTGGATGTGGAAGGAAAAGTGGAAGTGAAAGCCGGGGTGTTATTGATTAATTCGTCATGATTATCAATCTCTTCACCGACTTGATTATTCAGTACTCTTCCGGATCCCAACGTTGTAATTGCATTCACATTGTAGTGTTGTGAATGTCCAGGATTCGGTAGGGGTTGAGACGGAAGTTTCCCTTCCATCGATTTTATACTCTCAGCTAGAGAGGCAGAGTTTTTCTTTATATCATCGACAGAAGACTTAACTTCAGCCGAAACTTGCATGAAATTTTCAGAATCAAATTCATGGTTTGTGCGAGTGAAGAGGAGTCATCAGTACCAGTCAATTGCAAAGAATTATACGGTGCAGAAGTGTTGACAGGATTTTGAAAGTTTTGTGATTGATATGGGTGCTGAGTCAGTTGTAGTGGTTGCTGTTGTTGTAAAGGGACCCTTTGAAAGTTGTTTTGGTTTGGAACCGTATTTTGAGTTTGGTGTTGGTTCCAAGCAAAATTAGGGTGATTCCTCAAACCCTGATTATAAGTGGAAGAATACGGATCGTTTCTGGGTCTTTACTGGAAAGCAGCATTGGTATGCTCTTGACCTTGAAACGGAGAATTCAATGGACATTCTTCTGTCAGATGTGATGGATCAGAACAGCATCCACAGACAGTTTTGGGGAGTGTCATTGGATTTAGGGAGGCTAATAAATTTTTTTGTTCCATAGCTTCGAGTTTCTTTTGCATTGCTGCCATTTCAGCTCTAACTCCTATGGAAACATCCAGTTGATGAATACCACCCCTAGACGATGGTTGACTTGCACTCTCGCTGTTAGTTGTATGTATGCCCTAGAGGCCAGTATTGTACAGATGATGTATATTATATTGGATGCTTGGACATATATAGAGATGACTTTCTTGCTCGACATGATAGTATGCTATCTGGTTGCTCTTTATCTTAACATGTACACTAGTCTCTTTATACTGTCTTATAGTTACATGTTGGTAAAGCCCTTAGGATGTGTACTTGACTACCTGGACTATGATGCAGATCATACTAGTGGGGACATGGTAGTCCATAAGTACATCCTTCAAGGTCCCTAGTCGTGGGTGTATCGAGACAGGGCATCGATATACCAGTGTAGACTAGCGTATACGCTTCTCGACCCATGTGATGGGCGATGGATGATCCCATATCCATTGGTGTTTGACATCAGAGATGGTATACGGGTGCTCAGTGGAGACTGGGTACACTGGACGGACTCGCCGAGAACTCCCAGATGGTATTATACCTCACGTCAGATGGCAGTTCTCAGGTGACACTTGTACAGGTTAGTCTGTAGACCCGAGATCGTCATAGAGTCTTGTGTGATTCCTACTGTGCTTTGATCTCCACCTTACCACGTCCATGAGGGCGTGCAAAACGGTGGTCTTTGGGTACAGTCCCGAGTCACATGGAGGCAATGAGCGATAGGAGGGGTTTCGTCTCTCCCGGTATTGGGGGTTGATGTTGCGCAGTGCTCGATTGGCCATAACAGGGAAGTCCCTGGCCAGGGCTGATCAGAGATTTGCTGGTAAGTGTTACCAGTAGTTTCTCGACCCGTTATGAGCCTCACATCGGCACGACTTATCGGTTATTGGGGTCTGACGTTTACCACCCCTAGACTTGATATGCGACGTATCAGACGAACAGACCGGACTGTACGGTAAGTGTTACTGGTTAGATTCACTGGAGTGTGAGCGGGATAGCTCGTCGATCTTCTGATCGCTCAATACCCGGATGGCCGTTACGTTTAGCAGACCGCTTGCGGCTTGTGGGTGCTTGATATGATCATCATCTGCTACCGGCGTATTGACGAGTCTTTAGAGTCCTACACAGAGGTTTCCTGGCTCAAGCGAAACGAAATAGGAGCGCATGTGAGATATGTGCGGGAGCGAGAATAATGCGTGTATGTGATACCGTATTTGATTCTCGCGATTAATGTTTCGATCGGTTGTATGTGATATAACCTAGTTATCGAATCGAAGATCGATTCGATAAGCCGATACATTGAATACTAGTCGGTCATGTGCGACATGACCGGATCATTGAATCAAGTGTTGATTTAATGATTTAATGTATAATTATATATTTGATATATTACTTTACATTAACTAGTATTGGTTCACTTTAAATGGATTTTTCTCACTTGATGCACATTGTATATGTGATATGCTTTTGTGCACATTTTTGTATCATGTTTGATGATACTTGATCATTTAGTTAAGTGTATAGAATTAATCCATGGTTAATTTGATAATTAGGGTTTTGCATATTCATTTATTTATTTATTTGTTTATTTATTTATTTGGAAAAGATAAATATGAGAATGGTGGCTTTCTTTGTCATTAGTTGAAGCTTCATGAAGCCTTGACTTTTGCAACCATTCTTGTCCTCATGCTTAACCCTAACTCTCCAAATGACCATGGTTTATTCTCTACACTTAACCCTAGTTAGATTATGATAAGTATGTATTTTCTTTTCATTTTCATAATACTTATCAAAAACTAGCTTCATCTTCTTCCTTCTTCTTCAAGAAAGAAAACAAGATGCCATCAATGGCAACTTGAGCAAAAGTGAGTGAAATCCAATTCTAAAGTGAACCCACCTCCTATTTCTTCACCCTCTACCTCTTGCCAAGTTGTTTTGGGTGTTTTCTTCACAAGTTTCACAACTTTGTGAAGTCGGAGCTTGAACTTGTGATGCCTCGACGTAGATCGTCTTTGACACGAAGCCGACGACCAAGCTCGCTCGTTTCTCCGATGAAGCCGACGAATGAGTTCGGGATTCATGATGGACAGCGAGAGGACACCCACGTGGAGCTAAGGAAGTGGAGAACCGGATCTACAAAGGTTGTAGCATCTAACTTTTAGTTAAAGCGTTAACTAGTTTATAGTTTCGCCTAGAAATCTAGCCGACGATCCGTATTAGGGTTTCTCGGCACCCATAAAATTTTAAATTGGCATGTTTGATGCCTTGTGAGACCTCTATAGTGTGCCTAGGAACCCTACAGTGGTATCAGAGCCTAGCTAGAGCCTTAGACGAAGTCTAGACGGAGTTTGAAGTCCGAACGAACCCGAAAACCCAACTTTAAGATGCTCTCTGGACTTTTTCTAAATTCTGGGATTTTTCCAGATTAAAAATGCCTAAAAAATTCAGCAGGAAGATCTAAGAATTATGGTGAAACACGAGCTCATGATACATCTATACAGCCGCGGAAACGCGGCAGAAGCATGGCTTCTGCCGCTGTTCCGCGGCCAACTGTTCAAATTGCGCAATACTGTTTGCACAGTAATTCTTGTATTCTGGTGCTGGATTTTCTGGGAATTTTTAATATTTATTCAAGAGTTGAATTTTCTGGGATTGTTTTGGGGATTCGGTGTTTCGATCGGAGTATCAGATTTTGTCTATGTGGCTTTCCGGATAAATTTTAGAATATGTTAAAATGTTCGACCGGATATAAATACCCAATTTTTCCCCTGTCGAGAAATTTCCAAGTGTTGGATTTTTCCGTAGTTTAACGACGTTCTAAGTAGTGCAAGTAACGCAATGGACCCTCTAGAAGACAACAAACCTTAACTCGATTATGTGACCGTCTTGAACTGCCCTTTGAACCTTCGGGTTTGGGGCAGTACGGCGTGCCACATGTGAGGCGTTGGCTTGACCCTTCTGCGGCTGGACCGTTGGTACTGAGGCACGAACTGAATGTTGTTAGACTTATTTCATGTGTTGAGCTGTATCGGGAAAACTTGGGTATTCGAATGTTCGATCGGAAAGTTTAACATTTTCTGTTTATCTGGAATGTGATACAATAATTGGAATTCAAAAACAGTTATGAGATAACTGAATGAATGTTATAAATCTAGCGGTTTAGTTTCACTTGATATCGAAAAGAGTTTTCGATAATGGGACTAAAATGCGGGGTTTATAACTGTAAGGCATATGATGTCTAAAGAGGTTGCGGATTCCAATTGTTGTAGTTTTACACTTTCTTTTCTGTGACCGTAAGTGTAGTATGTTCATATTGTGACCGTAAGTGTAGTATGTTCATATCGCCGGTTTCGTTGCTATACGTCAACGACAATTGGGGTATGCGTACTTACTTACGTTGATGACATGTGATGTTATGTGTTGCTGGATATGTTATATTGGATCGTCGTGTTTGAATAGCCGGGGTTTTTTATGTGAGATGAGTGTTTTTCATTTTCATTCATGTAAAAACTTGTATGTAATATTCTTTTATTTGGGGCACTTCCAGGTAGCGGAAGTTGTCACCTTTTTGTATATTATTTACCTTTCCGCATTAGGATAGACCCAAGGAGGGGAGCACAAGTAACCGGGTTCTGGGGTCCAGTGGGAGACTAACTCGAGGAGTCGAGTCCAGGTCTCCTAACCCTAGAATTGGTAGGGTTGCTTGCCGCTCTCGTAGGGGTCTAGGGGTGTGGGATTGGCTATTCATCACAACCGTGGAATCCGTGTTTTATACTGGCTCGTATTGAAAACACGGACGTCCTAGTATATCCAATGTTTCATATGTTTCTTCGGCTGCGATATCTGTGATGTGATCATGTGATGTTCTGTGATAGATACAGTATATAGTATATATGATATATTATATAGACGTTACTTATGTTTTGCACCCGCGCTAGCCCTGCCCTGCTCTGTCGTTAGTTACCTAACCTAACGGTGCACGAGGGGACATCGAGGCGAATGCGGATGGCATAAGTGTACGTCGTATTTATCTGTGATGTTTAGGTAATTAAATGATGGGACTTCATTAATGTGATTAATGAAAGAAAAGAAACCTAAGATGTTGTAGAATCAAATTTTAAACAAAACAGGTAGCTACAGTTCTTGCTTTGCATAGCGGTATATATGATATACCCTGCACCTTATTCGATGAGGAAAGGACCGAGATCCCTTCACCGGGAGTGACTCCTTTAGCAGTAACTGGCAGATGCTACACACTCGGTTTGCTTTTGATTGTTTTTGAGTTTTGCTTTGCACAGTGATATATATGATATATCCCGCACCTCATTCGACGAGGAAAGGGCCGACGATCCCTTCACCGGGAGTGACCCCTTTAGCAAAACTAGAAAAGCCTCAAAATCACTCCATTTTAAAAACTTCATTTGATTCTACGACGATATCAAGTTCATTACGCTCATGGTTTTCAGAAAAACCTGCGTAGCCCTCCGTCATTTCAGATAAGTACTAATTAGTATTCGTGCTACGGTAGTTTGGCCTCCGTCAAGGCGTAGTGTACGGTAGCTAACTAGTGCTTATCTGCTAGCATATGATGCGTTGGATTAGGGTATTCGTACGGCGTTGTTTGGCCTCCGTCAAGGGTCGTGCGGGTGGGTTTAATTCAATCAGGAAATGACGGGTTGAACTTGACTAGCGGACTATGGGTTGTTTGGCCTCCGTCAAGGTCATAGGATGCTAGGGGCAAAATATTATCGGGAATTTCAAGTGTTGAAATTTGCAATGAGATTGCATACCTTCTATGAGATAGTTGGATCCCGATACCCACTGCGAGTAAGAGTTACTCTTGGGAGAGTTTTACACATTGCAATTAGCTGATCAAGTAGGTGTCTAGAAAGGTGTCAACGGGGTTACCCCTCTGGGAAAACGAGGTTTACATTAATTAGGTTCGTGCGAAAGCACGGGGGACCTCCCTCAAAGTACCGACACTGGCCTGGCTGAAAGATTGGCGAACTTGTAGTGTGTAATTAATCCCGGCTAGTCTTTCCTTTTAGGGTTTGAAGGAAGATTTGATAAAAAGCAGTGGGAGCCATCCTGATTAGATAAGATAATAACCAATCTGATCTTGCACGAGCATACGCTAAAGTGTTTTCTTCTCTCTCTCTCCAGGTAGCGACCATTTCATGCCCTAATGAAGATAATAATATGGATGTATTGACCGAACCCGCATGTTATACTGTGCTGGGGAACGTTGGTTCCGTTCTTACCTATAAGAGTTATAGGACTGAACAGGATATAGGGGAATACCAGGATTCCAATGCCACCCGAATGAAGAAAGTACATGTTGATGCATTTTCTTCGGGTGTGTTCGTTACAGAGAACTGTTTCTCCATTTGCTCCACGTCCTGGGTATTAGATACCGGGTCAGGATCCCATATATGTAATCAGTTACATGGGCTTAGAAAAGGAAGAGAACTTGGAGAAGGTGATAAAGAAATTAGAGTTGGAAATGGTGCAATTGTTGCAGCTAAGACTGTCGGAGAATATCACCTTGTATTACCAACTGGTAATACATTGGTTCTGAACGAATGCTATTACATGCCGAACCTGATATGCAACATTATATTGGTTTCTTTATTAAGTAAAGAGGGATATAATTTTGTATTACAGGACAATGTTATGAACATTTTCCGTAACCAAAAGTTGGTTGGATCAGGCACGTTGTGCAATGGCATTTATGTTCTAAATCAATCAACAGTTCTGAACATAACAAACACACACAAGAGGCAGAGTTCTGAACTGAACGAATCCTTCTTGTGGCATTGTAGACTGGGTCACATCAATGCGACACGACTAGCTAAGTTGCATAAAGATGGATATTTAAATCCGTTTAAATTTTCATCTTATGACACTTGCCAGTCATGTCTCAAAGGCAAGATGACTAAAACTCCGTTTACGGGACACGGAGAAAGAGTTATCGAACTCTTAGGACTTATTCATAGTGATGTATGCGGTCCCATGTCTACACATGCCAGGGATGGTTCTTCATACTTCATTACATTCACTGATGATCTCTCTAGGTTCGGGTATGTGTTCCTGATGAAGCACAAATCAGAAGCTTTTGAGAAATTTAGGGAATATAAACAAGAAGTTGAGAACCAAACCGGAAAAAGTATTAAAATCCTACGATCTGATCGAGGAGGAGAATACTTAAGCAATGAATTCCTGGAATTCCTAAAAGAGAATGGGATTCTCTCTCAGCTTACTCCTCCTTATACACCACAGCACAACGGTGTATCGGAGCGGAGGAACCGCACCCTATTAGATATGGTGCGCTTTATGATGAGCACAGCTGAGTTACCTATTTCCTTCTGGGGATATGCACTGGAGACTGCTGCATACCTACTGAATAGAGTTCCGACCAAATCAGTGCCTACCACTCCATATGAGATATGGAATGGCAAGAGACCATGTCTTAATTTTATTCAGATATGGGGTTGTCCGGCCTATGTTAAAACACAAAATCCGGACAAGCTCGAGGCAAGATCTGTTCTATGTAAGTTTGTTGGATATCCCAAACATTCGCGAGGGTATATCTTCTACCACTCCGAGGAACAAAAAGTGTTTGTTTCTCGACATGCCACTTTCTTAGAAAAAAGTTTTCTTATGAAACAGATAAGTGGCATTGAGGTAGAACTGGAAGAGGTTCCAGCAATACAGACTACAACAGAAGATTTGGTTGAACCAGAAGATTCAGTAGCTCCCAATGAACCTCAGCCTCTCCGCCGATCTAGTAGGGTTCCTCGCCAACCTGAGAGATACTACGGTTTTCTCATGGATGGTGGAAGCGAGGATTGCATCATGGAGGATGATGACCCAACTAGCTTCGAGCAGGCCATCACGAGTGGGGACTCAGTGAAATGGCTGGATGCTATGCGGTCCGAGATGGAATCCATATACACCAACAAAGTATGGACTTTGGAAGTTGCTCCTGAAGGGGTAAAACCCATTGGGAGCAAATGGATCTTCAAGAAAAAACTTGGTGTAGATGGGAAAGTGGAGACTTTCAAAGCTAGACTTGTAGCAAAGGGTTTTCGTCAAAGACCAGGTGTGGACTATGACGAGACCTTTTCTCCAGTGGCTATGCTTAAATCCATCCGGATCATGCTTGCCATCGCTGCTTATCATGATTACGAAATCTGGCAAATGGATGTTAAGACCGCCTTTCTAAATGGTGATTTAGAAGAGTGCGTGTACATGACTCAGCCAGAGGGCTTCGTAGACAGTGGGAGCAGCGGCAAGGTGTGCAAGCTGCTTAAATCCATTTATGGATTAAAGCAAGCATCGCGGAGTTGGAACATCTGCTTTGACGTCGTTATCAAAGAGTTTGATTTCGTCAAAAATCCAGATGAACCTTGTATCTACAAGAAGGTGGCAGAGAGTAAGGTTGTCTTCCTCGTATTGTACGTGGACGACATACTCTTGATAGGAAATGATATTCCTATGCTGCAATCGGTCAAGCTCTTCTTATCACAAAGATTCTCAATGAAAGATCTTGGTGATGCCTCCTGCATATTGGGAATTAGGATCTATAGAGATAGATCCAAACGGATTTTGGGATTGTCCCAATCCAGGTACATTGACACCATACTAAAGAGGTTTAGTATGGAAGAATCCAAGCGTGGGAACTTGCCCACGATCTCTGGACTCACTCTCTCCAAAGAGATGTCTCCCAAGACTGATTTGGAGAGAGCTCGCATGCAAGGGATACCCTATGCTTCGGCAGTAGGCTCTATCATGTATGCGATGCTATGTACCAGACCCGATGTTACATACTCACTAAGTGTAGTGAGTCGGTATCAAGCAGATCCTGGAGAGAGTCACTGGACAGCTGTGAAGAACATTCTCAAGTACTTGCGAAGGACTAGAGATATGTTCTTGGTGTATGGTAACGGAGAACTCCAAGTGGAGTCCTTTACCGATTCGAGCTTCCATAGTGATAAGGACGACTCTAAGTCGCAGTCGGGCTTTGTCTTTACCCTTTACGGAGGGGCGGTTAGCTGGAAGAGTTCCAAGCAGGAAACCGTGGCAGAATCGAAGATGGAGGCTGAATACATCGCTGCCAACGATGCTGCTAAAGAAGCTGTCTGGATCAAGAAGTTCATTTCTGAACTTGGAGTGGTTCCGTCCATTGAGCATCCAATACCTTTGTATTGCGATAACAATGGAGCGGTGGCTTTGGCCAAGAAACCCAGGTCCCATCAGCGATCCAGGCATATTTTGAGGCGGTATCACCTGATCCGGGAGATAGTTGATCGCCGGGAGATCGAGGTCAGGAGGGTTGACACGAAGAACAACACGGTGGATCCACTCACGAAGGCCATTCCCCAGATACAGTTTGAGAGACTCTTCGGGATGCTCGGTATGCGATACTAGAGCAGCTGGCCCTAGTGCAAGTGGGAGATTGTTAGTTGTATGTATGCCCTAGAGGCCAGTATTGTACAGATGATGTATATTATATTGGATGCTTGGACATATATAGAGATGACTTTCTTGCTCGACATGATAGTATGCTATCTGGTTGCTCTTTATCTTAACATGTACACTAGTCTCTTTATACTGTCTTATAGTTACATGTTGGTAAAGCCCTTAGGATGTGTACTTGACTACCTGGACTATGATGCAGATCATACTAGTGGGGACATGGTAGTCCATAAGTACATCCTTCAAGGTCCCTAGTCGTGGGTGTATCGAGACAGGACATCGATATACCAGTGTAGACTAGCGTATACGCTTCTCGACCCATGTGATGGGCGATGGATGATCCCATATCCATTGGTGTTTGACATCAGAGATGGTATACGGATGCTCAGTGGAGACTGGGTACACTGGACGGACTCGCCGAGAACTCCCAGATGGTATTATACCTCACGTCAGATGGCAGTTCTCAGGTGACACTTGTACAGGTTAGTCTGTAGACCCGAGATCGTCATAGATTCTTGTGTGATTCCCACTGTGCTTTGATATCCACCTTACCACGTCCATGAGGGCATGCAAAACGGTGGTCTTTGGGTACAGTCCCGAGTCACATGGAGGCAATGAGCGATAGGAGGGGTTTCGTCTCTCCCGGTATTGGGGGTTGATGTTGCGCAGTGCTCGATTGGCCATAACAGGGAAGTCCCTGGCCAGGGCTGATCAGAGATTTGCTGGTAAGTGTTACCAGTAGTTTCTCGACCCGTTATGAGCCTCACATCGGCACGACTTATCGGTTATTGGGGTCTGACGTTTACCACCCCTAGACTTGATATGCGACGTATCAGACGAACAGACCGGACTGTACGGTAAGTGTTACTGGTTGGATTCACTGGAGTATGAGCGGGCTAGCTCGTCGATCTTCTGATCGCTCAATACCCGGATGGCCGTTACGTTTAGCAGACCGCTTGCGGCTTGTGGGTGCTTGATATGATCATCATCTGCTACCGGCGTATTGACGAGTCTTTAGAGTCCTACACAGAGGTTTCCTGGCTCAAGCGAAACGAAATAGGAGCGCATATGAGATATGTGCGGGAGCGAGAATAATGCGTGTATGTGATACCGTATTTGATTCTCGCGATTAATGTTTCGATTGGTTGTATGTGATATAACCTAGTTATCGAATCGAAGATCGATTCGATAAGCCGATACATTGAATACTAGTCGGTCATGTGCGACATGACCGGATCATTGAATCAAGTGTTGATTTAATGATTTAATGTATAATTATATATTTGATATATTACTTTACATTAACTAGTATTGGTTCACTTTAAACGGATTTTTCTCACTTGATGCACATTGTATATGTGATATGCTTTTGTGCACATTTTTGTATCATGTTTGATGATACTTGATCATTTAGTTAAGTGTATAGAATTAATCCATGGTTAATTTGATAATTAGGGTTTTGCATATTCATTCATTTATTTATTTGTTTATTTATTTATTTGGAAAAGATAAATATGAGAATGGTGGCTTTCTTTGTCATTAGTTGAAGCTTCATGAAGCCTTGACTTTTGCAACCATTCTTGTCCTCATGCTTAACCCTAACTCTCCAAATGACCATGGTTTATTCTCTACACTTAACCCTAGTTAGATTATGATAAGTATGTATTTTCTTTTCATTTTCATAATACTTATCAAAAACTAGCTTCATCTTCTTCCTTCTTCTTCAAGAAAGAAAACAAGATGCCATCAATGGCAACTTGAGCAAAAGTGAGTGAAATCCAATTCTAAAGTGAACCCACCTCCTATTTCTTCACCCTCTACCTCTTGCCAAGTTGTTTTGGGTGTTTTCTTCACAAGTTTCACAACTTTGTGAAGTCGGAGCTTGAACTTGTGATGCCTCGACGTAGATCGTCTTTGACACGAAGCCGACGACCAAGCTCGCTCGTTTCTCCGATGAAGCCGACGAATGAGTTCGGGATTCATGATGGACAGCGAGAGGACACCCACGTGGAGCTAAGGAAGTGGAGAACCGGATCTACAAAGGTTGTAGCATCTAACTTTTAGTTAAAGTGTTAACTAGTTTATAGTTTCGCCTAGAAATCTAGCCGACGATCCGTATTAGGGTTTCTCGGCACCCATAAAATTTTAAATTGGCATGTTCGATGCCTTGTGAGACCTCTATAGTGTGCCTAGGAACCCTACACTCGCACTGTAAAGATTTTTCAGCGAAATCTTCTAAAAATCTCCAGGCTTCACCATCATCTTTAGACATGAAGTTGCCTTGACACATGGATTCAAGATTCTATTTTGTTGTAGGATTAATGCCCTCATATATGATTCTGCACAAATCCCATCGGTGGATTCTGTGATGAGGACATTGAACTAACAGATCGTTGAAGCGTTCAAAACACTTCGAAAATGGTTTATTGGGAAGCTGGATAAATTGATTTATTTCGCTATGGACTCGAGCTATCTTATGATTGGGGTAGAATTTCTTTAGGAAAGCTACGACGAATTCATCCCAGTTTGAAATAGAATGTGCAGCTGTGTTATAAAGCCACTTCTCGGTTATATCGCACAAAGTGAACGGGAGAAGACGTAAACGCATAGCATCCACAGAAAGCTGTGAAGTACTCATCATAGCGCATACGTTTTAAAATTTGGTAATAAAGACGTATGCGTCTTCAGACTCGAGACCGTGAAATTTGGGTAACAGATTGATGTATTGAGATTTGATTTCAAAATTGTCCCTATTGGCTGGTGGAATGGAAAGAAAGGTAGAAAGAGGACCACATATAGGGTAGCATCTCTCTTGGAGAGAGATGCAGGGCGGATTCTGTGCACCTGCGGACGGTGGTAGAGTAGTGTTAAAATTTGATGGAAATCCGTCCATCGCGGTGGATGTGGTAGTGGGTGAAGAAAAAGAAAATATTGAATTACCGATTTCGGAGTCGATAGGAGGAACGCGGACAAGACGGGCACTAGAATCCCGTGTCCAGCTGAGCATGCACTAAATGGTTTAGCATAAGTGGTAGCGTAAGTGATAATTAGAGAAAAGATGGATTTGGTGTTTGTTTTGAAAAAATACGGATTTTTGAAAAATAAAATCACAAAATATGCACAAGCAACCCTAAATTTAATGGTCATCTAGGTCAAGTCTCTAGACCGCTCCTAGACTTCCAGAAGACAAGTCGCAAGATAAATCCTCTACTGCCTCTTTATCTCTTCTGTGGCCAGGTAAGTGCCAGGTAAGTTGGAGGTTCTCCACTACGTAAGTAGTGGGCCTAATTAAGTAACCACTTGACTTAGACACACTTGCCTTAGACACCACAAAAGAAACGCGGATAAACAGTAGATTGCCCACAACCTCCTTCTGTCCTTAAAGTCATGTCTAGATATTTTTTAGTTAATGAGGGTGATGCGGATGCAAATTTGTGATTTTTAGGGCTTAGGAAGGGTAATGAAATTCCCACCTAATTTGAATTTGGTCTTTACCTCTTAATTTCCGTGTTAAAATATGCAAACAACCAAGATCAAACACACAACAAAATTTTCTTTTTGCGGCGCTGCGAATTTTTTTTTTGCAAAGATTCCTGCAGAAATTGGTTAATGGACAGAGCAGGGAGGAGATAAGAAAGTCAGAAATATACCTGAGAAAAATGAAGCTCTGAAGCGCCAAGAACACCGTGGATCCACCGCCAACTGCTGCAATGTGCCACGGTTCCGCGCTCTGTTGAACAGTTCTCTGCACAAAATTTTGTACAGATGCTCCTTTCAGTCCTCTGGACTTCTTGAATGCTCCAGAATCGTAATCTCACTGCTCCAATAATTTCAGATTCCCTTGCAAAATTCACAACTAATCGTTAAGCACTTGATGCGATTTTGATCTAAGAAATTATGATGGAATAATAAAATTTTCAACTCAAATAACAAAAACGAACAAACAAGCACATGATCCCCGGCAACGGCGCCATTTGATTGATCCAAAATCTCGATGTTGTTTAGTAAAATGTAAAATGTTCACAATCAAAGAATTTTGTAAACCGCAATCAATAACGGTGTCGATGTAGCGCGTTAATGAATACAGATCGTCCACTGAGATGTGTGTACTTGTTCAATTTTGCTTTAGATGAGTCGAATTGAAAATATAAAAGAAAATTCAAGATAGTTGATTCAAGATTTGTGAGATTTGATTTTTAAGAAACATAAAGAAATAGATCAAGAATCAAGAAGATGTCCAAATCAATTTAGTTATCAAGATTTGTAGAATAGCTTATAGGAATCGATCGAATTAGTAGCTATGATGAATACTAATTATGACAAATCTTATCTATTGATGGATTGTGGCTAGATCGATGTCATATGAATGAAGATTAGGGATCTATTGAAGAAACTAGGGTTTCTCCTTCACTATCCCTTGTCTTTTCATTGATCCTCATTCAATTCTAGCCTCTAGCAAAGAGGATCATCAATCATTTGATCCCTAATTTGCAACGAAATAATCAAGAACATTGATTTCGATCCAAATTTGGTCATCGACAATTCTTTTTCCTAGCGTTTACAATTCTCATAAGACTTAAGATTGGTAAAAGGATTTCATCATCATTAGATCTACCGATTCTCTCGATTCCGTTACAAGCGGAGATTTCACTCACACATCAAAAAGTATCAACCGCCGACGAGTCAGATCGGCCGTGGATCCACGGCGGATCGGCCGTGGTTCCATGACCGAATGATGAGTTTGATGGCTGGTTTTCTCTGTGTCTCTTGATGTTGGCTTTAGGGTTCTTCTCTAATACCTGGAATCTTATTATTGTTTCTTGGTTGCTGCCAGATTTCAAGTCTTTGACTTGATGCATTTTATCGGCACTTTTGTGATTCCGGTTTTTTGACCTGAAGAATTTTCTGCACACAATCTCGATAAAGTATGTTGAGATATACAAAATCATGCGTGTAGTAATAAACACTCAATTTCCCTCATAATGCCGGTTATAATGTATAACACATGTTATTTGATATTTTGTAGACGAATTACTAATATGTGCTATATTTATACCAAACACTTTTAGATGATTAGAAAGAGTAGGTAAATTGATGTGTTAAGAATGCAATATTTCGACTGATCACAGGCCATCACGAGTGGGGACACTGTGAAGTGGCTGGATGCAATGCGATCTGAGATGGAATCCATGTACACCAACAAAGTATGGACTTCGGAAGTTGCTCCTGAAGGGGTAAAACCCGTTAGGAGAAAATGGATCTTTAAGAAGAAACTTGGTGTGGATGGAAAAGTTGAGACTTTCAAATCTAGACTTGTTGCAAAGGGTTTTCGTCAAAGACCAGGTGTGGATTATGACGAAACCTTTTCTCCGG